>CM035169.1:127973499-128388499 GCA_020205615.1 Panax quinquefolius
GAGCTCGCTTTCAAGAGGCGTGTCTTTTACTTTGCATCCTATTCTGATTTTGTATTACATGACATCTATATATGTAACAGATGGGAAAAGTAGCTCATCAAGTACTCGGTCACTTTCTCGACTATCCACCAATTTCTTTGCTTTTACCGACCCTTTATAATACACACTTATGTAGAATCAAATCTTAGGGAGGTGTCATAGAAAGTAACTCTTTGGTGATAAACTATATCGTCACGATTATATATTCATTTAGTCACAATAACTAATTTTGTCACTATTAATAACTTTTTATGTGACGAGATGTATCGTCATCACAAGTATTCAATTAGTGACATTGAAAAATGTGTCCCAAAAAATAACTCTTTGGTGACAAATTATTTTGTAATATTATTTAAAATATGAAACGACAACGACATAATTGTCATGTTAAATATATTATTAGGTGACGAATTGTTCTGTCGTCATTTATATTCTTATTTTTGGTGACGATAAACATAATAACATGACAAAAAAATAATCATAAATATGACAATATTGTCGTCATTAAAATTAGATGATTTAAATAGAGTAACATATTTTCTTCACTAAAAAAATATCATTTAATGACGAAAAACGATTTTCGTCATTTAATGCACTAAGTTTTGATGACGAAACATAATATAGAGTGACGAAAGTTTCATTCAAATAGTGACGCTATTAACGTCACTAAAAGTAATTAATTATAGTGACAATGATATAGATCGTCACCATAAGTTAAAACATTTAGTGACGACATCAAATATTGTCAAATAAACCTAATACCACGCTCATACGGTGACGGTCTCTGTGACGATTAACACTCGTCACCAAATGTTTTAGTGACGAAAAATGAATTTTATATGACAAATTTTAGCATAATTTTTTGTGTGATTTCTTGTACTGATTATATAGATCAAAGAGAGAGAAAAGCTTCACTTTATTTTTCACTATTGACAACCTCTTTTCTCTCTCCAAATTTCGAGATTTACTGAAGAAGAGAGTTAAAAGTTAAGTCATAATAACCTCTTAGCTTAACAAGATCAGGATCATGGATCAGAAATCAAAAATCAAAGCTCAAAGGTATAAGAACCCTAAATCTTGAAATCTTTGTATTTGATGTTAGATGTTGTAGGTTGTTGGTTAAAGTTATGTTAGAGGATGTCATTTGATGATCTGGGTTGCCAAAACTTAGATCCGTATCATTTCGATGCTTGAAATTAAAGTTTTTAGAAACTATTCTTGAACCTTCATGTGATGTCTGACAAGCAAATGTCAGACACTGTAGATCCTTCTATGTTTCTAGTTTGTTGTGTTTTATGTTATATATTTGTTCTTCGCTATGTGGACTATGATCTGGGACTTGAATTAAGTCCAGATCATGTGTAGATTACAAGTTATGAGTGGTCAAAGTCAGTTGATGACCATTTAAAAGCGAAAATCTGGGCGACCTGCAATTTTCCGAGAAAAGTCGACAAGGTTTTCAAGGCCATAGATCTTGCAGTGTGATAGCATTTTAGCCACGTTGTTTTTTGGTTGTTGTAGTCTGGTATGTAGACTACATATTAAAGTCACCATATCACTTATATCTTACATAGAAGCAAAGTTATGGCTGGTCAAACAACCGTTGACCATCAGCCTGATGAACTTTTCTGGAAAACCCAGAAAGTTCAAGAACAACTTCTGACCATACGTTTGACCGGCCCAGATCTTGTGTAGGAGATGTTGTTATGCTGCTCTGATTCTATATAATTGTACTATGACATCATGACTACATGTAGTGACCATTACATATCACAAAACAAACCTAGATTCCAAGATATGAGGCTTCAAAGTAAGGCCTAGCAACTGTTCTTCATTTCTGGAAAACCCAGAAATGAAGAATAGCTCTGACATGATTTTTGATGGTTTAGATCTCTTAGTGGTGAACTGTTTTGGCCATGAACTTAATATTTAGTTATAGTTTTGCACTTATACTACAATCTAAACACTTTATCCAGCACAGAACATCACGAGAACTAGGATGAAATGTTGGTCAAACCTACCTAGTTGTCTACTGACATGCATTTCTTGGCAGGCTCAAGAACAAGCCAAGAACACCTATAGCGATGGGTCTGTCGCTATAGGGCCCATTAGCGACATTTAATTTGAGAAAATAATTATTTTTCTTAAATAAATCGAATTAAATGGTTTTTAATTATTAAAAATACATAATAAATTCCGAAAAATTATTTTAAAGTCTAAAAAATAGTTTTTAATTATTTAGAGTATATTTCATAAATATTTAATATTTTTAGAATATAAATGGTATTTAATTTATTTTATTATAATATTAAATAAATTATTTAAAAATGATTTTAATACATGAAAAATCATGAAAAATAATATTATGGTAAAAGAAAATATTTTAAGTTATTTTTATTGACTTTTAATATTTTAGGATGAATTTCATTAATTAATCAATATTAATGATAATAAGTTTATTTAATAAATATATTAAATAAATTATGGAAAAATAAATTAATAATTTATAAATCATATAAAATTATTTAAGTATTATAAAATATTTGAAGTTATAAAATATAACTTTTGATATTTTGTCAAGAAAATATTAATATTTTAATATATTAATAGCAATTATCGGATAATGAATTTAATTGTTTAAAAATCATATAAAGGTGATTTTAAAGTATTAAAATACTTTGTGATATTATAAAATATATTATAATATTATGACATGTATTTCATTAATATTTGATAATAAATAAGTATTAATAATAAAGGAATTATGTGGTATTTAATTCATTTAAATATGGTATTAATGATTGAAAATTCAAGATAAATAGTAATAATTATTTAAAAATTATTACTAGCTTACGAAAAATATTTCGACTGTTAATAAATTATCTTAGATAATTGTTAAGTGTTAGGCAGAGTTTAATTGAACTTAGACTCGATAAATGTCCGACTAGACCATCGGGATGCCAGATTTTTGTCGAATTCAACTCAGACTGCAATAGTTTGACTTGATACCGAGTCTTATGTGTGTTGTAGACTGATATGGTTATGTGTTATGTGTTATGTGTTATGTGTTTAGGTTATTCTATGTATATCTATATATATAATAGTATTATATTGTGATGATATTATTCTAATATTGGAGATCTATATTACTAATATTAGGTCTTCGGATAAAGCGTTATAAATTTCGTAGCGATAATCAACGGTTCAGGCAAGTTAGTTTTTACTTAACTCTACTGAGAGTTGTTTCATTCAGATATGATTATGGATAATCATTGTTGATTGCCATTGTAGAATTGTACTCTATACATATTGCATGTATAAGTCAGGTATAAAAGGCTGATCACCTTCATTACCCTTCGGTCCAGATATATTTGTTCATGTTATATATTTGTTCAGTCAAAAGTTTGTTCATGCTAGTTCACAATTATATTATTGAATTACAGCCAGTTTATTATTCAAATCCTTTCAATCATTATATATCGTTAAATTATTGAACTTAAACTTGTTGGGCAACTTTTATGCTCACCCTTGCTATATCATGATAAACATTGCATATTAAGACTAATACGTCGGATATAAGGAAAGGTCAAAGACAGTTCCAGCGTTAGAATGTGTGTGATTAGATTTGTAATAGTTGTATAATAATAATGTTATGTGTTAAATAAGTTATGATTTGTGTATTAAGTTAAAGTTACTCGACCTTGGGGAAAATGTGTAAAGTTATTGTATAAACAATTTATGTTTATATCTTCCGCAAATATAGTAATAGTGATAGAATGATCAAACCGGATCCGCGGTGATTCGGGACCTCGGATTCGGGACCCTCATAGTTGGTATCAAAGCTGTAAGTTATGAACCTTAGGTAGGAATACCTGAGACTAATAGCCGCAGTGATTAGGATAAGTACTAACTCAAATAGAGTTAGTTGGTTGGTAAGATTCAAAGACGAATCTCGGCGAGTTATAAGATACAGAGTTATACTTCCTGGCAAAAGCATCTGAAGAAATGAGCTGGCTATGGCATAGACGGTTGTCCCACTTAAACTTCAAAAACATGTCCAAACTGGCATCAAAAGATCTAGTTGCAGGCCTACCTAAGTTCAATTTCATAAAAGAAAGGCTATGCAATGCTTGTCAGCTTGGAAAGAAAACCAGAAGCTCATTCAAGAGCAAAACTGCCAACTCTATCGACAAGCCCCTGTAGTTGCTCCACATGGATCTATTTGGGCCAATTCCAAGAACAAGTCTTGGAGGAAAAAGATACTCTCTAGTTATAGTCGATGACTACACCAGATTCACATGGGTATTCTTCCTAACCTCAAAGGATGAAACGAGCTCCCAATTGATCAAGATGTTCAGACTAGTGATGAACGAGAAAGGAGAGAAAATCAAGGCTATAAGGAGTGATCATGGAAGAGAATTTGAATTCTCAGAAATGGACCAGTTCTGCAAAGACAATGGCATCAGTCATAACTTCTCAGCTCCACGAACTCCTCAACAAAAAGGAGTAGCTGAAAGAAAGAACATAACTTTGATAGAGGCTAGAAGAACTCTACTAGCAGCAGCTCATCTACCTGAATACTTCTAGGCAAAAGCCGTTAACATTACATGTTACAAGCAAAATAGATCACTGATACACTTTACGATCAAGAAGACACCCTACGAACCGTGGAAAGGAAGAAAGCCAAATGTCAGCTACTTTCATGTATTTGGCTGTGCATGCTACATTCTCAACAATGGGAAGAGGAACTTGACAAAGTTTCAACCCAAGTCAGACGAAGGAATCTTTCTTGGATATGCCACAGACAGTAAGGCCTACCGAGTGTTCAACAAGAAGACACTGAGTGTTGAAGTCTCGATTCACATCATCTTTGATAAATCAGACTTTGATAAAATAGTGCTTCAAGACACTACGACCGATAGTGTAGACACTACGAATGAAATTGTCGAGCTCAACACTACGATCATAGTGCCAGATAATGAAATAGTTGAGCAAGAGAATGAGATCGTAGAGAGGCCTATGCAAGATAACAAACCTCCACACCAAGAAGAAGAGATAGATCTTGAATATTTAGACAAGAAGGTATCAGGATAGATGTTCCAACCGGAAACAGATGGGCAAGAGATCACACTCAAGATCTAATCATTGGAGATCCGAGTGCAAGAGTCAAAACAAGAGCTGCCACCCAAAATGAATGCTTTTATCTAAGCTTTCTATCACAAATTGAACCAAAGAAGATAGATGATGCTATGGAAGACTCTAGCTGGATAGAAGCCATGCAGGAAGAACTCAACCAATTTGAAAGAAGCAAAGTATGGAGATTGGCACCAATACCAAAGAGTCATCCTGTCATTAGAACTAAATGGGTTTTCAGAAATAAGATGGATGAAGATGGAGTAATAACCAGGAACAAGGCAAGATTAGTGGCCAAGGGCTACTCTCAGGAAGAAGGCATCGACTACGATGAGACATTTGCACCAGTTGCCAGACTAGAAGCCATCAAAATCTTTCTTGCCTTTGTTGCTCACATGAAGTTGAAGGTCTTCCAGATGGATGTCAAACGTGCATTCCTGAATGGAGAACTTCATGAAGAAGTCTATGTAGAGCAACCTCTAGGTTTCATCAATCCATCTCTTTCCAATTATGTTTATAGATTAGACAAATCCTTATATGGTTTCAAACAAGCACCTAGAGGATGGTATGAAACACTAACTAACTTTCTGATTGAAAATGGGTTCACTAGAGGTAGAGTAGATACCATATTATTTCTTAAAAAGCAAAAGATAAAGTCTTATTGGTTCAAATATATGTTGATGATATTAATTTTGGTTCTACTGACGAAAAGTTATGCAAGATATTCTCCAAGCTAATGCAGAGCAAGTTTAAAATGAGCATGATGGGTGAGCTGAATTTCTTCTTTGGACTGCAAGTAAAGCAGACTGATGAAGGAATCTTCATAAACCAAGCCAAGTACATCAAAGATTTACTTAAGAAGTATGGCATAGAATCAGCCTCTCCCATAAAAACCTCAATTGCTCCTGTAACCAAACTTGACAAAGATGAAAAAGGTAAAAGTATTGATATAACTCAATATAGAGGTATGATAGGCTCTCTTTTATATCTAACTGCCAGTAGACCATACATAATGTTTGCAACATGCATATATGCTAGATTTTAGGCTAACCCTAAAGAATCACATCTATCTGCTGTAAAGAGGATTTTCAGGTATCTCAAGGGTACACCTTACTTGGGGCTTTGGTACCCCCAAGGAATTCTCATTTGAACTAACAGGAAACACAGATGCTGATTTTACAGGCTGCAAAATAGATAGAAAGAGTACCAGTGGCACCTATCAATTGCTAGGAAACAGACTTGTGTCCTGGTTTAGCAAAAAGCAAAACTCAATGTCTACGTCAACTGCATAAAATTTGAATACATTGTTCTTTGGCAATTCCGTGCTCGAGATCCTATGGATGAAAAATTAGCTAGCTGATTATGGGTTTAATTTCAAATCCAGTCCCATTCACTGTGATAACACAAGTGTCATAGCAATAACTCATACTCTTGTTATGCATTCTAGGACTAAGCATATAGAAATAAGGTATCACTTCATTAGGGATCATGTGCAAAATGGAACTATATCTTTACAATATATCCCTACTGAAAATCAACTTGCTGATGTTTTTACAAAACCTCTAGATGAATCCAGATTTAACAAGTTAATAAGTGAGCTAGGAATGCTTAATTTACAACCATGAGATATATGCTCTAGTATGTGCTAACTATACAGATACAAAGGCTATGGTTGAAATCGTAGACATGATCAAGGGAAGTCCACGATCGTAGAGCTAAAGTGACATAGAAGAAAATGATCATAATATAGACTCAACCATCGTAGTGCAGTCTCAACGATAGCAGAACCCCATCATCAAGAGGAGCATCCTATGATGATAAGTTTCAAAACAAAGCAATCTCTTTGATAAGCGCCTCGGGAACAAACCTGACCCACTCCAAGAGGTTGGCCCTTCCTGAGCTACCTTAACAGAATGCTAAGTCAAAAACTCATCACAAGGATCCGGTCAGACTCGACGATCGTAGCTCAGACACGACGATTGCTGGACAGAATCAATGATCGTAATTCAGACTCAATGAATGCAAAGCAGACTCAACGATTACAAAAGCTACCTCAACGATCGTAAGACACATCAGCTCTGCAGGAGCTAAGGGTAAATCAGTACAATCCTTCTCAGTCAAATTCGTAGAGCCAAACAGAATTCGATACCTGTCCCACTAAGGGAAATAGAGAGAGGGAAGTTACATGTACTATTTGAAAGCGCCTTTTTAAAATCAGAAGTTCAAAAGATTATCTTTCTCATCCTCTCTCGAAACAAAAACCCTAAATCAGAAGAAAGCTCAGTCAATCATAATTCTTGTAAGAAAATCAATGGCGGCTTCCAGTGTTATCTCCGGCTACAGACTCTGCTTTGACGAGTTCAAAATAGTTGAATCCAAGTTTCACAAAACTCTGTCATTACTGAAGAAGGCGGGTCTCAAAGAAGCTTTGGGCACAGACACATTGATCTACTTGAAGCTGGTAAAAAAATTCTAAAATAATGGTGTATTTGAAAACAACACCATCACTGCGAAAGTCAGGAACGTAGAGATCAGACTAAAGGCTATGGACATCAATCTAGCCCTAGGTCTCAAACCTGAAGGGTATCCGTCCATAGATGGCATAGACTTCTATAAGGGACTCAAAAAGATGCATCACAAGAAATCACCCTCTGTCAAAGGATACAAGAAGAAGGAGTTTCCACTGAGGTATGAATTTCTAGCTGATATTGTTGGAAAATGTATATGTTGCAAGAGCTCTGGTCATGACTCTGTAACTGAGGTGCAACTCAAACTCATGACTGCCATAAGTTATGAAATACAACTTAACTATGGGGCTCTATTTCTTGAATGGATTGGGAAGTGGTTAATCAGCTCAAAGAAGACAAAGAGCTCTCAAAAGATGCTCTACGGACGATTCATAAGCATTATCCTACAAGCTGCTTTGGGTGACAAGATTAAGGACGACGAAGGAGAAGCCATTAATCCAAAATGGAGAATGACCCAACAACTATTCGTAAACTGGAAAAGGAATCCAGCTAAAAATATGTGAATGATGTCTGAATCCAGTGGAAGAACTGGTGAAATAAGGGAATCAGGAGTACCAGGAAATATATCATTTTTCAGAAAAATTGAAGGGGAAGAAAAAGAAACAAACAAAGGAGAACCCTCTGCCCTTATCAGAAAAAGCAAGGGCAAGAGGAAGCTTAAGGCTAGGATGGAAGAAGAACCCCAGGGATCCACAACTGATAAACCAGTAGAGTCCTCTGACATTGAGACTCTAAGGATCCTGAGAAAGAAGCAACAGCAGGTTGAGGTAGAAGAAGATAGAGCTACCATATCTCAGCTGCTGAAGAAGGATAAGATCAGCCATAAACCCAAAAGGCCATTTCCCTCTTCAATTGTAGAGTCTCTACTGATCGTAGAGACCAGACCAAACACCTCGAGCAAAGAAGCTGCTACACCTGATAGTCTGGGTGATCAACAGGACAAAACTAAAGTTCAAGAAAGTCCTAAGGCTGAGGAAGACAAGAGTATGGCTGCCAAAAAGGAACTGTCCAAAGCAAGTCAAGAGGACAATGCTCCAGCTGAGGGGGAGATCCCTAATGTTCTTATGATAGAGAATACACCAGCTGAGGGGGAGATGCCTGAAGCTCTCATCCTAGAAGATGCTCCAGTTGAGGGGGAGCTATTAATCGTACAAGAAGATGATCAAGTTGAGGGGGAGGCTCATGACATCTCCATGGCAGAAGAAGAGGTCTCTGCAAGAAATGAAGAAGAACCAGTGCAAGAACATCAAGAGGCCATTTAGATAATGGAATCCTCCAACGAGAACAGAGAAGAGGAAGAAGATGATGAGGTCGAGATCACAGCTGTGGGCATAAATGGGTATAGAAGAGCTAACTATGAGCAACTATTTTCATATCTACCCATGATGCCTTTCTATCAAGCTCGGATTCTAAATTCCTGGAATCACATGTTCTGGAGCTTCAAAGAGTATCCGGCCATCTCAGTACTAGCCAATGGATTCCCAGGAAGATTCAACTTCGCCTAGAAGTTACTCACAAACTAATCTTCCTCAAAGTATAAACTTGAGGTACTATCTATCCCAACCCTCTTTAGAGTTAATCACTCGCCATCATCCTCATTTAGTTAATTTTATGAATTCCCACGACGGTTAGAAGTGATTCTTCATCCACTAAATCAATTTCCAGTTGCAGAAACCCAAAATTTTGTAACTGAGGAACCAAATGCGGTCAACTTCATAATGCTCCCAAAACCCATCATCTCTACGATCACGGACTCTATCCTCATTGTAGAGTCTCCACCTCAAATCGTAGAGTCACCAAACTCAAACATCCAAACCCAGGCCCCTCCATCGGATATTCCCTCCTCATACAATAACGGATACTTCAATCTCGATCTTGCCCTCTACTTCTTGCAAGATCAATTCCAGAAAACATCCCCTCCTTTAAACAATCCTCAACCCAGTGACCCACTCACAAATCTGCCCATGAAAGATGACTTGAATGAAGTGTCCAAGAACATGGTCAAGGAAATCGATGAGAGCCTGGAAACTCACTCAGAACACATTCATCTCAGGCTGACTCAAATGATCACTACTGCAAATAATCTCCCAGGCACTCTGAACATTGAGCTTACAAAGAAGCTGAGGGAAATTATCAAGGAAATGCTTCAAAGCATGAAGGACAGAGATGATATTCACTTCCGGATAGCCACCAAACAACGAGAGGCTGTTCTTGAATTATAAAAATCTCAAGAAGCCCAAAATAACCTTATGATGGAGAATATCATCAACCTGAAAGCTTCAGTCAAAGAATTTCAGAAAGCCTATGTAAACCAAGAACAGCAAACTGACATTGTTCTAGCTGCCTGATGAGTGAGTTTTATACACATGAATTCAGTGCGTTTGAGCTTAATCTTTTGGATGTTTTTAAGTGTTTATGTCTATTCATGCATATTTTACGTTGTTTTGTAGGAATTGGGATAAAAGTTACATGCATCGACATTTGGGGTGGCTAGATTCGCATTTTTGGCTTGCCATTTACACAGCAGTCACTTCAAAGCAAATTTGAGTATTACTCCGTACCTTATTTTGAAAAACTCAAAGAATGAAAGTTGTATATCAACTTCTTCTCTTTCCGGAACATCTTAGATCATCTAAATCGATGTTCGGACGAAAATGTTATGGCCATTTTCCCAAAGGACGTCAGAGCAGAAAATTTCCAAAAATGGGGCCAGCGCCGGGGCACCCATTTATAGTTCATTTCCAACGTCAGGGCACTGGGAGGCAGTGTCGTAGCGCCGTGCCCAGCGTTGGGGCGCTGGGGAAGTCAGTGGTCAGGCTTGGACGCGTTTTGGGGCGAATTTTGACTCCAAATTGGATTGGGTTTGTTCCTAAGCTAAAAATTTGACTTGTAACCTATAAATACATGATGTAAGGCATAAAATAAAGGTGATTACATAGCTTAGCTTAGATAAAACACTCCATTAGATTAGAATATAAATCCTAGTTCTTAATTAGCCATTGGAGATTGAAGCAACTTGGAGAACACTGAAGATCAAGAGAAGAGCAAGAGGGGAGCATCAGATTTGCTGACAACAGATTCTATTCTCTTCTCTTATCATACTTTTATCTTTTAATGTCTATTCAATTGTGGATTCTTGGTTTTAATTCATTAATTATGAACTAACTCTTTCATTAAGATTTCAATTGAACCTTTCATGTCTATAAATTAGTTATTTGATTTGTTCCAATTATTTGTGTCAAAGTGAATTGTTTATCTTGCCTTGTGCTTATTGACTAATTATTTGATCAGTAATTACCTTGTTACTCTAGAAGGAATTGAAAGAGGAATTCTAGGGTTAGAACTGGGCATGGTGACATGTGACTTAGTTATTTGCACAGTGAATAATTAGGTTTGTGAATTGAATGGAAATATCTGTTCACCGCATGTAACACATAAGGAATTGGAATTAGAAGGAGTTTAATTCAATTGTTTTGCAAAGGAATATAGCAAGATTAATATGGATTAAATAGAAGTCATTTGATCACTTGGAAAAGAATTTTTGGCATTTGAGAATTTCTGTTAACAATTCAGTAGGCATAATAATTGGGATAATTGGTTTATAGTTCATAATTGAGGATATTGGAGTCTTAAACTTTATTTATTTGAATTCATTTATAAAGCAATTCAGTTTAATTAGTTAATTTAGTTTTCTTAATTTTAAAAATCACGATTTGAGATTGTTTAAATAAAATTAGTTTGGTTAAGAATTAGTACTTGGTGATTTTTATTAAATAATTCCTCGTGGGAACGATACTCTACTTTCACTTTATTACTTGTTGACCGTGTATACTTGCACTTATTCATTGATTGCGAAATCGATCAACAAGTTTTTGGCGCCGCTGCCGGGGAATTAATTTAATAATTTTTTTTACCAATATTAATTTCAACCAAATTAGTTTTAATTTAAACATTTTTTCCTTTAATTCTCTTTCAATTTTTTTTCTTTCTCTCTTTTTAGGTACCATGGATGACTTTGCGTATCAATGGCCATACACGAACATGACTCGACCAATGGAAACATGGAGCCCACCATCCACACAGCAAGTAACAATGGTTTATGAGTTATGTGCTGGGAGTCATACTACAGATCAATGTGCCATCAATTGGGAATCAGCTCAGTTCATAGGGAGCTATAATCGATCTACCCAACCATATTCGAATCAAAATGCATATAATCCAGAGAAAATACAAATTGAGGCAAATTCGAAGACGTTGGAGGTTATCGCAACCCAACAGAGGCGAAGGATGAAAAAAATGACTCAGCCAAGGGGAGCAGAGAATGATGGACTCGCAACAGCACTTTCTGCATTATCAGCACAAATTGAGACACTTGCGAAGATGGTCGACGCTTTTGAAGCTCAACGTCGTCAAAGTGTGGCGGTTACTTGTGATTATTGTGCTGGAAATCATATGAATCATTAATGCACCACCAGTTTCGAGCCGGTACCGTATGGTGGTGATTACCCCAACAATTATGTCTATCCCAATAACTATTATCAGGATTGGGGATATCACCTGGATTTTTCATGGATCCATACGCATCAAGATCAATTTTATGCTCCAAGTCCAATATACCCACCGGATTCCTCGTGTCCACCTCCACTACAACAGGAAGAACATTCAAATTTGGAGAATGTTTTGTCCAAGTACATTGCTTCATGTGAGGAGAGGAGGATTAATCAAGAGATATTAAGTCAAAATTTTACAAACCAAATGGAACAACTAACCAATGCCTCAAACATTTGTCCTCAATACACTTAGCTCTATGACATGAATTCCGAGACTGATGGTGAGCCCGAACCAAATCTGCAACCGGATGTGCTTGGGAACCAAGAAAAGGAGATCGGTGAAGATTTAACTGTAAGATTCAACGAAGATGAACCAATTTCATTAGTATCCCATGTGCCTCCTCCACCAAAGTTCAATAATCCGGGTAGTTTTGCAAAATCGTGCCCAATTGGCAGTCATGTCATCGGCAAAGCTCTTTGTGACATAAGAGCTAATACAGTTGTGGAGTCATAGGGGGATGAAAAGGAGAAGATAGAGGAAGATTCCATTATGTTTATTAAGCTTCAATGCCCCAATCTGATCATAGACAAAATGGAGAAAACACCTAGTTGTTGGACGTTCTTAATAGGGAACCTATCTACAAAGAGCATTCTAGGTTACTTCAATTCAAGGGTTTTTACTAATGGGAACCTCCCAAAAGAGACATTATTACTGATGGATGGACGATTTCTCAATTTTTGTAGGGGAATTGGATAGAGAATTGAAGAAGTCAGACTGAGACTATAAAATAAGCGCTTATTGGGAGGCAACCCAAGTTTAATTTTTATTTTTAGTTTTTATTAGGTTTTATATTAGTAGTTTTGAATTTGCATTTATTTAGAATTTAATAAAATTGTTTCTATCATGGTTTACAGGTTATTCAAGTCAAATTCAAGTGTGGTGCCCAATTTGTTCCATGTGCCTAGCCTATTCTCCAAACTTAGCGAACAAGGAGGAAGATTGCTATATTTTCAGGGAAGTCCTCTGCTTTAATTTTTTTCTATTTTAGCCATTGAGGACAATGTCTAGTTTAAGTTTGGAGGCACTTTAGTGTCGTATTGCATATAGTTAGTTATCTTCATGGTATTTCATTTTTTTATGTGTTAGCGTTGTGTTTTTTTTAGGTTGCATATAATACATGGTAGTTATTTGCATATTCATATATGTGTTGCATTAGTATGTGTTCATGTAGTATAATTGTATTTTTTTTATTTTTTTTTTTTTGCATGAATCTGTGTGATCGGTTGGTGTGGTCTTAGCTCGGCCTATGATAAGATTGGTATTAATTGTTAACTTGAACAGTGTTGATAATTGATGATGAGTTCTAATTTTAAACATTAAGAAAATCTGAGCCTGTCTGAAATTTATGTAACTGGTTAGCACTTATAGTTTAACTGTTTTAATCCACTTGGTTCAAGGGTTTCATAATTTGTTTCTGAGGGAAAATCTTAGTTAAAATTTAAGGAAAATAGTGAACTGGCGGTAAAGGTTGGAATGACGTAAAAACTTGAGGTTGGAGGAATCTATGGGATATATATATTACAAAAAGAAAAAAAAAGAATTGATGAAAAGAAAAAAAATAGAAAATCCAAAAAAAAAAAAAAAGAAAAAAAAAGAAGAGAAAATGAATAAACACCGTAACATGTCTAGTTTTGTGGCTTTTGTAAGCCCGAGGGGATTGTCTTTACACCAAATGCCCTAAGGTCTTAATAGCTTATGAGTCGTTGGTCGAAAGCTCGTTAAGGTGGCACTGAAAAGTCTAAGGGAATAGGACATTGCACAGCCATGAGAAAAATAAAAAAAATGAAAAAAAAAACACGAGAAAGAGCAAAAATGACCTCGTGGTTGAATAAAAGTATAAATAAATCTTATATTTACCCTTAGACTTGGTAATTGCTTAGTTTTAAATGGAGTTGTCATGTTCACAAAAGTAATTAAATTGGAACTGAAATTTTCCTTCTAAGAAGTTTATTATGTGATTATTTTGAATTGTGGTTGGTTAGAATGGTTAACAAGCACACACGCACAACATGGGTGATGACAGGTTTGGATTGACTAACTGGTTAGAGTTATGGACTTTGATTTGATCAGATAAATTGTTTGAGTATCATTGGTATCTTTGAGGCCTGTTGTTATATATCATATTGATTTATTACTGGGTTCGTAGGTATATTAGGAAGTAAATCATGCATATGCATTCATGTAGTTAATTTATGTTGTTTATTTTTAGTTCTTTTATGTTTTTGCTTGAGGACAAGCAAAGGTTTAAGTTTGGGGGTATTTGATGAGTGAGTTTTATACACATGAATTGAGTGCGTTTAAGCTTAATCTTTTGGATGTTTTTAATTGTTTGTGTCTATTCATGCATGTTTTACGTTGTTTTGTAGGAATTGGGACAAAAGTTACATGGATCGACGTTTGGAGTGGCTAGATTCACGTTTTTGGCTTGCCATTTATATAGCAGTCACTTCAGAGCCAATTTGAGTATTTTTCTGGACCTTATTTCGAACAACTAAAAGAATGAACATTGTCGATCTACTTCTCCTCTTTCCAGAACATCTTGAATCATCGAAATCGGAGTTCGAACGAAGAAGTTATGGCCATTTTCCCAAACGACGTCGGAGCAAAAAATTTCCAAAAATGGGGCCAGCGCCGAGGCGCCCATTTGTAGTTCATTTCCAGCGCCGGGGCGCTGGAAGGCAGTGTCACAGTGTCGTGCCCAGAGCTGGGGCACTGGGGAAGTCAGTGGTCAGGCTTGGACGCATTTTGGGGCGAATTTTGACACCTTTTTGACTCCAAATTGGATTGGGTTTGTTCTTAAGCTAAAAATTGAACTTGTAACCTATAAATACATGTTGTAAGGCATAAAATAAAGGTGATTACATAGCTTAACTTAGATAAAACACTCCATTAGATTAGAATATAAACCCTAGTTCTTAATTAGCCATTGGAGATTGAAGCAACTTGGAGAACACTGAAGATCAAGAGAAGAAAGCAGAGAGGGAGCATCAGTTCTTTGACAATGATTCTATTCTCTTCTCTTATCATACTTTTATCTTTTAATGTCTATTCAATTGTGGATTTTTGGTTTTAATTCATTAATTATGAACTAACTCTTTCATTAAGATTTCAATTGAACATTTCATGTCTATAAATTAGTTATTTGATTTGTTCCAATTATTTGTGTCAAAGTGAATTGTTTATCTTGCCTTGTGCTTATTGACTAATTATTTGATCAGTAATTGCCTTGTTACTCTAGAAGGAATTGAAAGAGGAATTCTAGGGTTAGAACTGGGCATGGTGACATGTGACTTAGTTATTTGCACAGTGAATAATTAGGTTTGTGAATTGAATGGAAATATCTGTTCACCGCATGTAACACATAAGGAATTGCGATTAGAATGAGTTTAATTCAATTGTTTTGCATAGGAATATAGCAAGATTAATCTAGATTAAATAGAAGTCATTTGATCACTTGGAAAAGGACTTTTAGCATTTGAGAATTCCTGTTAACAATTCAGTAGGCATAATAATTGGGATAATTGGATAATTGGTTTATAGTTCATAATTGAGGATATTGGAGTCTTAAACTTTATTTATTTGAATTCATTTATAAAGCAATTCAGTTTAATTAGTTAATTTAGTTTTCTTAATTAGAAAAATCATGATTTGAGATTGTTTAAATAAAATTAGTTTGGTTAAGAATTAGTACTTGGTGATTTTTATTAAATAATTCCTCGTGGGAACGTTACTCTACTTTCACTTTATTACTTGTTGAGCGTGTATACTTGCACGTATTCATTGATTGTGAAATCGATCAACACTGCCCTCCAGAACAAAGAAGCTCGATCTGAAGCTCTGGTCAAGGAAAATCGAGAGGACATTGCTCAAACACAAAGCCAACTCAACTAGCTTGTCCAAGGAGTGACTCGACTATCTGAAGACATTCAAACCCTTGATGTTGACATAAAGGGGGAGAATAAAGGGAAAGGAGTTCAAGGAGGCCAGGGCAAAGGCAGAGGAGTTCAAGGAAGCCAGGGAAGAGGTAGAGGATAATTTCACACTCAAGTGTCAAGAAGCCCTCCTGCAAGATAATTCCACCAACAGACTCCACGATCAAGCAATTAAACTCAATGATCTGATCAGCAGGAAGTCTTGATGGCTCGGCCAATAAGGAGTCAAGGGCCAGCTACCAGTTCACAAAATGTGACCACCACAGGCCTAAGAATGCCAATTGGAGATCCTGCATTCATGAATAGGCATGATCACAACCCAAGGATAAGCCCAAATGAGCTGGAAGAGATAGTCAGAAGGGATGAAGCAAGTAGAAAAAGAAGGGCTGAGGAGTATGCCAATCCTCCACGCAAAAGACCAAAGAAATAGAAATAAGTGAAAATTTAAATTCTTATTGATGTAAAGCTAAATTGTAATACTCTTCAATCATCAATAAATTCATGCTTATTCTCTAGAAATTTCAGCTGCTTACTGAAATACTAAGTCATGTTTAAATTTCCTGCAATTACATCTAGATACTAATAATCATGAAAACAAATCTCCTTGGTTATGTCAACATCAAATAGGGGGAGATTGTTGGGAGAATGCATATGTTGATTTGATGTTTAAATACAAATGCTCATGATTATTTTTTAAGTCCTTCAAGAAATATATGTACAAGGACTTAGTGATAGATCAAATTTGTTAGGTTAATCTAAGCTCTTAATGTGTATCATTCTAAAAATGAATGTATAGATAGAAAGATCAAAGCTGTTAGGTTGATCTTGTGATGTAAAAGATAGGCTTCAAAGAATTTGTAGTGCATCAATCTGATCAAGATTGCAGAAGTCAAGTCAAAAATGTAGAGCTTCAAGAATCGTAGTGTGTCTGCCTTGAAGGGCCTCTTCAGAAATCGTAGAGTGGTCCCAACGTTTGCCGAGCCAACTCAGAGATCGTAGTGTGCCCTCGAAAACGTAAAGTTTACAACTCAAGCAAGCGAAGATCGTAGTGTGCAAATATTTAAGAGAAATCGTAGTGCTCTCGACTGATAGCATCAGACCAAGCACCAAGGCGACAAGTCACCGCGATCTGAATCTTAGAGTACCACGATCTGAATCGTAGAGTATCATCTTTCTTGTGTCAGAAGCATCAAGCCTCATAATTTATGTGGAGACAAACTCCAACATATGAGGAATGCATTCTAAATGTTGCAGTACTCACTAGTCCCAAAGTCATAAGAAATATCCTTAGTATGCAACAAAGAAGCGTATTGAAGAAGCTAAGGAAAGTACCATTGGTAAGGGGGAAAACACCTTTTCAGGTGTTAGGTGAGAAAGTAGTATGCTGTGTCAGTGGGCCAGAATGCAATTCAAAAGATGTGCAGAAAAGTCTCCATCAAAGAACAGAAAGGTCAAATGCATTTAATGCTTCAACGGATGGATCCAATGGATAGTTTTCAAGATCACATATATGCAAATCAAGCAGATGAGAGAAGCAAGCAAGCATTGAACAAAAATGTACAAGAACTCTCAAAGCTCAACTCTACGATCTGAGAAAAAGGAAAGCTTGCTCAGCTACTCAGTTCTTTCGAACAAGTGCTTAAATATAAAGAACCGAGTAGAAACCATCAAGAACTCAAAGATCTACCAATCAATTGAAGAAAAGTTCCAAGTCGGAAGGACTTGAAGAGTTCTAAGTGAATCAGAAGAGAGCCAAGTCTGTTGGACTTGAAGAGTTCAAGAGTGAACTAAGAAGTTCCTAGACTGCTGGTCTAGAAGGAATCTAAGTGATTCAGAAAGTGTAAAAGACATCCTTAGTGGATTTCCTACTCGAGAAGTAGAAGAGTGGACTAGGAGCTTTAAGTGCTCTGAACCACTTAAAACGACTGTGTCTCTTACATTCTTACTATAACTACTATATCTGATATAAATGTTATATATGCCTCACTCTCATTAACTCACTATCTTAAGGGAGATTAAAACTAATATTAATTTCGCTAAAGTTTTAATCATTATCTACTAACAAGTTAAAACGAAAAGTTTTTCAAATATCTATTAACCCCCCCCCCCCCCCTTCTAGATAACTATTGTGCCTCCGGGAACTAACACGTTCAATACACTACAATACTACAATAAAAAAAATACATGTTCATATAGCATTACAACTAAAATTTTTAGACTTCTGTGTCAGACAAAAGTCATTTCTGAGCATTCTGCTAAGTGGCACCGCAGCGCCATAGTTTGAATTGTGGGCCGCGTTGTAGCGCTGAGTTGGCTCTTCGGCGCGAGAGTTAAACCAAGCTTATTTGCACTATGCTGTGAAGTCTGGGTAAGCGCTAAAGGCAAAGAGACTCACCAAGCAACTCGACGAAGAACAGAACAAAATTTTTTTGTCCATAATTTCAATTCTAACACTAATTAACATGCCTAATTTCATGCCAACTACACCTAAACGTTAACCATCATCCATATACCTCTGACCAACGATTAAACAACGATTTAAAAAACTTAATTCTTTAAAAACATTGTTTTAAAACCAAACTACATCACTGATAATTGATAACCACAGTGAACACTATAAATTCGTATAAAAATCCAATTTGATTCCTTTAAAACACAAGCACACCAACATATAAACCAATTAACATATATAGTTCAATTTCTCAATTAGAATACACTAATTTTGTTATCATACACAATCACAGTTTATGTATAAATATATTTACTGTAAAACCATTTATATATTAAGCATACAATATATATATATATATATATATATATATATATATATATATATATGCTAGTATAACAATTATAACAACAAAACACGTAATTCACAACCAATTATACCAACATGGTTTTTATGAAATTTTGGTAAAAATCTTATACTGCGATATACCGTAAAAGCAGAGACTACCAAGTTCATTGGAAAATGGCTTAAATCATATCTACATATATATATTAAGGTTATAGGAACATACCTTTTTGTTTCTTTAGAAAACTTTGTTGTTCACTGATAAAGTCTTGATAATCTCAGAACTTTTCTCTCTACATATCTCTCTCAACTATCTCTGAAATCTTTCTCAGACAACTTCTATTTTCATTAGGCTTAATCCAAAACAATATACGTAAACTATAATAACAGCTAACGCGGACGTTACAAAAAAATTGACATTATAATAATTGCACCTAATCAATTATGAGTAAAAAAATTATTATATATATATTATTTATATTTTATTTATTTTATTTTATTAATAATTTAAATTCAAAAGAAACCCAAAAGTCATAAGGCTTTGTTTGGCAAAACTATTTAAAATTAAAGAATTAATATCTTTATGCATTGTTTGGGTAAAACTAAATTAAAACTATTTTAATTTATTTTAATAACTCTTTATAATATAGTTATTTGTCACATTTTATTTAATTAAGTTTTCATACTTAATTAATTAATTCAAATGAAAATTTATTAAATAAATCATTTAATCACATAAACTCTAACTTAATCATTAAATTAAATTAGAATATTATCTCATAATATTTAATTTCCTTAACACATTAATTATTTAACAAATAATTAACCAACTCAAATTAAATTAAACAAATACAAATATGTATTTGACGATAAACACATCCAATAAATATTTATATAAATCAATAAATATTTATAAATTACAATAAAAATTCTAGAATGTTACAAACGTCTTGCTCGTATGTACATAAATGAGATTGTAAGACTGCATGGTATGCCAGTATCCATAGTTTTTTATCGAGACCCAAGATTCACTTCACGGTTTTGGGTCAGTTTGCAAAAATCTATGAGCGCAATTTCACGATTTAGTTTGACATATCATCCTCAAGCAGACGAGGCAATGGGAGGACTATTCAAACTATGAAAGATCTATTAAGATTATATGTCCTTGACTTCAAAGGAAGTTGGGACAAGTTCTTGCCATTGGTGGAATTCTCCTACAAAAATAGTTATCAAGCAAGTATCGGCATGGCTCCGTTCGAAGCCTTGTATGGAAGAAAGTGTCGTTCTCTAGTATACTGGGACGAGGTGGGTGAAGCAACGTTGTTGGGACCAGAATTGGTACGCATGACAACAGAAAATATTCAAATGATCCAACAACGTATAAAAACCTCACAAGATAGAGAAAAGAGTTATGTTGATCTTCATCGAAAAGACGTGGAGTTCAATGTTGGAGATCATGTGTTGTTACGGGTTTCTCCATGGAAAGGAGTTACGAGATTTGGAAAGAGAGGAAAGCTCACTCCTCGATTCATTGGCCCATTCCAAATCCTCGATTGAGTATGAACTATGGCTTATAGACTCGCCTTACCGCCAAGTATGTCTCGTGTTCATAACATTTTTCATATATCCATGTTACGTAAATATGTGGAAGACCCAAACCACATTATTGAGTTAGAACCAGACGAAATAGCGGAAGATTTAACGTATGAAGAGGTACCTGTTAAAATCTTGGATAAGAAGGAACATATTCTACGCTCCAAGGTTATACCTCAAGTCAAAGTTTTGTGGAGGAACCACGATGTTGAGGAAATGACATGGGAGTTAGAATCTGAAATGAAATAAAGGTATCCTCACCTCTTCGACATACCAGGTATGTACCCAAATTTCGAGGATGAAATTTTATAAGAAGGGGAGGTTGTAAGACCCCAACTTTTTTGAATAAATAATAATTTTCTCTAAATATCATTTTGAATATTATGGTGTGGATTTGATATAATGTTATAGTTGTGGGTAATATTTATAAATTTTGCAAAATAAGCAAGTTGTTATAAAATATTCATTTGGTCGGGGAATATTCTTTTTGTAAGAGAATATTCGTACGATGGCACAATCATTGGTGGACCCCACAACACAATTATTGTCGAAGTTAGAAAATGACAAAAATATCTTTTTATAAAAATAACGGCGAAAGTTTTATTGTTAACTGTTAAAATACCCGGTGGTAAAAGTACAGTAATACTGCACACAGTATTGATTATTGATGCTTACGTAAGAAGCCACTCAGTTATACTCAATTATTGCTACAGTAATTGCTGCATAGTATCTCATATTATTGATTCAATTATTATCACAGGATCATCTACATAATATTTTATATTATTAAATCAATAATTAAGACGACAAAGTTATTCATATTATTATTTGCAATATTGACGATGTCTAGAATTAATCATTCATCTTTGCACTACAGGCCAAAGATATTCAGTAATATCATCATTTAGGACTGAGGATGATGAAAAATATTTTAAAGAAAACGAATCCAGTGAGACAGAAGGACAAATAGTAAAGATTCGTATAACAATTTATCCAAGATCAATAATACTCCATAATAACCAATTTTGAAGCAAAATTCAAGAATAAAGATCAAAACATGGATACAATCAAAGATAGTAACCATAATAGACATCTTGGACAAAAAGAAAAAAATTTCATTTTTCAGTGAATAGTGTCGTATTCATGAATAGTGTCGTATACGTGAATAGTGTCATATACGTGAATAGTAACACCGACACAAAAAGTTCTAAATTTGATAAAAAGTTCATACCAACATTTCGGTATAATGATATTGAAGAAAATATCATTTTAAGAAGAATATAACACCCCTTACCTCAAAATATCAGTACTTCTGATCAGAATATCGGTATAAGGCTGAAGGAAATTTGCACTGATGAATAGAAACTCACAAAGTATCTAAATACTAACAAAATACACTCAATAATCTAGAGAGAGAAAGCTTATGTTTCTGGTGTGATTTTCAATTCTAACTTAGCCCTCTATTTATAGGAAAATATTAGCAGACTTGACCTGCAACCTGATGGCCTTACCTACTACTATTCCCACCCACCACATTTGAAATAAAATTCAGCACATTTCTTCACCAACCACAAGTGGGGCCCATTCAATTCTAGAATTTTCCACCAAAATGCTAAATTCGGATACTTCAACAATTTCTGAACCAGTCACCTCTTAAAATTCATAACAAATCATACGTTCATTTTTAACGGTTCAAAATTTGTGGACATATACTCAATTTATATATATATAACATATCCAAAAATTATAACGATCCAACGGTCAGATTAAAAATTATAACTCACGCAATATATTTCAAAAACACTGGTTTAATTTTTTAATACCTTCATTCCGACAAAAATACTGATAAAACACCTCAACATTAACTCTTTCATTTTTAACCACAACAAATATATCCAACATTTATATCCACATAAAATAAATATTTCCTTTATATAAATCAATAATTAATTATTCACAAATAATATTACAGAATCACATTTATGACAACCAGGCCGTTCCCAGGAAAGAGGGGGCTTTCCAATAAGAATTTCTCCTTACTAGTGCGCAATTAGGTGACCAAACCTCTCCTTGACAGAACTTTCTAGACATTGCCAATAATGCTATTTAATAATATTATTCAAATAATATGAATTATTGATCCGATAATGGAAAAATATGTGCGTTGACAATTATTGAAACAACAATAATATAAAATATCAACGCAACAATTATTGAATCAATAAAATAAAATATTGAACAGTAACTACTGTAACAATTATTGAGTAGTGCCTTCTTACGTAAGGATCAATAATTCATCAATACTGTGCATCCATGCGTATTACTGTATTTTAACCACCGGGTATTCCAACAGTGTTAACGGTAACAACTACGCCGTTATTTATAAAAACTCAAACTTGTCATTTTCTTCATCCGAAAATTATTCTGTTATGGGGCCCACAAATGACTGCGCCGTCGTACGAATATTCTCTGGTAACAAGAATATTCCACGACCAAATGAATATTCCCCGACAACAATGATTATTTTATAACCACTTGCATATTTTGCAAAATTTGCACATTTCACCCATAACCAGAGAATTATATCAAATTAATACCTTATTATTCACAATAATAATTAGAAGAAATTTGATTTTATTTATAATAAGTTGGGGTCTTACAACCTCCCCTCCTTATGAAATTTCGTCCTCGAAATTGACATACGTACCTGGTGTTTCGAAAAGGTGAGGATATCTCGCTTTCATTTCTGATTCCAACTCCCAGGTCATTTCATCAATAGCATTGTTTCTCCACAAAACCTTAACTTGTGGTATAACCTTGATGAGTAGGACATGCTCTTTCCTATCCGAGATCTTAATAGGTACTTCTTTCGTGACGTTAAATCTTGACTATCTAAATGCGTTCTAACCTTAATAATATGGTTCGGGTCTTTCACATATTTACGGAGCATGGATATGTGAAAAACATTATGAACACGAGACATACTTGGAGGTAATGCGAGTCTATAGGCCACATTTCCTATTCGGTCAAGAATCTCAAATGGACCAACAAATCGTGGATTGAGTTTTCCTCTCTTTCCAAATCTTGTAACTCCCTTCCATGGAGCAACACGTAACAATACATGATCTCGATATTAAACTCCACGTCCTTTTACATGAAGATCAAGATAACTCTTTTGTCGATCTTGTGAGGTTTGAATACGTTGTCAAATCATTTGGATCTTTTTTGTAGTCATGCGTACTAATTCTGGTCCCAACAACGTTGCTTCTTCCACCTTGTCCCAGCATACTGGAGAACAACACTTTCGTCCATACAACGCCTCAAATGGAGCCATGCCTATACTTGCTTGATAACTGTTGTTGTAGGAGAATTCCACCAGTGGCAAGTACTTATCCCAACTTCCTTTAAAATCTAGGACACAAAGTCTTAATAGATCTTCAAGGGTTTGAATAGTCCTCTTTGATTGTCCGTCCGTTTGAGGATGGTATGCCGAACTGAATCGTAAATCCGTGCCCATAGCTTTTTGTAAGCTAACCCAAAATTGTGAAGTGAATCTTGGGTCACGATCCGAAACTATGGATACTGGCATGCCATGCAATCTAACAATCTCATTCACGTACATACTAGCAAGACGTTCAAGGGAATAAATCTCACGTATCGGCAAAAAATGGGCAGACTTGGTTAATCTATCAACAATAACCCAAATAGCATCTATGCCTTGAGAAACTTTGGGAAGACCTGTAACGAAATCCATAGTAATGTGTTCCCACTTCCATTTCGGAATCTCAAGTGGTTGTAATGGACCCTTTGGCACTTGATGCTCCGCCTTTACACGTTGACAAGTTAAACACCTCGAGATAAACTCCGCGATCTCTCTCTTCATATTGTTCCACCAAAATGTATGTCGAATATCATGATACATTTTGGTACTCCCAGGATGGATTGCAAACGGTGTGTTGTGTGCCTCCATCATGATTCTATGGTTCAAGTCAGAATCGTTAGGAACACAAAGTCTGGAGTTGAATCTAAGTATTCCTTCTTCATCGATTCTTGCTTCTGGAATAGCACCTTTTTGCACTTTCTTCTTCATACGCATCAGCTCTATGTCCATAGCTTGAGCAGCTTTAACTTTATCGATTAAAGTTGGTTCTACTCGTATATTCACCATCATCATGTGGGTCTCTAGAGTCTTTAATTCTACCCCCATCCTTTATAAGTCATACAGAATGGGCCTTTGCATTGACAATATCACACTCGTACTCGCATATGATCTTCTACTCAATGCGTCAGCTACTACGTTCGCTTTTCCAGGATGATATTGAATAGTGTGATCGTAATCTTTCAATAGTTCAAGCCAACGTCGTTGCCGCATGTTGAGTTATTTTTGGGTGAAGAAATATTTGAGGCTTTTATGATCCGTATAAATCTCCACTTTCTCCCCATACAAGTAGTGTCTCCAAATTTTCAACGAGAATACGACTGCTGCTAACTCTAGATCATGAGTAGGATAATTCCTCTTATATTCTTTGAGTTGTCGTGAGGCATAGGCTATGACTTTCCCATGTTGCATGAGAACACATCCTAACCATTTGCCTGAAGCATCGCTGTATATAACAAATCCATCCGTACCAGATGGTATTGCCAGAACAGGTGCCGAAATGAGTCTCCTCTTGAGCTCTTGGAAACTCTTCTCGCATTCCTCGTTCCATCACAATTTTGTATCTTTAAAAGTCAACTAAGTTAGCAGAGTAGCGATTCGAGAAAATCCTTCCACGAATCTCCGATAATAACCACTAAGCCCGAAAGCTACATACGACTTTGGTCCACCGACTTTGGTTGCTCCCAACTTTGTCTTTCGCTCAATCTTTGTCGGGTTGCGGATACTCCATGTTTTGACACCACGTGCCCAAGGAATGCTACTTCCTCAAGCGAACTCACATTTCTTGACTTGGCATAAAGCTTGTTTTCACGAAGCCTTTCAAGTATCAGCTTCAAATGGTGCTCATGATCTTCACGGCTTTTGGAATTGATGAGGATGTCATCAATAAAGACAACAACGAATTGATCCAAATATTCCTTGAATACACGGTTCATCATATCCATGAAAGCGGCGAGGAGCATTAGTCGATCCAAAAGACATGACTAAGAATTCATAATGCCCGTCTTGGGGAGTTCGAAGGCGGTCTTTGGAATATCCTTAGTTTTAATCTTGGTGATGATATCCGAGCGAAGATCGATCTTTGAAAAGAATTGTGCTCTTTGCAATGGTGGTCGAACAGGTCATCAATGCGAGGTAAGCGGATACTATTCTTGATGGTGACATGGTTTAATTCTCGGTAGTCAATCAAAGTCGCATACTCCCGTCTTTCTTCTTTACTGAATAAAGCTGGAGCACCCCAAGGAGATGTCTTAGGACAGAATGAAACCTATGTCTAACAATTCTCTGTAGTTGGACTTTTAACCCACGAAATTCAATAGGAGCCATTCGATATCGGGTTTTAGAAATGGGTTTTGTGCGGCTCAAGGTCGATAAAGAATTCAACATCACGTTCGGGGTTAGACCGGGAAGTTCTTCAGAAATACATCGGAAATTCTCTAACAATGCGAAATATTATTCAAATCGACTTGTCTTTGTTCAAATCCATAACATGGGCTAAGAAAGCTTGACATCCGTTTTTCAATAAGCGAATAGCTTTATGGCTTGATATGATAGTGGTGATTTTAGTGGTTTAGTTGTTTGAATTAAGTATGTGGTTGGTTAGGAATATGAAAACTAACAACCTTACGAAAACAATCAATTTTGGCATGATGAGTGGTTAACCAATCAATTCCTAAAATCACATCAAAAGCAAGTATCTTTAAAGAGATAAGATCAGCGGGTAATGTGATAGTGCCAACTTGGATCATGCAAGATTTATAAAGCGTAGATGTGTGAAGGTTTCACCCCAATGAGTTTTAACAGATAAGTCAAAGTCCAATTTCTCCGGAGTCAAGTTTAAACGTTGAGCACAAGCAGGAGAGATAAAAGAATGGGTAGAACCGGTATCTAGTAAGGTATAAAATTCGCAAGAGTTCAAGATTAGCTTACCCGTAATCACCTCGTTCGGGTTCCTCGCGTTTTGGCCAGTCACGACAAATGCTCTTCCAAGAACCGCTGATTTTGACTTATCCGGGACAGCCCTTGGAGTCACCATCCCTGTTGAACTTGGTTGTGCTACAAAACAATCTCGAGCTATATGGCCTTCCTTTCCACAGTTGTAACATACCTTGGATTGTTGTGGACAGTTTGGGCTGATATGTCCCTCTTTCCCGCATTTGTAACATCTAACTGGCGGTCGTTCTCCTCCCCTAAAATTTGTTGTTGGTGTTGGTGCTGCTGCTGATGTCTTCCCGTCATTGTTAAATCTCCTCTTTCTAAAATTTCCACTTGACTCACCTCTCCTATTATCATGGCCACGATGACCACCTGAGTGGTTACCGCCTTTGTTCGTATTTTTCCCTCCTCGTTGGTTGTCATCGCTCTGATGACTGCTGTCACCGGTATGACCCTGGTTGTGGTCCCTCGGTTGCACATACTAATTATCTCGCTCTAATAATTGAGCCCACATTTACAACATCGAATATATAAAAAAATTTATGAGATATAAGATATTTTAGAATCTCGGGCTTTAGACCTCTCGAAACATCCTTGTCATTCGTTCCTCATTTTCGACCAAATGAGGTGCAAACACAGATAACTCTGCAAACTTCGCCTCGTCTTTGGGACACCTTGGTCATGTTGTTTTATTCGATCGATAAACTCCACCTCCTTCATATGATGAATACTTTCGGGAAAGTACTTGTCATTGAATAGTTTCGAAATGTTTCCCAAGACATCTTTGAGTGCAAATTTGGTGAGTACGCTTACGAGACTCCCACCGGTGATCGCGCTCTCACCGCGAAATATAAAGGTGGCGAATGGAACCTACATTCCTCCGTGCATCCCAAGACATCGAATATCTTGGTAATTTACTTGACCCACGTTTACGCCATGATCGGATCGGCTTTCCCTTAAAATTTGGTGGTCCCGACTCTTTGAAGCGCTTGGTTGTGACAAGTAGCGCATTGCTAGCATTTCCACTCGTGATACGTACGAGGAGTCCTAAATGCAGTTTTGCATAAAATGTAAAAAACTTACGAACATCCCATCATTTATCATTTGTTCGGTAGTGTTGTTTACTGGGAGGATTATTGCCTTCTGTTGCACGTTCTCTGGTTTGTAACTAAAGGTTGTTCCACGGTCTCATACACTCCATTGTTAACGTTCTCGTGATCGTATTCTTAAATACCGCCATAAAACAAGGGTTAATTAAACAAATTAACATATCACATAATATCCTATATTATGGTGACCAACAAATAAGCTTAGATAGGACACACTAGCGAAGGATTTACTCATCTCTCCTCCTAGTTTCTATTCCCGATCTCCTTGGAGACCATATCCCTAAGCTTTGATACCAATTGTGGCGCCCTAAAATAGGTATACAACACCCATTTTGAGTCGCCAAATACATGATGTAAAGCAAACTACAACTTCAATAATACAATTGTCGTGCAAAATACGATAACACATCTTTGTGAGTTTAAATACAAATATTGTCTTCTAGACAATATCCACACTCAAATAAGTCCTCATTACAATTATTCAAACACTATTTTACTGAAATAGTGAGGGACTGCTAAAACATCTTTCTAGAACCATCACTCCGTTACCCCACTAGTTTCTGCTTATGTTCTCACCTCCCGAGAAAAATGGAACAAAAGGAAAATGGTGAGCTCAACTAGCCGATAAAGAATATTATGATTAAGATAATATACAACAAATTATCGTTAGTCTTCAACACGAGGAAAGATCGATAAAATATAATAGACAACAAGTTTTAGATCAACAGCTGCTGCGGAAGCAAACAATCCATTAGAAGAGTCAAGTAGAGAATGAGTTCTACTATCTTCTAAGATTTAAAAAGTCCATCATCAATTTTATCCTGTAACAACAATCAATATACATCTTTAATCAATATTCATCTTTTTTTCTGAGCCAAAGATATTCATTTGTATCACCAGATTGGTCATATTCATCTCAACACTGCTTTTATCTTCGCAATAATCTGGCCAAAGATATTCATCGAGTTAATCATTCATCTTTGCACTACTGGGCCAAAGATATTGATAATATCATCATTTAGGGTGAGGATGATGAAAAATATTTTAAAGAAAAGCGAATCCGATTGAGACGGAAGGACAAATAGTAAGGATTAAGTATAACAATTTATCAAGATCAATAATACTCCATAATAACCAATTTTGAAGCAAAATTCAAGAATAAAGATCAAAACATGGATACAATCAAAGATAGTAACCATAATAGACATCTTGGACAAAAAGAAGAAAATTTCATTTTTAGGTGAATAGTCCCAGTGATTCGTGAATAAGTGTCAGATATCGTGAATAGGCCGTATACGTGAATAGTAATCCAGACACAAAAAGTTCTAAATTTGATAAAAGTTCATACCAACATTTTTGGTATAATGATATTGAAGAAAATATCATTTTAAGAAGAATATAACACCCCTTACCTCAAAATATCAAGTCTTACGATCGGAATATCGGTATATAATTTGAAGGAAACTTGCTTTGATGAATAGAAACTAATAAAGTATCTAAATACTCACAAAATACACTCGATAATCTAGAGAGAAGAGAGAAAGCTTATGTTTACGGTGTGATTTTTAATTCTAACTTAGCCCATTTATTTATAGAAAAATGTTAGCAGACTTGACCTGCAACCTGATGGCTTTACCTGCTACTATTCCCACCCACCACATTTGAAATAAAATTCAGCACATTTCTTCACCAACCACAAGTGGGGCCCACTCAATTCTAGAATTTTTCACCAAAATGCTAAATTCGGATACTTCAACAATTTCTGAACCAGTCACCTCTTAAAATTCATAACAAATCATACGTTCATTTTTAACGGTTCAAAATTTGTGGACATATACTCAACTTATATATGTATAACATATCCAAAAATTACAACGATCTAACGGTCGGATTATAAATTATAACTCACGCAATATATCTCAAAAAACTTTGGTTTAATTTTTAATAACTTCTTTAAAAAAAAAAATCTTGATAAAACACCTCAACATTAACTCTTTCATTTTTAACCACAATAAATATATCCAACATTTATATCCACATAAAATAAATGTTTCCTTATCATATGAATCAATAATTAATTATTCACAAATAATATTATTGAGAATCACATTTATGACAACCAAGCCGATTCAGGAAGAGGAGGCTTTCCAATAAGAATTTCTCCTTATTGCAAGCATGATTAGGTGACCAAACCTCTCCTTGATGAGAACTTTCTAGACATTGCCAATAATGCTATCTAATAATATTATTCAAATAATATGAATTATTGATCGATAATTTGAAATCTTGTGCGATGATAATTATTGAAACAACAATAATATAAAATATCAACGCAGCAATTATTGAATCAATAAAATAAAATATTGAGCGATAATTCTTTGTAACAATTATTGAGTAGTGCCTTCTTACGTAAGGATCAATAATTCATCAATCATGTGCATCCACGCCAGACATCGTATTTTAACCACCGGGTATTCCAACAAGTGTTAATTGGTAATAACTACGTCGTTATTTATAAAAACTCAAACTTGTCATTTTCTTCATCAAACAATTATTTTACATTATGGGCCCCTAAATGATCGTGTCGTCGCATGCGAATATTCTCCAAACAACAAGAATATTCCACAACCAAATGAATATTCCCAAACAACAATGATTATTTTATAACCACTGCATATTTTACAAAATTTGCACATTTTACCCATAACCGGAGAATTATATCAAATTAATACCTTATTATTCACAATAATAATTAGAGGAAATTCGATTTTATTTATAATAAGTTGGGGTCTTACAATAACCATTAGTGATAATAATGAATATCCTTGGACCGTAGTGCATGGATAATTCAGTGATGTGTGGATTATTTATTTAATTTGAGTCTCGTGATAAAATTGATGATAAACTTTTAAATCATAGAAGATAAATAGATATCACGCCTACTTGACTCTTCTAATGGATCGCTTGTTCATCGCAGATTAAACTTGATATTTATTGTATTTTATCGGTTTAATAATTGTTGAAAGGCTAATGATAATTTATTCTGCATTATCTTAGTCATAATATTTCTTCTTTGAAATTTAATTGAAATTTCACCCTTTTGATTTCATTGTTTTCTTTAGGAAATGAGAATATAAATTTGGGATGAAAGTGGGAAATAGAGTATTTTGGTTCGAGATATATAGGTGGTTATAGTAGTCCTCACTATTATGTGAAATAGTGTGATAATAATTATAATGAGAACTTTATTTGAATTTGGATACTCTCTACGAGACATTATCCGTGTTGAAACTCTCAGTTACGTTTTGTCGTATTGTATAAAAGAAGTTTGTATTTAATTTCTATACCATGTATTTAGCGACTCAAGATGGGTGATGTATACATATTTTGTGGACGTCACAGCTTCATCTGGGGTTCATCCTCGAAGGCCCTCTTCGAATGTTCCCACTCTACGGGTTACTTGTCATGTTCGCCGTCTCACTGAGTTGGTGATTCGTCTGATTGGCGTTGACATGAGTGGTTTACCTGATGATGAAGGTGATCTTCCTAATGATGAGGTCCCTCCTCAGTCCGCTACTCGTAGATTCCTCCCTGGTATTCAGTTGGATGTTCCCGATTTGTTAGGCACCGATTTGAGTTGCCACCCATCTGCCCACTTGCACGCGAATAAAAAGAAATGCTAACGCCACTCACCCCACTTGGTTGATATCAAGGAGAGAGAGACTTGAAAGAAGAAAAAGGACAAGCTTAATTATATATACATGTAGAATGTTAGTTAAACTTATTGTATTATTTTTATTTTTGAAGACATGTTGTGGTGAATGCTAATCATATGGTTTATTATTGCATTAATTTCTTCTTTTTTTAGTGAATTTAAAATTACTAAAATGTTATTTTTAATAAAACTTTAGTTAATATTGTTAACATAAAAACAAAATAAATTATAATAAATAAATCAAACTGGTATGTTTGGTGGATTAAATAAATTATATTGTTGGATGGAATGGCTCTCCCTACTTATTCCATACACTAGTAGAAAACACACACACACACACACACACACACATATATATATATATATATATATATATATATATATATATAAGTTTGTCCTTTTTCTTCTTTGAAGTCTTTCTCTCTCCTTGATATCAACCGAGTGGTCTTCTGATGATTTTTTTTAACTCGCATGTGGGTGGTACTTAGGAGAAGGGCGTTATATATATATATATACGGTCCGGATCTTAAGGTCATCATTTATCTAATCTCATCCAGTTAAATATTTTTTTTAGCGACATTACGTGACGATTCGATTATACAACTGTAGTAAATACATATTTTAGCGACATTTATATGTTGTTGTTGTCGCTAAAAGTATAGACGACGGTTGTATAGATGATCAAATCCGTCGCCAATTCAAAATAAAAAAGTAAATCCTAAAGTGAAATGAATAAGGGTGAAATTTTAAGATCCTGGGATTATATATATATATATATATATATATATATATACACACACATTAAGTTGCATCCAAAACAATCATCTAAGTACTAGAATTACTAAAATTCAACTATTTAACTTAAACTTGTATTATACTATTTACATTACAATAACTACTTCTCTGATTCCACTTCATTAATTTATTTTGATTAACCACGAATCAGTCATCACATATTGAACTTTTTCTTATGCTCAAATATTGCATATAGATTAATGATTTATATAAACCAATAGATTGTGCAGTAATAATCTTCATTTACTAAATATTCAAATCTATTGTGTCGACATTTCTTAATAGCTTCATTACTACTATATTTTGGAGTTTATTGCATCAACTATTTTTTTTTAGTATCATAACTATTGTTCAACTCATTTATGGATACTAACCACAATATTTTCACCTACAGTTGTTGACTTTATTCTTTCCTTGCAGCACCTGCTAATGAGGTTAATCAAAGACCAAGACGATGATAAGTTGAAAATATCCTAAATTATAAATCGAAAGCTTTTTAGATGAATTTGTTCTCAACAATGAAGAAGCTCTGTTTAAGATTAATACATTTACTCTCCAAATTTGAATCCTTAGTCATGGTTGCTCTATTGAGACATGACATACTCTCAGAGCCGAGTGATTTGCCGATTACTTGCTTCTTATTTGATCGGATCGACCGATTTATCTGGCTTCTTTGCCAAACGACGTCGTGTCTTCTAATTAAATCTCGCTCATTAATTCCTCCCTACAATAACGTGTCGTTACCATATCATTCAACTGATCGATGGTCTTAGCAGGACAAATTCATGTTAACCGCATCCCAAAGTTTGTATGTGGAGTACAAGAAACACCATCAGGCTTCGATAGGCTGATTTAACCGGTTTTTTTAGCAGTTGAACCAGTGGATTAATCTAATATTTGAACAAATTGATTTAATCAGGTTAAACCCGACGAGAGTCCAACCAGCCAAGCTGAGATAGTTTTCAAAGCATTGTTAAAAAGTAATCTGGAACAAGCCACAAGGCCCTTGACTGATCTTACGCTTAAACTTTTGGGACTAAGGTTGGGTCTTCCTCCTCCCTACCTCAGCCTTATCCAGCTCGATGTGAAAGGCTTGCCTACAATTAGTGCATGGCCCAGCCCAACACGGTGGTAGCTGTAGTTTTATACTCCAAAAACACTTAGAATCCAACCTTTTCAAATAAGGCTTGTTCGTTTGTTCATTTTGGTTCGTTTGGTGCGTTAGAAAAGTGTGTTTGGGCAACTTTTAAGCCTAGATGAATTGTACCGGAAATGGTGCGCCGAGTTTGGGGTTTAAAAGTTGTGTTTGAAATAAGCTTATATAGACATAACAAAATGTTTTATACTCCAAAAATTCCAGTCCCAAACCAAACATGCAATAAGAGTTGCCATTAGAAAAGGATTGTGGTGGGCATGATTTCATCCACTCACCATATCATACTGTTGCAAACATTAACTTAAAACACCTAAATCTCCACCTACTTTTTGATGGCACAGAATCATTTTTGGAACCATATAATAGTAATGCATAAATAAATCTATACATTGAGCAACGATCTAGAAATGAGCTTCCAGTTATTTGGTGTAGCTCTCAGCTAAGTATGCTAAAGGTCCAACTATGGCACCATTGATATACGTGGCGGGTTCGGAGTGGCTATAGTCTGTCCGATCGTCAGGGAAGAAATCATTCTGATTTGGACCTCCGACGATTGCTCCAACTAATGTATTAGGATTTGCGTTTGATGTATAATAGTATGGTTGAAATCCTTCTTCACATCGGAATGTTTGTGCATGAAGTTTCAATGAGGGCAAGGAAGATCCTCTATGGTGTATTCTTCTTGGATAATTTGTCCCAAAACCTACCATGTACGACATTTTCAATGGGTTCTCCCCCAAAATGTAGTCCACCTACAAATTTCATGTTAGTCATAAACCAAACAAAGTCTTGTTATATCAACTTTTTTCCTGAACAGACAGAGGCACCCCACTGCGATGTTGTCAGTTTGTCTATTCAGTACGTTAATCGATACTTCTTGTTGTTATATACGGTCTTTCTACGCCGACCATCTTTCTCCGACCGGTCTAATATTTTTTAATTTTTAATTTTGCTATTGCCTTCCATAAAATGTATAGCAACCCTGTTTTTACATGCATCCAAATTACACTTAAATAATTGAATTTTGTAAAAATTTCAATACTATATATTTTATGGGAGACAATAGCAAAAATAAATAAATAAATTGGACCGGTCACTAGACCGGTCGCCCAAGACTTACTGTGTTATATATTTTCCACCCGCTTATTTGGCAAATATTTTTATATAATTATAAGTTTACCTGTTTCTTGGCAAGGTTTCGAAGGGTTTGCGATGTGACTAAGACATTCCCACAATTAAAAGTGTGTTTTGTGGCTGCCATGTACTTCCCATAAGTTGTAATCAAGGAGGTTATAGATGTCACATACTGTAGATTACTTGCACTTAGCTTATACATTAGACCCCCTGCAATTAAAAATCAAATAAATTTATAAAAAAAAAATACCTTTTCAGCATTAAACAATTTGAACTTTATAAATTGAGTGTCTAATTTACCCGGTGTGTATTGTGTACTTGAATAAGGGGAATTTGGTAGAATTTTACACATGAAATTCTCTGCTTGTTGTTTGTAAGGCTCAAAAGCTCTGTCATTGTCCAACAAACTCCTCTGAAAATTAAGAAAACATCAACCATGTCAGTTTTTGTAATTGTTATATATATATATATATATATATATATATATATATATATATATATGTTATTGGAAAAGAAATAATTTAACCCAATTGTGTAATCTGTTTTACCCTGGATAGTAGAACATAAGCACCAGCAAATTTGTTGTCCCAGCTGAATATGTCAGGTGAGTCATTAGCACCCAAGGATTTTATGAAATTGAAGTAGGAAACATCATTTGTAGCTCTGAACAGCCATGCAGCACCCCATAATAATTCATCCTGAAAAATTAGAAAATCAGGAAAAAAAAAACTAATTATTTTCCAAATAATGTAACTATGTTTGCAGAAGCGCAACAATCTTTGTAAAAAAGACTGCTTGCAATTCTTGTTTAGAAATTGTACGTCATGAATTTATTTATTTAAAAAAAATTGTAATACAGTTATACACAAAATAAAGAATGTAATATATTTTTTTGTTAGGGAGTTTTAAGCATGCCTTTCCTCTAAAAAAAAAAAAAAGAAGAAAAAAATAAACAACAATATTCGATATTTTTGTTAGCCAAAAAGTTTTGTGCTACGATAGATTTAAGCCCATATTTAGTGGTCGAGGCCAATTCAAAATGAATGGGCCGAATTATAAAAGTGAAATGGGCTGGAAGGCCTCTGTTTCTACTTACATGTATATAAAAAAAATTCTAATATGAAAATAATGCAAAACATACCTTATATCCCGAGTACGAGCAATAAAATGGGCAAACAACTGACCCAAGTGAATCACTATAAGAACCTCTATACTGAATTGCAAAGTTCATCACATTTTTTGCTGTTATCAAGAGTAATCTTGAGTATCTGAGGATCAATCAGTCACGGAAAAGCGAGGGAAGCCACCGCTAACGCAGTTGTTGGTTTTCACCACGTCGAGCCCGGATTGCTCGACGAGACGAAATAGACTGTACGGGCCGTGTCCATGTCTTCGGGCCTTTCCCAACATTTGTGGTCTGCATTAGGGTCTCCAACCCCAACAAAGAGCTTACCAGGCTGGGCCCTGGCACACTTTAGAAGATAATCTGTGGCCCAACGGATTGCTGCTCTAGCATTTTGCAATTGGGGGCCCATTTTTTTGCCATGCTCTAGGGTGTTCCACGATAGCATGGTGGTGGTGTAGGCCATCGGAAGGTTGAATTTTATGTTGTCTCCGGCATCATAGTAACCGCCGGATAAATCCACCTACCAAAAATTATAAAAGGTTTAAGGGTAATACAAGACGTTAAAATGGTTTATCATTTCAACACAATAATGATAATAAACAAAAAATCTTTTTTAGCATAGTCAAAATTATTGTGGGAATATGTATAATTTGCCGGAGTCTGTAGGCAAAATTTTGAAAATAATTTTATAATTTCAAGTTGCAGATACAAAACATGTATTTAGTTACAATCATAGTATAATCAATAGTAACATTATATATACACCCTATGTCACCCTGATAAACTTTTCTAATCACATAGTTATTCATAAATATTTGATTCCTTACCTATTTAAAAAATATATATATATATATAAATTAAATTATAATTTATAAAGATTAGAGGAAAATGTATAAACAAGGTGAAAGTGATATGAGATTAAGATTTGAGTGAAAAAGTAATAAAATTTTATTTTAACACCATATATTAGAAGCTTACAAAATTTAGTGGGGTAAATTTATATTTTTTACATAAAATTTTATATATTTATTATATAATACTAATAATAAATAAATAAATAATGTTTGTACTTCACTTATATCATGTTAGTATGAGGTTTAAAGCAACCATAACAAGAATGAGAATGGTGTGCTATCACATGTATTTTGAGTTTATTTTGGTTAATTCTCACCAAAAACACACCGTCACAAAAGATATTTTGTTACCAAAAAGGTTTATTGCAAAAACACTGTTAAAGAAGTGCCTTTAACATGGTCTAATTTGTTTTAGAATTATACTCCTGCTGCAGTCCAGGGATGAGTATCCTATGTGAATATTGTTTTTCATTTTAATTAAACCTTAATAAAGTTTACCTAATAGATACGAATATATACACCATCTATTCCAAATTTAGAAATGTATTTATAATTTTTTTTAAACTTACAAAACATTAACTAAAAATATAGTAGTATCGGTATAACTAGAAAATTATATATTTACTTTCGGATTAAAGGAGTATATATTGCGTGGATACTTATCTTTTGCAATAATAATTATCAGTCCTAAAACTTAAGCTTATAATATAAATTAATCTAAATAAAGAAATAATACTTTCATTTGCAGATCAGAGGGAGTATGACAATTTCGAATTTACTAAATACTCAACATGCATATGAACTCATCATCCTTAATTATCAAAAAATATATTTTAGAACTAAATAAAAATATTAAAATAAAATATTTATCTTCAGAGAAATCCCACCGTCCATAGTGCCGGAGGCACGGGACTGTTGTTAGTATATATATATTTTAAAAGTCAGTCGAGTAGACAAATAAAAATAAAATACTAGTCTCATTACATGCACTTACTTAACTACTCCCTCCGTCCCAGAATAAAAGTCTTGGTGGACTTTTCACGCATATTAAGAAGATGAATGAAATGACAAAATTGCCCATAATAATGTCATTAAATATGGATAGAGAATTAGAATAAGAAAAATATGAGATTAATGTTACGGATATAATAGGAAAATATGTGTAAAAATTTAGTTATTAAAAGAAAATGAACATTTAACATGGGATTACCCAAAATAGTAATAAGGACTTTTATCATGAAACGGAAGGAGTAATATTTAAAAATATTTTGTCACAAAATATAGCATTGCTTGAAACAAAATCAACATACATGAGCTTGTTGACCATCGGAAAGCCCGGAACTAAACCTCCAATTGAGTTGCTGGGCATTCGGGAGCCTACCGGACCTCTGTCCTTGAAAGAACAAAATGGATTTTGCAAGGGCATCCATGTAATTTGGGTGCCCATCAACATAATTACCACCAAAATGCAAGAATATTAAGAAGAAGAACAAGAAGAAGAAGCCCTTCAAAAATGCCATTGCAGTTGAGGAAGCAAAAATGTATTACAAAAGAAAAGAGCTTAAATTTTTGTTAGTTCATGGCTTTAATATAAGAACCAAATGCCCTTTTATATAGGAGTCCAAAAACATATCCCCATAACGCAAATTTAGGCTTTTTAATTAAGGGTCCTATTGTTTATTGGCAAGTAGTTGTCTTGTCATTAAGTTAGGGTTTTAGCAACCTTTGGAAGTTTTGTATGAATAATAGTTTAGGGTTTAAGATGTTTTGAAAAGTTAGCTCGTGATAAAAAGTGGATTTGATTATGTTTGACTAAATAAAGCTTTTCATATGGGATCTTTGATTGGAATTCCCGGAGTAGATCAAGCAAGAAATCAAGAGTATTGGAATTTAATTAGAAAAATGTTAGAGATACAAACTATTTTATAAATATTTTACAAACTGCTGATGTGGTATACTCCATCTCAACTTTTTATGTGGGGTCAAAGACTACATTGAAGCAATTTGTTGATCAATATGCTGAGGTGGAGTATGCCACATCAGCAATTTGTAAAATATTTGTAGAATAGTTTGTGTCTGTAGCATTACTCATTTAATTAACTGACAAAAGAATTTCATTTTAATTTCTTTTCTAAATTAACTATTCATCATCATGGGATTTGGCTCCTTAATTAATTTTCGTCTATTCTTTGAAATATTAATTTAAAAATTATCCAAGAAAATATTTTTGTAGCTATCCTTAAAAAAAAGGTTGGGAGGGAAATTAATTAGGGGAAACGAATTATTAATTTATTTAAGGGCAAAAGGTATTTTATTTATGAAACAATTCTTCAAGTCCAAAAGTTATGGAAATGAGGGTACTAAAAAGTATATTGAACTGAATACATTAAAAATTCTAACAATAATATGTAGCACATTTTGATGATATCCCATTAGTATATTGAATATTTACTCGAAGTTAACAATATATGATGAATTCAATAATTAGAAAATGTTTTGTCTAAAATGAATAATTAGTATATGTTTTAATAGAACATAAATATATGTTTTACATGAGAATAAAATGATAAAAAAAAAGTGCTCCATTGGACCATTTCTTTCATTTATGGTGTAATTGTGTGACTAATTAATTACATATATTGTGAAATTTAATTACTCTATTATACTCAATCCGTCTCTTAATATATTTCGTTTTAAATAATTTTATTTTTTTTAATTATTTATTATTTTATATAATTTAAGAGAATTAACTACAATTTTTCAAAATTACTCATCATGAAAAATTGTTACATATAGAGAGTATGAGATAAGTATAGTAATTATAAAAATTTAAAGATATTATAGACAATTATTATTTTTATATTATATAATTATTTTTTTATTTTTTATATATAATTCTAAAACAATATTTATTAAAGGACGGACGGTACTAAAAAAACAAGAAGAAGAGATGGAAATGTTACCGAAAGGAGCCAATTAGCACCCATTAATTTTGTCACCATCATTACAAATTAATCGCCAAATTTTCTCAATGTGTGCGAGTCCCATTCAACATTATTTTACACTCTGATAGCCCCCAGAATGAATGTCATTCAATTTCTTGTCAAAACACATGCCTAATTCCGGTCAAAAGGCATGAAAATATTGATAAATTGTCAACTCTATTGAACCAACAAAATAAATATTTGTCTTATGAGAAGTACTACTAGCAAAAACCATATGCTGAGTATTCCCTCCATTTCTTTTTAATTCATATTTAGGTGAAAATATAATAAATATTTTGTCTGAGTTATTAAATTAAATATAAATTATTAATATTATTTTTTTTAAAAATTAAAAATAAAAAAATTAATAGTTAATGTAGAGGTAAGATGAGAAACTAAGACATTAATTATTTTTTTTTAATTTACAAATTACAAATTAAAATACAAATTTTACTTTTAAAAAGACAGATAAAAAATAGAGAAAATATCATCCTCGTTTTTCATTCCTTAACTTTGACCCATTTTGATTTACTCCGTTGGTTCTTTTTTAATTAACGTTTTAAGGTTATGCACATAAATTTAAAAAATATAATTAATGTTTAGTTTGATTGACTGAGTATAAAATTTTGGATTTTTCCCTCTTCATTACACATTTCCTCGATTCCATCCAATATACCAAGATCTTAATAATTTTATTAATAATGATCAAAATATATATATTAATACATAGTTGATACATGATATTAAGATTAATTCTACAAAAAAATTAGAACCATAAAAATATTTTACCGTTAAAAGCCTAAAAGAATTTTCATCAATTGAAATTTTGATGAAAAATTCACATGTTCATCAAATGGTATAAAAATGTCAGATTACTTTCATTTTCGAAACAATTATGTTATTCAATATAATAAATTAGTTGACTGATATCGATTTCAATTATACTATTTACAATTACAAAATATATGGCGTATTGGATGAAATTAGAAGAAAAGTGTAATGGATAATGTTGTGCCAAGGATATTTGGGCCTAGAAAATACAGTGGGCTGTTATCCATATGGTATTATGTGGGCTTGGACAAGGGGTTGTTTTGGTAGACGGGAGATTTGTGGATTAAGGTTCATAATTATATTTGGATCTGGATACAGAAAGAAGTGTTGGGTTATAAACCCACTTCCTTAATTCTAGGAGATTTGGTGCAATCCTATTAATGAACTACTAGTTAGGTGGGAACCTTGATCCAGTCCGGAGAAGGATTTCATGCAGGTGGTGAGAACGCTATAAATAGAAGGATTTTTCCTAATTCTAAGGTACATGCAAATTATTATTTTTCACAACTAGAGCATTAAGCCTTCATTGTTAACCTTATATCAGCCTGTACTTATTCTCACACCGGAGCTATCCCTCGACGGCCCAGGGCGTCAAGCTTTCGGTGTTTAATCGTTTCTGTGCAGAATTGGATGCGCTTTGGTGATTGGAGCGCGTGGACGGATCTTGACGTTAACATTGGCGCTAGAAGGAGGGCTTTCTAATGTTGCTGGATTTACAATCATAATCATCAACTTTCTGTGACTGAAATCATGGTGAACAACAAGACGGTTTCAGCCGTAGGACAATCAACGGCAGGAGGTTCTTCTCAACCGAGAGGGTCTGTTAAAGATAGACTGGGGCCATCAAAGAGTATCCATGAGTGGCTTGGTCCACAGAGCACTTCGGTAGGATTCGAAAGTGGGGATCGCGATGATGTTAGGAGGAGGCTGTTCTCGACAGCTAGTAAGGGGACTAAGAACGATCGGAGGAGGGTAGGAGGCACACCTCCTCGAACCCGACCCCGAGATGTTTAAGAGGATAAAAAAAATGATCTGGCCAAAAAGGTGCAGGAGAAGGAAGAGGCTTTGAAAGTGCTGCTACAATAGTATGAAGAGATTGCGAAGCAGATGATTCTTGTGGTTGAACAAGAAAACGAGGCCTTGAGCCACTACCAATCCAGAAGGAGGGGTAGGTCTTCAGACAGACAATTCAGGGCATGGAGGGCTGAAGGTACGCGGCAATCCGATAGTAGTCTTTGGAGCCACTCTCACGACCGGAGCAGATTGAGAGGTCGCTCACCCAGGAATCCAAAGAGGGCACACCGTGTTAGGAATATACATGAGAATGTTATTCCTATTTATATAAGATTTGATTATGATATAAATGAATGAATACGTAAGTATGCTTGCATTAAGGAAAGCTGTAAAGTCCTTTGATAGATAATAGGAATATATTTACAAGGACTTAGAATGAATTGATCAAATATGTTGGGTTGATCCTACATAAGCAAAACAGCTTTGTAAAGTCCTTAAAAAGAAATGATGTACAAGGACTATAAATATAGAAAGATCAAGCTTGTTAGGTTGATCTTATAATGTAATAGATAGGCATGTCTGATCGTCGAACACTGCACCAACATCATAGTCTGCCAGGAAAGTTAAGGAAAACTTGAGAACTATCGAGGCGGAATCGTAGTCTGCAAGATAGTAGTTCTCGGAGTTCGTAGTCTACCAGGAGAGACGAGGAAGGATCATAGTGTGTCAAGAAGAACTTTCTCAGAGTCGTAGTCTGCTGAGGAAGTCATGTTCAGAATCATAGAGACAGCCTGTCTAAGAGCCGATCGAGCATCTGCTAGAGCCAAGTCAAGAATCGTAGGCCAAACTTGAAGTAGTGGAGTCTACTGATCATATCATAGGCAAAGATCGTAGTCGAGTCAGATCAGACGAGGACAACAAGCATAAAGATAGAAATTGTAGTCTGTCAAGATCTGATCTAAGAGTCATAGTGTCTGCAGAACCAAAGCTAAATCGTAGTCTGCATAACTAAGGCTTCAACAGAGGTGCTCACAACGCCAAGGCAAAATCGTAGAGTCAACACGATTCTCAACAAATGAGCACTCTCAGAATATCCAAAGTATGAAGCCTCTGGTCTGAGTTGCAAAGATACATTCCACCTGAAGAAAACCAGAGAGCACTCAACGAATGGTATGCAAGCTAACATAAGATCTAAGAACCAACCCAATCAACATCCAGATTGAGTTGTGAAGCCATTCAAGATGAAGTCTTCCTCAAGTCGATCAGAAGAAGACTTCGTTAAAAGTGACTGACTAAAGAAAAGTCAGCAAGTGCAGTAGCTGTCAAGAGAACAGAAGACAACGATCTTGGGATTAACAAGGATCATAGTGTTTGCCAAACAAAGCAGGAACTGCTGTAGTTAACATAGAGATACTGGCCAGCTTATGAAGAACAAGGCAAAAGTGATTAAACATGGGTCAGACCATTGATGATAAGTGAATGAGAGATCACAAGAAGAAAGAGAGCTGGGCATGTCATAAATATGATATGTCTTGCTATTCAGAAGAGGCCAGAACAAGAAGTCAAGCTATCAGTTCCTGAGATCAGTCAAGGAAAACAGAAGTATTGAAGCATTGCTCAAGTGAAGGAAGAGGTGTTCTACATTGAAGATCCAATTAACACTCTTCAGAATCGTATTGTTGTCTCAACTAGTCAATGAACAACATTCAACAAGACACACTACGATCAGGTCCAAGAACATCTGCATCATAATCGTAGAGTTTGGTCATCTGAAGATTGAAACATTGGCAACGGTTTATTCTGAAGAGTGATATTCGAAAGTTGCTAATTGAGAGCATCGATGCAGAAGGATAATTTCCGATGTTCTGATCTAGAAGTCAGAAAGAAGAAATAAAGGTGACTACCTGCTTAACACACTAAAGTGATATTTCTAATTGGGTAGGTGAAACAGTAGACTACAGTGTCAAAAAGGTTAAAAAGGGGATGTCATGTCACATCTGCAATTTGCACCAAATAACTCGAGATCTGCGAAGCAATTCAAATAGCTCCCAATGGCTATATTTCAACGGGAAGATTGTGAAGGAGTTTATATCAGCTAAAGCTTCAAAGATCAAGAGTTGCACAGTTGAAGAATTGTTGAGTTGTTGGAATGCTATATTGTTGACTCTACGAGTTTCACCAGAGCTGAACAGAACAAGTCTCAATGGTAGTGAGACTACGAAGGTGGAAGTGAAGCAGATTTGAAGAAGGACTTGAACAGACTAAAGCTTCACTCAACAAGGATGAGAATGCCACTGAAGATGACATCTAAGCTGAGAGTCGAGAAGGCCAAGAAGATAGCATTCAGAAAAGTGGAAGAGCACAAAGAAGATCCAAAGAGCCACTCTACGAATCACCATGAACCCAAATCTGAAACAGAACATAAGCAGAACCATGTCTGCATACCATTCAAGAAGGGTTCAGGGAATGCTAAGTGCCAGATGAAGTCTACCAAAAGTTCAAAGACTTAGCAAACCTAAATGGCGATGGTGCACAGGTGACATCGGATGAAGATGAGATGAATAGTATGAAGATCAGCTGCACCAGAGAAGAGGTGGTCCAGACTCTACGTAAAATGCAAAGAGGACCACGTCAAGCTACTAAGTACAAAAGATGCTCAAGCTTCAAGACATCTTAGCAGCAAAGCACCACCAACAACAACAACAAGTAGCGAGGGCCTGAGGGGTCCTTGTCCGGAGGGACTAAATAAAGTTCCAAGCCTGCTGGGCTTGAAGAGTTCTTAGTGAACTGAAGTTCCAAGGCTGCTGGCCTTGAAGGAATCTTAGTGATTAAGGGTGCTGTCCTTCCTTAGTGGAATTTCTGCTTGTTGAAGCAGAAGAGTGGATTAGGAGCTTAAGTCTCTGAACCACTTAAAATCCCTTGTGTATTTTACATTCAGTCATTTAATTTCTGTCATTTACATTATGTACCTAACTGCTATAAATGCTATGTATGTATTAACTACTTACAACTAAACTAGCAACACGAACAATGTATGAATGTTTATGAATATATCAATGAAGGGGATCTTTTACTTATTCCACTATGCTTGAAAAGATTATTATGTTTGACATATGCTAATTCATTAGCAATACAAAATAAACAGGAAAAATTTTTGAAATCAAAAAGGATCTATTCAACCCCCCCCCCCCCTTCTAAATCAATTATGTGCCTACTAGGAACTAACAATTTGTATCAAAGCAGGTTTCATGCTATATTCAAAAGCTAATCTCTTTGAGTCTTATCCTAAACACAAACATTGTTCTAAACTTAGTTTAGTAGTAAGTCACTTGTAAATGTAGATGAGCTCACACGTTGGAAATAATGGGTACAGATAAATGTGTATATACACCTGAAGCTGCTCAGATTGGTTCATGTTCTTAAATGCCATAGAAACAAGACCAATCTTTGTCCACAGTCAATCTCGTAGTCTGAAGACCAGAGATGGGAGGTCAAGAGGCATCAACAACAAAGAATCAAGCATCCACCAGTCTAAAAGATGAAAGGCCATATATGCCAATAAATACTTATCCAGAGGAGAAAGAAGAATTTCTCAAATATGTATGTGGCTAACCAGCAGCTGGATGTGAACCTTGAGGTTCAAGGTTATCAAAGAACTAAGGATGCTAAGATTTTCCTAGCTTACATCTTCAAGACTACGACTGATCGATCGAAGGACAACTGGAGCAACAAGCTGTCAGAAATGAATGTAAAAATATACACATCAATGCCTAACCTTATTATATCAAGATAAATGACTGTCAAGAAACGGACAATGGAAAGGCACGGTTCCTCATTAATATAAATGTTTACATCATGTTGCATAACCATATGTATTATAATAGTATTCTATCAAGAGACCATACTCTTCCTAAAAAGGGGAAGAGAGAAAGTACATTAAGGTTGGAAACTCGACTGCTAACAAACTTTCTCTCCATCCAAGTTTTAGGTTGAAGATAACATCTTGAAAGATGTTTGAAATAGGTCATAACCATATCAAGATTTAATTAATGTTAAGTGGAGTAATCCTTCCTAAAGGGTTAGTATGTATGTACAAACCTATGTTCTAAGTTTTTGATAATACATAGAGTATGATCAGTTCTACAAGAGTATCTTGAAGATTCGTAAAAACTGATCATCTCCATGAATCAACCATATACAAATAAGTGATAGAGTTGATTCTCACTATCTGAACATTTAAAATCTATGAACATAACCAAACAAATGATGAAACCATCAAAGAAAAAGAGTGTCTTATTAAAGTGGTTAATCTTACACACACTCATCATCTTGCATTTTAAAATGTCATATCTAAATTGGATACATGCATGAATATGATTGTTGATGATCAATGTGATGAAAAATTCAAATATATGAGGAATAGGGATTTGGAAACTAACCTAGCAGGACCCATTTGACCATGGGTACCAAAAATAGAAATTTATCTAACCTGTAGGTACTTGGTCTATCTGACCACACTAAGGAATGCTGAAGTAGATGACTTCAGTCAAGAAGATTCAAACAGCTGGAGGCTTAAGAAATTTCAGAAATGTTCTTGACAAAGTCATTCTTTGTCACAGCCTGTTCTTGAAAACTTGTTGAGGTAACATGAATGAAGCTCACATGGTTGTTGATCTCTATATGGAAGCAGGCCATTCATGCTAAGATGAAAAGGGTCTTATATGCTCATTTATGCAAAGCATATCATCTGAGAAGAACACTCGAGGAAGTTCACAACAGAGGATCATCGAGCATTGATCATGAAGAACTCATTATAGAAGCAGAACTCCACGAGTGCAATATGTCAAAGAAGACTACGTTTGTAGTTCTGTCAACAATCGTAGAGTGATAAATCCTGAAGACATCTATTTCTATGATCCAATGAGGTTTAAATGATAGTGATGATTCCAGCTATAAGGAGATATGCAAAGTTGCCTTCTGATGCATATGAAGAAGAAGAACTCATACCTCTCTAAGAAGATAGTATCAACTATGGGGGAGCAGTGATCTGTTAAAGAACAGCAACACTAAAAGTGTCAGAAGTGCACTATAAAGCACTCTCAAAGAACAATGAACGTCAGAAAAAATGATTCTCGAAGAAGATGATATAAAAGAAGTAGGTACAAGCCAAAGAAATGGATGGAAGAACAATTAAAGGGATATGAAATGATGAACGCAGTGATGATATTGAAGAAGTTGAATTTCAAGGAAGAAGATGGAAGAACAATTAGAGATATGGAGATGATGAAGCTCAGGGAGCTAAAATGAAAACCACTTCTATCGAGTTCATGGAGAACAGAAGCTAACCCTAAACAGCAATATACCAGTTACAAAGTCCCAAAACTTTGTGGCTGATGAACCAAATGAAGATCCATAGTTAGTAGGAATGTCTCAAAATGTGCCACTGATAACCATATCAACCACCCAACTCAAAATCGTGGAGTGCCTACGATCAAACATCTGATTGTAGTGTAAGAGAAGGAGGACACCACGATAACAGCTAGCACAAAAAAATCAACACCAATGTATATCCAGAGTTGGTAGATGAACTCCCCAGCAGAGAGATCAAATGTGATATAAGTACTAGTTTTGTCTAATGTTCTTCATCTGGTAAGCGCCTTAGGGATAAACCTGACCCTTAGCACTGAGCTAAGAGGTTGGCCCTTCCTGAGCAACCTTATCTTAGAAGGAAGGATAATATAGAATGCATCATAAGATTCTCTATTGAAGCAATCAGCAACTCATCAGAAGATTACAAGCTGCAAATGAGAATTTCCAATCCTTCAGAGTCTAATGGAGAAGTTTTCTATTGAAGCATGACCACAGACTACGATCATCGAAGAAGATGCAAAGGTTGGAGACTAGTCTGGGAAATCGTGGAGTACTGAACCAAGTGATAAGTCACTCCACGGATTGAAGAAGTCAATAGCCAACAGAAGAAAAGTCAAATCTGGATAACGGACACGATGGAGGAGTTATAGATTGTGACCTATCAGTGAAATACAACTGTCCCACTAAGAAACGTGGAAGGAACAATTACAAGAGGAAAATTCAAATAATTGGCAGTTTCATTTAAGTGGGTTTTTCAAAAGCCTCAAGCCTGTCAAATCCATACCTAGGCAAAACCTAAACACCTCTGAACAACCAGACCCTCTCAAACAATTTTCAAACCGAGAATCACTTCCTGACATCTCACAAGATCCTCACAAAGTCATAACCCTAGAAAATACTAACTCTTCAAATGGCAGATTGGCGAGTAATCCCTGGCATTCAGCTCGGAACCAAGACGTTTGAGAAATATAAGAAGAAGTTCAGAGATATTCTTGAACTTGTGAAGAAGGCTAGATTCTCATAATGTCTTGAGTCAAACACTCGAATATATATTGACCTGGTTAAAGAATTTCACTCCAACGCAACCATAAATTCTGGAAGCCTTTCTACCAAGGTCAAAGGTCAGTTTCTGAAGCTGATACCTTCTGACATCAATCAATGCTTAGGTTTTCCTAACCTAGGTCTAAAATGCCTTGATGAGGTCAACACTGAAAAAGCTAAGAAGATTATGCAGCACAAAAGAAACCCTAGTTTGAAAGACATGAAGAAACAGGAGTTTCCTGAAGAATCTGAGTTCCTTGCAGAGATAGTGGGAAAATGTATCCTATGCAAGGAAACTGCACATGACACTATGAGTGATCAACAGCTAAAGATCATGTCTGCAATAGTTTTGAAGAAGTGTATCAACTTTGGAGTTATCCTGCTTGACCAAATGTCCAAATGACTGGATAAGGCGGAGAAGAAAAGGTTAACAAGAAAACCCCTCACGAAGGTCTTCCATGGAAGGTTCTTAAGTATCATTTTGAAGAAGAAGCTGAGGAATAAAATTATGGATGATGAAGGTGAAGCCCTTAATAGCCATAAAGTGATGACTACACAGTTGTTTGCAAATTGGAAGAAGAACCCAATGGAGAACAAAAAGCTGATAATATATGGTAGCACCAGCAAAAACACTACGAAGAAAAGGAAGGCAAGTGCTATGAAAGAGGATGAGTTATCATTCACTGAAGATTCAGACATCCCTGAGTCCAAATTTGTAAGGCCACCGAAGAAGAAAAAATAAGGTGATAAAGAAATCCAAACCAGTTCCCCAAAGAAGTCTATCTACTAAAGAAGAAACCGTAGAGTTAGAAGATGAGAAGGGAAATGAGAGCTTCAAGGATGAATCCTCAAGGAGAAAGTCCACAAATGCAGAAGAAGTTGAATCCAAGAAGGAGAAAGCTGAACCTATAAAAGGAATAACTAAATCTGGTGATGAAGAAGAATGTACAAGTCCTATGGCTAATACTCAAAGTAGCCACTCTGCTGATGAAGATAGTTTGAAAGCTGAAACAATTGGATCTCCTACCACTAAAGCCCTAACAAGTTTATCTGATGATTTAGAGGCTTCAAATTCTGAAGAAGGAGAAGAGTCTGAAACTCCTGAAGTTGAACCCCCAAGAAGAAGGAAGAGCAACAAACTGATTGCTCAAATAGTTTCAAAAGGGGGAGAATTGCTTCCAAAGACAATTGAAATCAGTGATGATGTGTAAGACCCCAACTTTTATAATAAAGATGAATTTTCTATAAATATCATTTTTGAATATTATGGAGTAAATTTAATATAATGTTATAGCTGCGGGTAATATTTATAAATTTTGCAAAGTACGCAAGTTGTTATATAATATTCGATTGGTCGGGGAATATTCGTTTTAATAGGCAATATTAAATATAAGCAGCACAATCATTGGTGGACCCCACAATGTAATTATTATCGGATTGAGAAAACGACAAAAATATTTTATGAAAATAACGGCGGAAGTTTTCACAGTTAACTGTTGAACACACGGTGTTGTAAAAAAGTACGATGAATACGCATGGTCAGTATAGTAACACACGGTATTGATTATGAATGATTACGTGAGAAGTCACTCAATTTTGTTCAATTATTGCTATAGTAATTGTTGTGAATTTTGGCGTATTTTTATGGACCCCCATTTACCCATTTTTTAAAAAAAAGCACGGTGGAAAGTTATCTCAGCTTTTATTTATATATATATATATATATATATATATATATATATATATATATATAAGTGGGTGTGTGTTAGTCAATTTGTGTGGGGGAGGGGGGAATTAGCATTTGTCGGGAGAGAAGTGGTTTTATGTGGTGGATGGTTACATAATGTATGATTATAGTATATATATATATATATATATATATATATATATATATATATATATATAACATGTGGGTGGGATTATATATATTTATATATATATAAATTGATAGATTGCAAGGAATCTTGAAATTGAGGTCTGCTCATTAATCTGTGACCGTCCAGTTCATGTTTCGTCTGTGAGAAGGAAAGAAAAATTTGTTAGAAGAATTGAATTATTGAGTACTATGATTGTTATTATTATTATATATATTATATTTTATTTAAAAGATTTTGCTTTAAATATGGACCGTCAGATTAAAATAAATCGATCTGGACCGTTTAGGAGTTAGTTACTATGCAATCCATTTTCTATAAATAGAAGCTCATTCCTCCATTATTTCTTACGAATTCACTGAAACTCTAAAGAGAGAAAGTGTAGAGAGAAATAAGAAAAGTATTCTGCTACTTCCCTACTCTTATATTCAGTTTCTTTTACGGAAATGAGAACATAGTAGGGACTAGTCAGGGAACGGAGTGACGGTCCAGAGGATAGCATTAGTAGTCCTCACTATTCTGTGAAATAGTGTGTTAATAATTGTAATGAGGACTCCTTTTGAGTTTGTATAATCTCTAGTAGACAATATTTGTATTCAAACTCACAGATTATGTTTTGTCGTATTGTACAGCACGGCAATTTGTATTAGTAAGTTGTATTTGAATTTTGTACCATGTATCTGACGACCCAAGATGGGTGATGTATACCAAATTTTGGGGGAGTCACATGATGAGGCTGAATCTAAGGGAGGAGATGCTAAGGGAAAAAGGAAGAAAATATTAGCAAAGGCTAGCATTAAAAGGCTCAAGACTACAGAGCTAGAAGAGGCTAGTAAGTTTGCAAAGACTAGCCCTGATAAGAAAAATGATGATCAAATAAAGGAACAAACTGATGAGTCAGTTGAAGGAAGTCTACACAGGTCTAACTCCAGTTCAGGACAGAAAAAAGGTGGAAAAGACTCCAATTTTGCAGAAGAAGAGCCAGAAGATTTTCACATTCCCTACCTTGTTCATTGCAAGAGAAGAATTGTAGTGGAAGTTGATGAAGAACCACTAGATGTGCTTCCTAGTAGATGGGTTAATCATGGAGATGAAAGGCTAAATGTGGTGATGATGACCTCAGAAAATTTTCTCAATAATCGTAAGGCTATGAAGCTGGACACTTCAACGGTGATATATGAGCCTGAAGTTAAGAATCATGCAATAAAGTGGTTTTACTCTCATATGCCATGGGTAAAGGCATCCCTCACTGAAGACAACATCTATCTCACATGGGTCTTCTCTCACCTTCCCAACCTAGAGCTGGTAGAAAAAAACTTTGCAAGAGTAAAGAAGTTTGCAAATCAGATGATCAACGACCAATCTCACTTCAAAATCTATCGACATAGTAGAAATCATTACATTCCCTACGATTTTCGAGTAGGTTTAGATGGCAGACAGATTATACCCAAGTCCATTATTGTAGAGACCCCTAACTCTACTAATGAAGATGATCATGCTGAGTTTGAGAAATTCTATGCTAATTCAACAGTGTTGAATGACATTTCTTCATCCTTCAACAACGATTGGTACTCAACGAATTATCATATTCTCACTACCTTTGAGAGTCTGTTCAAGAGTGAGATTCATAGAGTCCACCCAGATGTTCAGCAGGAGGCTGACCAAATAGTTGATCAGACGGAAAATGAACAACCTGATGCCAGATCTTCTCAAGAGCAAGAGTTGCTAAAGAACTCTAAAGAATTGATTGAGGATATCTCTTTCATTGGTGCAGAAGTTAAGGACATATCAACATGAGAAGACAATGAACTATCCAAAAGGCTTCAAGCCAGACTCTCAGACATATCCCTCAAGCTTCAACTAAGAGAACAAGTTTTTCTGAAGGCTATAAATGATCAGAAGGAAGAAGCTATACGAGCTCAGAAGGCTAATGAAGAGCAAATTCTATTTCTCTCTGACAAGATTGACAATCTGAATCAGTCTTTTTTCCTACAACTTGAGCTAAGCCAACTAGAACTCAAGAGGTTGGTAACTCATCTCACCTGATGGAGCAGCTTATGTCAAACGTGGAGCAGCTGTCACAAGTGATTAATGACAAAAAGGGGGAAAAAAAGAGACATGGAAAGATACACTCAAGGAGGAGTAAGGAGAAAAGAATGAAGGAAGAAAAGAAGGCCAAGAGCATAAAGGCAAAGGAGGAGAAGAAGAAGATAGCAGCAGCAGAAGTAGAGTCATCATCTAAGGGGGAGCCAAAGGATGATGATCCCATGAAAATAGAGTCTGAGGGGGAGCCAAACAAAGAAGAAGAGCATGCACCAGAACTAAACCTAGAGCAAGATGAAACAATGGAGCATGAATCTGAAGGGGAGCAGAGAAAAGAAGAAAAAGAAGAAAAAGAAGAAGAAAAGAAAGATGAGTAGCTGAGTAGCAGATCAACAGACATCCTGGAGACACACATGGAGCCACAAAGGTACATCTCTATCTAGTTAGGTATTTTCTAGATCCAAGATGTATCATAGTTTATGTAATTTCATATTATCATCAATGACATTCATGCTTATCTATTTTAGAAATACAGATGCTCACTGTATATAAGATTCATTCATCTCATGCATATGCACTAAATTGTTTTTGTTATAATCAAATAGGGGGAGATTGTTAGGAATATACATAAGAATGTTATTCCTATTTATATATGATTTGATTATGATATACATGAATGAATACGCAAGTATGCTTGCATTAAGGAAAGTTGTAAAGTCCTTTGATAGATAATAGGAATATATGTACAAGGACTTAGAATGAATTGATCAAATATGTTAGGTTGATCATACATAAGCAAAACAGCTTTGTAAAGTCCTCAAAAAAGAAATGATGTACAAAGACTATAAATATAGAAAGATCAAGCTTGTTAGGTTGATCTTATAATGTAACATTGTAGTCTGCCATGAAAGTCAAGGAAAACTCGAGAACTATCAAGGCGGAAATGTAGTCTGCAAGATAGTATATCTCAGAGTTCATAGTCTGCCAGGAGAAACGAGGAAGGATCGTAGTGTGTCGAGAAGAACTTTCTCAAAGCCGTAGTCTGCTGAGGAAGTCATGTTTAGAATCGTAGAGACAGCATGTCTAAGAGCCGATCGAGCATCTGCCAGAGCTAAGTCAAGAATCGTAGGCCACACTTGAAGTAGTGGAGTCTACTAATCATATCAGAGGCAGAGATCGTAGTCGAGCTAGATCAAACGAGGAAAGCAAGTATAAAGACAGAAATTATAGTCTGTCAAGATCTGATCTCGTAGTCGTAGTATCTGCAGAACCAAAGCTAAATTGTAGTCTGCAGAACTAAGGCTTCGATAAAGGTGCTCACAACGCGAAGGAAGAATCGAAGAGTCAACACGATTCTCAACAAATGAGCACTCCCAGAATATCCAAAGTATGAAGCCTCTAGTCTGAGTTGCAAAGATACATTCCACCTGAAGGAAACCAGAGAGCACTCAACGAATAACATGCAAGCTAATAGAAGATCTAAGCACCAACTCAATCAACATCCAGATTGAGTTGTGAAGCCATTCAAGATGAAGTCTTCCTTAAGTAGATCAGAAGAAGACTTCAGTAAAAGTGACTGACTAAAGAAAGTCAGCAAGTGCAGTAGCTGTCAAGAGAAAAGAAGACAACGATCTTAGGATTAACCAGGATCGTAGTGTTTACCAAACAAAGCAGGAACTGATGTAGTTTACGCAGAGATACTGGCCAGCTTATGAAGAACAAGGTGAAAGTGATTAAACATGGGTCAGACCATTGATGATAAGTGAATGGGAGATCGTAGTGACTAAAGAAAGTGATTAAACATGGGTCAGACCATGAATGATAAGTGCCAGATGAAGTCTTCCAAAATCTGAAAGACTTAACAAACCTAAATGGCGATGGTGCATAGCTGACATAATATGAAGATGAGATGAACAATATGAAGATCAGCTGTACCAGATAAGAGGTGGTCTAGACTCTACGCAGAATGCAAAGAGGATCACGTCAAGCTGCTAAGTACAAAAGATGCTCAAACTTTAAGACATCTTAGCAACAAAGCACCAATAACAACTACAACAATAACAAGTAGCCAGGGCCTGAGGGGTCCTTGTCAGAAGGGACTAAATGAAGTTCCAAGCCTGCTGGTCTTGAAAAGTTCTTAGTGAACTGAAGTTCCAAGACTGCTGGCCTTGAAGGAATCTTAGTGATTCAGGGTGCTGCCCTTCCTTAGTGGAATTCCTGCTTGTTGAAGTAGAATAGTGGATTAGAAGCTTGAGTCTCTGAACCACTTAAAATCCCTTGTGTCTTTTATATTTAGTCATTTACTTTCTATCATTTACATTATGTACATAACTGCTTAAAATGCTATGTATGTATTAACTACTTATAACTAAACTAACTCCACGAATAATTTATGAATGTTTATGAATATATCAATGAAGGGGATCTTTTACTTATTCCACTGTGCTTGAATTTTTTTTTATGTTTGACATATGCTAATTTATTAGAAATACAAAATAAACAGGAAAAGTATTTAAAATCAAAAAGGATCTATTCAACCCACCTTCTAGATCTATTGTTTGCCTACTGGGAACTAACACACCACCCTGTGGGTTCTCGACACAGCAAGAGCGGCAGAAGAAGCCCCTCCAGGATGGATAGTTCAGATGAAAAGGGTCGAGCCAACCATGGTAAGAAATATTCTCCAAAGAAGGAGGTGCCCACAAAGTTGGATTGGATGGAACTTTTGGCCAGAAAACTGGAGGAGCTTCAAAAAGAATTGACTGAAGTCAAACAGTGGAAGGTGAGTTCGGGCAATAAGGCATCCCCTTTCTCTCCCGATATTTTTCAAGAAAAGGCAGACCCCAGCAAAAAGCTCCCTTATATAAAAAGTTATGATGGCTCGGGAGATCCGTACAAACGCAGTCAGGCGTGTGACAGATTGATGGATTAATATGACTACATAGATGTGGCCAAGTGTCATACCTTCATGACAACTTTGAGGAAAGATGCCAAGCAGTGGATGATGACCTTGGCCCTGAACTTGGTCTCGTCATGGGAAGAGCTGTGTGATAAGTTTTATGCCCGGTTCGGAAGTAACAAGGGAAGGGGAAAGCCCATAGGATCGTTGTCACAGATCAGACAACATTCCAATGAGACATTAGGCCAGTACGTGAAATGATTCAGGGAGGCAGCAGGTCAGGTGATAGATGTTAATGATCTCCAAGCAGTAGGGCTCTTTCAGAACGGGTTGGATTTGGTGAATTCAGAGAAATTAGTGAAGAAGTTGATGTTTAATCACCCGAAAGGCTTCGCCGAAATGTTTAAAAAGGTTGAAGGCTTCATAGTGGTGGAGGAAGCCATGAGCAGTTTGAAGCAGAGTACATCAGAAAAGTCGAGGGATAAAGATAAGAACAAATCGGATGGAAATCAGAGGAGGTACGATAGTAATAATGATCGGTCTGATGGGTATCAAAGGAGGTACAATAATAATGGGGGTTTGGTGGGAGGTCGCCCACCTTTCCCGAGTTATAAGGTGAATAGGGTATACATGAAGCTCAATATTGATCGGGCCACCATACTGCACAGATGAGTGGGCAACCCTACTTCAAACTGCCCGGAGATAATATAAAACTAGACATAGGGAATCCGAGCAAGTATTGTGACTACCATCAGGAAGCAGGACATGTTATGGAGCTCTGTTGGGGACTGATGGAGCTAATAGAAACAAATGTACTGAATAGGGCGTTAGTTCAGTATGCAATGGGACGAAAAGCTCCGAGGACACAACAGGGGAATAGTGTACATGTCCAGATCAGTCAGCTCATATAGCCAAGCCAGACTCAGGTAGCACATCAGGTTGTGGATGTAATCACAGGCGGAACTATGGGGAATGTTTTTTGAAGAAAGCGACATGGGTACCTGGATATAGAATTGTCAATGGCGGACCAACCTCCAAGGTGTGAAAGAAAATACACTGGTTCAGTGATCTCATTCACTGATGATGATTTCCCTGCAGAACCGATCGAACCACACGAGAGAGCACTGGTAATTACTTCACAGGTGCGTTTGGTGGATATAAAGTGGATGATGATAGACAATGGGTCTTCGGTGGATATTCTGTATATACACATTTACTAGAGGATGAATCTGGATGGGAGAAAGATGGAGATCGGGTAGGAGTCTCCATTGTATGGGTTCAGCAACGAGCCGGGCAGAGTTGTTGGGACGATTTAGTTATCAGTTTTCTTCAAAAAGGCTCCACAGTAGGTGGAAATCATGTGCAGATTCTTTGTGGTGCATGTGGATTTGTCGTACAATGCAATTCTGGGTAGGCCCACTATGATAGCTCTTCAGGCAATGACGTAAATTCCTCACTTTAAGATTAAGTTCCCTACCCTGCATGGATTTGGGGAGGACGTTGGGGATCTTGATTTGGTAAGGAGAAGCTATCAGAATGCACTAATCACTTCGGGAGTAGGGGTCAGCAAGAAGAAGCAAGCTATGGCGATAGAGATCGAACCGTTCACAAAAATCAGTACTGAGCCCTTGGTCATGCCTGCCAGAGAGACCAAAGAGGTTGAGTTGATCCCAGAGAAGAAAGATAAGACAATAACGATCGGGTCAGGATTACCAGAGCCTTTTCGGACAAAGCTTGGTGGAATTTCTATAATGCTATGCAGATATCTTCTCCTGGGTTCCCAGTGATATATCTGGGGTAGATCAGAAGGTTGCTGAACACAAGTTGCATGTGGACTTGACAAAGAAATCGGTTCGGCAGAAGAGGAGGATTTTTTCCACAGAGAGGCAGAAGATAATTGATGAGGAGATTGCAAAGCTCTTAGATGCATACTTCATATTTGAGATTGATTATCCGGAGTGGATGGCGAATGTTGTGTTGTTACAGAAGTAGAATGGGAAGTGGCAGGTTTGTATAGATTACACCGATCTAAATAAAGCATGCCCGAAGGACTTCTATCCCCTGCTACACATCGACCGGCTTATTAATGAGACTTCGAAGTATGCTTTACTTAGCTTTATGGATGCTTTTTTGGGATAGCATCAAATTTTAATATGCAAGGAAGACATCCTAAAAATAGCCTTCATCACTCATCGTTCGGTATATGCGTATAAGAAGATGACCTTTGGCTTATTGAACACGGGGGCCACATGTTGGGTAAATTCTAGATATGCTCAACACGCAAGTATACGTGGTCAATAAGTAATATAATAATAAGTAGAGTATCGTTCCCACAAAGACAAGTATGAAATTTAATCTAACAATTATCAGTTTTAGATTATTCCAATTTTATTAAACTATTTAAATTAATGATTATAATTAATAAAAACTAAGAAACTCAAAATCCAAACCAATCAACACACTAAGTAACTGTAAATTTCAAGTAGATATTGGAGAATTAGGCTTACAATTTCACTTTAAGTTTCACTCCGATTATCACACCTTATTCCAGTTTAATTTACTATCTCGGTTTATTAATTAAGAACACTCAAGTAGAATTAGTCATCTCTCGATGCACTAACATAATATTAACTTAAATCCAGAAATTGATAAAATTAAGCCAAACACCCTAATTAACTAATTCACTATATCTCTATGTGAATTAAAACCAAAGAAGGTTTAAATTCCAAGTTCTTTATGCGATTACATGTGATGTTAGGTATATCTCTATCCTAAACATTTATCAAGATTCTATCAAAGAACAGAATTCAAGAACACATGTTATTGTGATTAGGTCTAGATTCATACATCATCTATCAAGTCCATACAAATCCACACAAAATTGGTGATCAAGCAATTCATAAATTAAGTATAAATCACAATAGATAAACTGAATTGATAGTATTATTAAACTGAAATTAAGGCACGACGATCATTATTCAACGCTAAAGATCCATTGCAAGCCTAATTAAGAATTTAGTTCATCATAGACAAATTAAAAACTAAAATAAGTAAAGAATTCATTATCCCAATTAAAAAATTTGAATTAAAGAAAGAGAATAGTACAAAACCACCCTTCTTGGCCTTCAATTCTGTAATCTTCGTGAAATCTCCTTCATTGCTCTTCTCCAATGTCCTCTCTAAAAATTAGGGCTCTCAATTGAATGATTGATTCATTTATTGTAGTCTTTGTTATGTTGTGTGTATATGTCATGTAATAGCTGATAAAACGACGCCCAAACATAATCCCAATCCAAGCCAAAATGTTCCCCAATCAAAGTCTCTGCAGAGTACTAAGAAAAACAGACTTCTTTCTCTCTCCCCATACCCCCGTCCCAGCGGTGGTTTTATGCTTACAAAGGCCCACCTTGACGGGGGGTACTACTGTAGTTGGCCAAGGCACCCCCACCCCGGTAGGGGTTTTGTTCTTCATAGGGCCCGCCCCGACGGGGGGTCATTCTGTAGTTATATTATGTTTTCTTGCTTGCAATGCTTCTTTCTCGCCATAATGCCACCGTTATGCCACCATGCCACATAATGCAATCTTAAACACAAAACAAACCCAAAACAAGTAAAATTGTACAGAAATAGACAAGATCAACACTGTTTAAGTCCAAATCAAAAGCTGATTCGTAGGTATAAAACCCACTCATCACCACATATCAAAGGATGATAAATTACGTGTTCACGAAGCAGTTGGGACGAAGCATAGAGGTTTATGTGGATGATAGGATCGTTAAAAGCATGACAGTTCGGGGTCATCTGGATGATTTGGAGGATTATTTTCAAACTATTCGGCACTACAATTTGAGGTTAAATCACTAAGTTTACTTTCGGACTGGGTGCATGGAAGTTATTGGGTTATCTATTCAGCGAAAAGGGGATTGAAGCTAATCCTGAGAAGATTCAAGTTATTCTGGACATGAAGTCCCCACAATCGTATAAGGATGTTTAGCATTTGACGGGCCGGATTGTAGCATTGAGGAGGTTCAAGTCTAAGTCAGCAAAGAGATGTTTGTCGTTCTTTGATACGTTGAAAGGGCCAAAGAATGCAAAGAATTTTTAGTGGACTTCGGAGTGTGAAGATGCCTTTCAGAGGATAAAGAGGTATTTATCTTTGCCTCCTTTCTTGGTGAAGCCAGTTCCTGTTGAACCTCTGTATTTGTATTTGGCGGCGAGTTCGTAGGTTGTGAGAGAAGTTTTGGTGCGAGAGATTAGGGGTATCCAAACTATGCCCTAAGGGATGCAGAGACAAGGTATCCAAACCTTGAGAAGTTTGCTTTTGCTCTGATAATAGCCATTCGAAAGCTTCGGCAATATTTCCAAGGTCGGTTAATAGTGGTGTATACTGATCAGCCTTTGAAGAAGGTATTGGGAAGACCAAAGGTTTAGGGAAGATCACTTGCTGTGTGGACTATGGAATTATCATAATTTATACTGGAATATCATCCTCGGACGACCATTAAAGGGAAGACGTTAGATGATTTTGTGGTGGAATATTCGTTCTCCGAGGCGGACGGGAGTTTGGATCAGTCAAGGAACCGGAACAATCAACAGTAGTAGTTTCTTCATGTAACTCGTGGACATCAGACATGGATGGGTGGCTACTTTAGATGTTAGTGGTGCCGGGATAATTTTAACTAGTCCAGAAAGGTTTAAGGTGCAATAGGCGATCAGGTTCGGGTTTAAGGAAACGAATAATGAGGCCAAGTACGAAGCGGTATTGCCAGGGTTATGGCTGGCAAGGAGTCTTGAGGTACAAAGGTTGGTTATTTTAGTGACTCTCAATTGGTAGTCAAGCAGGTTTCCAGGGAATATGAGGCTCGAGGAACGAGAATGGTGAGGTATTTGGCAGAGGAAAAAGATCGGCTCCAATGTTTTGATTCTTATGCTTTTCAAGGGATAGATAGATCTGATAATGCAATAGTTGATGCATTGGTGAAGTTGGCTACGATCGAAGTGAGTTCATTCGGTGGATCGGTTTATTTGGAGATTTTGAATCAGCTGGGTGTTAAGCATATGCAGGTAATGCATATGGAACGATCGAATTGTTGGATGTCTCCTTACCTTGATTATTTGGCTGACAGCATTCTGCCTTCGGATCGGTTGTTAGCGAAGAAAGTTAAGCACAAAAGCTTGAACTTTGTGCTTATAGATGGGGATCTTTATCGATTGGCCTATTCTTACCATTTACTGAAGTTTTTGGTTCCGTCCGAAGCCGAGTATGTTCTTCAAGAAATTCATGAAGGGATTTATGGTGATCATATGGAAGCGAAGTCTCTAGTGTATAAGGTGTTTTAGCAGGGGTACTATTGGCCAGAAATCTTCAAAGAAGCAACCGAGTATGTAAAGAAGTGTCCGAAGTGTCAGCTAAACAGCCCGATTCTTCATCAACCGCCAAAAGAGTTGTATTCAGTTTTATCCCCGATTCATTTTGCTATTTGGAGAATGGATATCTTGGGCCCGTTACCAAAAGCTAAGGGGCAGGTTAGTTTTGTCATAGTGCCTATTGATTATATTACTAAATGGGTGGAGGTCAAGCCCCTTTGAACGATCACATAGCAAGATGTTTGAAGTTTTTAAAGGAGTGTGTCGTGTTTCAGTTCGACATTCCCATGGTGGTGGTTTCGGATAACAGGCGACAATTTGTGGGTTCGAAATTTGAGACATTCTTGAAGGAGTTGGGTATTCATCATCGGAAGTCTTCAGTTGCTCATCCACAGTCGAATGGGCAGGTCGAGGTGACCAATAGGACCCTACTAAATGGTATAAAAAGAAGACTTGATGAGGTAAAAGGAATGTGGCCTGAAGAGTTTCTCAGTGTGTTGTGGGCTTGCCAGACCACGCCAAGGTCTACTACGGGATATTCACCCTTTAGATTGGCTTATGGTTCAGATGCTTTAGTTCTAGTGGAGGTTGGTTCCCCGTCTCTTCGGGTTAGTCGATTTCAGGAAGTGTAAAATGAGGATAGACTTCGGGCCAATTTGGATTTGTTAGAGGAGGTTAGACAAGCGGCCTTGATAAAGCTTGAAGCATATCAGCGTTGAGTGGCCAGGTATTATAGCAAGGGGTGAAGCTCCGAAGATTTGAGGTATGGGATTTGGTGCTTCGGGAGGCTGAAGCTTCTATGCCTCAGAATTTGGGAAAGTTGATGCCAAATTAGGAAGGTCCTTATGAAATTATTGAAGTGCCGAAACCAGAAACCTATCGGATACGAGCGATGGATGGGTCTGAGATCAAGAACACATGGCATGCGGGGCGACTTTGGAAATATTTTTAGTAAGGTTGAAGTCAAAGTTTTTTGTCTGTAATTCTTCCAATGATTATCAATAAAAGAAGCATGTTTTCCCTCCAATGTTATTTTGTGTGATTGTTAGTCTGATGGGATCTGTTTGACTCCTGGGAGCGAACACGATATTTTGGGGGTTTAGTGGAATTTTTTCGGCCCTTCAGAGGCTAACATGATTGTTTAGTGGGATCTGTTCGACCCTTAGGAGGTGAACATGGTTGTCTGGTGTTTGGTGGAATCTGTTCAACCCTTAGAAGGTAAACATGATTATTTGGTGTTCGACCCTTAGGTGGTGAACACGATGATTTATGGGTTTGGTGGAATCTTTTTAGCCCTCAGGAGGCGAACATGATTGTTTGGTTGGACCTGTTCAACCCTTAGGAGGTGAACATGGTTGCCTGGTGTTCGGTGGAATATATTTGACCCTTATGAGGTAAACATGATTGTTTTGTGGGACCTGTTTGACCCTTAAGAGGTGACCGTGGTTGCCTGGTGTTTGGTGGAATCTGTTCGACCCTTAGGAGGTGAACATGATTATTTTGTGTTCGACCCTTAGGAGGTGAACACGGTGTTTTGGGGTTTCGGTGGAATCTGTTCGACCCCTAGGAGTTGAACATGATTATTTGGTGTTTGACTTTTAGGAGGTGAACATGATTATTTGGTATTTTTTATTCGACCCTTAGGAGGTGAACATGATTATTTGGTGTTCGACCCTTAGGAGGTGAAAACGGTGTTTTGGGGGTTCGGTGGAATCTGCTCGACCCTTCGGAGGTGAATAGGATTGTTCGGTGGAATCTGTTCGACCCTTCGAAGGTGAACAATTTTGTTTGGTGGGATTTGTTCGACCCATAGGGGGTGAACAGGTTTGCTTGGTAGTACATGTTTAATGTTTAAAAGGTGTTGAATTTGATTCTTTAAGTGGTTATTTTTTATTCTTGGTGAATGTTTATTTATTGATGTTAGTTGTCTTGCAAAGCAGCTATGGAAAATTTTTATAGGAGGAATTAAAAAAAATTATTAATTGAAGCATAGAAAAAGTTACAAGTTACGAGTTTACAAGTTTGAAATTTAAAACTATGTTGGTGGAGGGTCATTTGTTGGGTTGTCTTCAGAGCTGTCCTCGTCTTCGTCATCGGAAGAATCGAGCAATAAGGGGTTTAGAGAGGCAGCAGAAATTTTAGATTTTCCTTTGCTTCGGGCTTCTTTATAGCCTTCGGCATACATTTGTACAATTTCATTAGTAAGTTCGGGTGATCTTCGGTATTCGTTTCAGATTTGGTTTCGTAGTTATTCGGTTAAGGGCGGGCCAAAGGCTTTGAGGTCTCAGAGTTCTTTTTCCAGCGCAACCTGGAGTTGCAGTTGTGTTTGTTATTTTTTTATTACGTCGATGGTTTGGCAGGTGAGTATTTGGTTGTTCTGCCTTAGCACTTTGTTTTCTTTTATGATATCTTCGTATTTTTCGGAGGTGGATTTTTAAAGTGCTTCGGACGCTGTTAGTTGTTCTTTTAGTTTGACATTGTCTGTTTTGAGGCCTTCGCAGAAGAAGGAGGCGTTGTCGTGCAGGCTCTTCTCCTTTGCTAGGGCAGCCTTCAGGAACTCATTTTCTCTACGGGCGGCTTTCTCTTCGGATTTGATATCTTTGTATCTTTGTTTGATCTCCCTTTTAGATATCATGAGTTAATGAGAGTGAGGCAGTTATAATAGTTATAAAAGTTATAGCAAGAATGCAGGAGACACAACAGTTTTAAGTGGTTCAGAGCACTTAAAGCTCCTAGTCCACTCTTCTACTCCTCGAGTAGGAAATCCACTAAGGATATCTTTTACACTTTATCAATCTCACAGATTCCTTCTAGACCAGCAGTCTAGGCACTTCTTAGTTCACTCTTGAACTCTTCAAGTCCAGCAAACTTGGTTCTTTACAGTATACTTAGAATTCTTCAAGTCCTTCTGACTTGGAACTTCTTTCTTCACTTGATTGGTAGTTGATGAGTTCTTGTTTGACGCTACTCAGTTGTTGTTAAGCACTTGTTTGAAAGAACTGAGTAGCTGAGCAAGCTTTCTCTTTTTCAGATCGTAGAGTTGAGCGTTGAGTGTTCTTCAGCGTTTTGTTCAATGCTTGCTTGGTTGAATCATCTACAGATGTTTTGCATATATGTGATCCTTGAAATCTATCTGTTGAAGCATTAAATGCGTTTAACATTTTTGAACTTTGACGGAGACTTTTCTGCACATCTTCTGAATTTCATTCTGGCCCACTGACACAGCAGACTGCTTTCTCTCCTAACACCTAAAAAGGTGTTTTCCTTTGACCAATGGTACTTTCCTTAGCTTCTTTAATACGTTTCTTTGTTGTATACTAAGGATATCTTTTATATCATTGGGACTGGTGAGGACTTCAACGTTTATAACTCATTCCACATTTGTTGAGATTTATCTTTAAACAAATGGTCATGGCTCAATTCTTCTGACATAGGCAGGTGATACTCTACGATTTAGATCATGGTGTCTTGCCACCTTCGTGCTTGATCTGATACTAGCAAATGAGAACACTACGATTTCTCTTAAGGACTGGCACACTACGATCTTCACTTGCTTGACTTGCAGACTCTACATTTCTGAGAGCACACTACGATCTCTGAGTTGGCTTCAGTAAACGTCTGGACCACTCTACAATTTTCGGAGAGACCCTTCAAGGCAGACACACTACGATCCTCGAAGCTCTATGATTTTGCCTTGGCTTTATGCAATCTCTTGATCTGCTCGATAGACTACGATGTCATTGAAGCCTATCTATTACATCTCAAGATATAGATCAACCTAACATCTTTGATCTCTCCATTTATACATTCATTTACAGAATGATAAACATTAAAAGCTTAGATGAACCTAACAAATTTGATCTATCACTAAGTCCTTGTACATATATTCCTTGAAGGACTTTACATATAATCATGAGCATTTACATTAAACATCAAATCAAAATATACAGTCTCCCAACAGAATTAGAAAAGAAGATGATTGCAGTAAATTCTAATTAAAAGTGACTTACGCGGGCTTGATGAATCATGTCGGCTCGGACGAGATCGGCTGTGGATATTTCCCCGAAGCGGTGGTCTTTGGTTGGGAGGACGAAGTAGTTAAACAAGTCTAGGGGGAATTTTTTATTATCTTCTGGCTATAAGGTTGGGGATCGAGTGGCTTCAGGTGAATGTGTAGAGGGTGGTTGTTGGGGAGGTGATGTTAGGTGATCGGTTGGAGTTAGGGTGTGGGCCTTTTTTGAAGGTCCCGGTCGGTTGTCAGTGGTGTTTTTTTGTTTTCGGATTAGTTAGGGGATGGGGTCAGTAGGTTCATCGGGTTCGGTGGGTATGCTTTGGGGTTGGTTGGCTTTGGTCGAGTGAACCCTCAGTTCTTCTGGTGTGAGGGGGGTGATCTTTGCACGTTTCTTTTTTGTTTGGAGAATTTATGTTCCTTTGGAGATTGACATGTTGAGAAGGCTTTCTATGAGTATAGGGGCTGGGATGTTTTTTGGTTTTTTGACTGCTCTTCTTTTCAGTCGAGTGTGAGTTGAGTCTTCGGCGGTGCTCGGGGTAGGTTCAGCTTCGGTGGTTGGGGGTTGAATAGGTCTTTTGATTTTGTCTTTGGAGATGAATTCTTCAAGGTCTTTTCTCTCTGTCAAAGTTAGTTTGATGAGGGATACTATAGAAAATTAAGGGGATTTTTCAAAATAATGACAGAAGAGAATTCAAAGTTCATATAAGTAGCAAATTCAGAACTTAAGTTGATGGTCGTAACCACACCTGTTTGGTTAAGAGGTTGAAGCTCCATTCTTTCAGGGGTAGCTTCTAGAGCAATTTTTCCATTTCTTTCACTTGCTTGGGAGGGGTGTCACCGAAGTCTACATTTGGGCGTTTGTAGGAAGCCTCATCCGGGAGTTTGGATGTTTCTGGTCCTTTGACGAAGAACCAGTCTTTGTTCCACCCTCTGTTGCATGAAAGGGTATCCATCAGTGGGCGTTTATCTAATTTGGAGTTGGGTTTTGGGGGTTGTTTGCTCAGTACCTTGAAACCTGGTTCGCAAGAGTTTTCGAGTTGGTACAGAGTGAAGAAGAAGTCGATCGAAGGTGGAATCCCGATCTCGTGGCAGAAAGCGATGATATTGATGTAGGAGTTCGGCACAAGCTGGGCGAAGCCGATGCCAATAAACCCTAGGAGGGTGACGATGAACGCGTGGAGGGGCAGTTGGACCCCCTTCTCTAGCAGGGTGAGGGGCATGGCGGTCCAGCCATTGGATCGGTGGTACATTTAGTCTGTGGGTGTTGGTGCTCTGAGATGGTGGGTTTTAGGGATTTGGTAGTGTTCTTGGATTGTGAGGAGATCTGTATCAGTGAGTTGGGAAGGGGTGTTGTTGTGCGAAAAATGTTTCTCGTTGGGGTATTCGCGCATCATTTTCTATAAATCGATTTCTAGGGGGTTCTGGGTGTAGGTCGTGGCGGCACTGGTGGGTACATTTTTAGAAATAATTACAATAATGCAGCATAGATAAAATAATTACAAAAGTAATACATTTTTCCATATTTATTTACAAAATTAATACATTTGGGTATCCTTTAATCGTGGCCCATGATTATCTCCCTTATCTCTTCCCGTTAATTATTATTTTCTTATTCAAACACATTCAAACACAACAGATCATCTCAACCAACTCTTCTACCTCTCCCGTCTCATCTCCGCCTACAACATCCATGTCCACTACGTTGGCACCACCACCCACAGCCGCCAAGCCAAGTCTCACATCCAAGGCTGGGACCCACTACGTCGTACTATTTCCAAAGCGGCTCGGCGTTCAATTTTTTGGCGTTCATATGGGAATCCATTGGACGCCCTTCTTCACTCAAGTTAGAAACACTAAAAAACCTTCCCTCCATGGATGGTTGCTTTACCCAAGAGTTCATGGAATTCGCAACTTGTCAGATTCAACTTATGGACAAATTTTCCTCAAGTACTATTCATGATGTATCCAAAGTAATCGAAGGTGAGTATTTTGATTTACTTACAAAGGAAGAGTTTAGTGGGAACATCAAACAATGGGCTCTTGGACCGTTTAATCTGGTATCTATATCGGATCATATTTTCCACAATTGCTTAAATTGGCTTGACAAACAGGATCCAAACTCGGTGATTTATGTTTCATTTGGAACAACAACTTCATTAACAGATGAACAAATCCATGAGCTGGCAATTGGGCTTGAAGAAAGTGAACAAAAGTTCATTTGGGTTTTAAGAGAAGCTGATAAAAAGGGGATATATTTGAAGGAAATTATGCAAGGAGAGATGAATTTCCCAAAGGGTATGAACAGAGAATACAAGGAAAAGGGATTATTTTGAGGGATTGGGTGCCCCAATAGGAGTTGGTAACCAAACATTCATACAAAGTTTGTGATACCCCAGATTTTATGAATAAAGATTTAATTTTCTCGAAATATTTTTTTAATATTATGGCGTGGATTTGAGATAATGTTATAGTTGTGGGTAGTATTTATAAATTTTGCAAAGTATGCAAGTTGTCATATTATATTCGATTGGTCGAGGAATATTTGTTTTATCAGGGAATATTCATGCAATGACACAATCATTGGTGGACCCCGCAACAGAATTATTGTCGGATTGAGAAAATGACAAAAATACTTTATGAAAATAACGGTGGAAGTTTTACCGTTAACTGTTGAAACCCCAGGTGTTAAAAGTATAGTAATACGCGTGGTTACATAGTAGCACATGGTATTAATTATTGATGCTTACGTGATAAGTCACTCAGTTTTGTTGATATTATTAATGTAATAATACAGAAAATCTTTTTATATAAAACAGAATACTTTTATAAAGTTATTCTATAAATAGAATATATTATATTCTATTATGCATAGTGTATGCATAGTAGTATTTTGCATAGTAAAATCTTTTTATATAAAAGCAGAATACTTTTATAAAGTTATACATTTTATTAGACAATAATTAGAATATATTATATTTTATTATGCATAGTATTTGATAAGTGCTGCGTATAGTAAAATCTTTTATAAAGTTATTCATTATATTAGAATATAAATAGAATATATTATATTTTATTTAAAAGATTTTTCTTTAAATATGGACCGTCCGATTAAAGTAAATCAATCTGGACCGTTCATGAGTTAGTTCTTATATTGATCCATTTTTCTATAAATAGAAGCTCATTCATTCATTATTTCTTACGAATTCTTTGAAACTACAGAGAGAACTCTCAGAGAAAGAAGAAAAGTGATTTGCTACTTCACTACTTCTATATCCTTTACTCTTCTTTCTAAGGTAGGGAATATTATTTGTTGTACTCATAAGGGGTATTCTTTCTTTCTTATTCATGAAGAGAACTTCTGTTATTCCATTCTTTATTATTCTGTTGGAATAACTTTGTATCATGCTGGATACCCTATACTTGGTGAAATTCTTCTATTATTTCATTCTTTATTATTACATTGAATATCATGTATGCATTTTTTCTTGGGACCGGTTTCGCTCTTTTACTATTATTCTATTGGAATATCACGTCGTGCGCTTTTACGCCGGACACGTTCCGCCTTTTATTGGTATTCATTGGAATAACTGTTTACATGGGCATGAAGATACATGGTGATTTCTGCTATTATCCCGTTCTTTATTATTCTGTTGGAACATCTTGTATGTGCTTTACGCATGACCTGGTTCTGTTAATTATTATTCTGTTGGAATAACCTGTCTATGCAAAGTACCGTATGCATGGTGATTTCTTTTGTTATTCCATTCTTTTTTATACTCAGTTGGTTAAAGTTTTGACTTCTATACTCCATGAAATTAGTGGAATATTCTTGATATTTGCGCTTCATCCAGTATCTTTTCATGGAAATATTCTTCTAAGCATTCTTGAATTTTACTCTACAAAGTAGTATCATGTTGACAATTTGATTGTTATCAGTTCTTGGATAAATTAATTCTTGAACTTGTTGAATTCTTATATCATTGTCATCATCCTCATGTTTATATTATGTTGAAAGTCATTTGTGGCCTGTAGTGCATAGATGGACTTGGTATGATTATGACCAGGGATTATTCGGTATAATCATAACCGTAATGTTACAAATGATGTGAAAAAAGTTGTCATTGACCCGTAGTGCATTGATGGGACGGTTTTGGTATGATTATGGCTATGGATTCTCTTTTCGTAGTAGTGCAAAAGATGAATTGTTTTATGGCATGATCAGGTCCGTTGAAGAAAACATGATTATCTTAAGCCATAGTGCATGGATAATCCGTGGTCGTGATACTAAAGAATATCCTTGGCCGTAGTGCAATGGTGATTCGATGATGTGGATTATTTATTAAGCTGAGTCCCAGCGATAAAAGCGATGAAAAACCTTTTAAATCATAGAAGATAGTAGATTTTATTCCCTACTTGACTCTTCTAATGGATTGCTTGTTCATTGCAGTTAAACTTGATAGTTATTATATTTTATCGGTTTAACATCATCACAAGGCTAACGATAAATTATTACGCATTATCTTAGTCATAATATTTTTCTTTGGGCTAGTTGAGCTCGCCTTTCTTTCCTTTTTCTCTTCGTGAAATGAGAATATAATTGGGACTAGTCGGGGAATGTAGTGATGGTGCATTAGTAGTCCTCACTATTCGTGAAATAGTGTGATAATAATTGTAATGAGGACTCCTTTTGAGTTTGTATACTCTCTAGTAGACAATATTTGTATTCAAACTCACAGTTTATGTTTTGTCATATTGTACATGACAGTTATATTATTAAGTTGTATTTGAATTCTGTACCACGTATCTGGCGACTCAAGATGGGTGATGTATACCTAATTTTGGGGGCGTCACAGTTGGTATCAAAGCTTAGGGATATGATCCCTGACTGAGATGTGAGACAAGAACTAGGAGGGGAGAGATGGGAAATTCCTTCGCTACTATGACCTACCTAAGTTTATTTGATATTTAATTGGTCGGTCAGTGTATATGGATAATGTGTTACATGTCAATTAACCTTTGTTTTGTGGCAGTATTTGCAAATGGCACCCGAAAATGTTGAGATAAGCAATGAAGCACATGAGACCGTTGAGACACCTTTAATCACAAACCAGGTTAATGTGATGTCAGACGAAGAAGAAATTAGAGATATCTACGTGGTGCGTGAAGAACTAATAGTTGCACCCGAGCAAGTTGCAGAGGTAGCAGCTGAGAGTGAGGAAGAAGAAGAACCTGAGGAGAATTTATTAGAAGAATTTTATGATCAAAATTTAGCATTACAAAATCGTATTCATGAGTTAGAAGAGCAGGCTGAAGAACGGCAGGCGGTCGTGGAGCAAAGAGATGCAACCATTCAAAATTGTGTTACCCGATGTGAGATGCTTGAACAGAAGCACTCTTTGGCAGAGTATAAGATATTAGAGCTGGAATCTGAGAATGCTATGATCAAAGTTCTGATGAAAGCAGAAACAAATGAACAAAGGAGAATAGATGACGATGGGTAAAAGCCAGACACGCGATGTAGATATTGTAGAAAAAGACGTCTGATCCAATAAAGCCAAAATAGATTAAATGGATTTTTCTTTTTGGACAACAATTGGGAGAATCCAACATCGAATTTAAAATTACCCTGTGCATAGCGGTCAACCCCAATTCGATATGGATCGGAGAATAATGATTCAAATCATGGATCAGGAATGGGACGAAGCACTTAAGGGTGGAATGTACCCTATAGCAAAGTCAAATCCAGTAGTTTAAGTGAGAGCATTTGTTGAGGAACCTGAACGAAGTTATTATGGGTAAGTTAATGATAAACTCTTGCGAAGTTTATACCTTATTAGATACCAGTTCTATCCACTCTTTTATTTCACCTAATTGTTTTCAATGTTTGAATTTAACTCCGGAGAAGTTAGATTTTGATTTATCTGTTGAAACTCAGTTGGGAGAAACCTTCGTTACATCTACTATTTATAAATCTTATTTAATTCAAATCAACACTTTCACGTTACCTGTCGATCTTATCTCTTTGAAAATACTTGCCTTTGATGTCATTGTTGGAAACGATTGGTTAACTACTCATCATGCTTTTCGTAAGGTTGTTAGCTTTCATATTCCTAACCAACCTGTTATGCGAATTCAAGCAACCAAACCACTAAAGTCAATCATTGTCATATCAAGCCATAAGTAAAGAGCCTCGGTTCTTTTGTTGTTGACTTCCTTGTGTTGAATGCATCGAAGCCAGACTTTCTGTAAGTGACGTCGTGAATGAGGATGGCAAGTTGATAGGTATCAATGTGACGTACTATCCACGTCTTTGATGAGGGTCACAGCTTTGAATGATATTTCTATTGTTAATAAATTTCCTGACGTATTCTTGAAGTCTTCTTAACCTACCCCTAGAGCGTGAAATAGAATTTATTATTGACCTCAGTACAAAACCCATTTCTAAAACCCTCAAATATTTTTTCAACTAAAACGAACGTATAACGTGCCAAAGACGTTGACTCGAGCTGTTGAAGATTACGATCGTACTGTTGCCTCTTTTATAGTTCTTATAAAAGAGCTCTAACTCATGCAAGTATACACGGGTCAACAAGTAATACAGAGTAAGTAAAGTATCGATCCCACAGAGAAAGTTGTTAACTTTAGACTACTATGCATTAATTAACTCACTATATTTATATGCTAAGACTATAAACTTAATTGTTGATTTGAATCATTTATAATTACCAACTAAAAACAAGAATATAAACGAATTAAATATGATGTGGAAATAATGGGATCCTAACTTCATTCAATATTTCATTCAATCGCCATATGTCATGCAAAAAGTGTTCACATATCACAGGATAATAGCCAAGGGCATAAAAGCGAGTTATAACCATTTTCCAATGCACTATAACCAACTCACATATCATCTACAGATGTTAGAATCTATGTGATCACCAATACCATCACAATTACCATATTCCTATGCGTAATTGCAATCCTATTGACTTTAAACACAACCCTTATTCTAGCTCATACGGCAAAACAGTATATTCCTATCTGTTTCACAAAATATGCAATCCCTATATTCGCATGCTATCATGATTTCATCTATATTCATATGTTCATTTCCAATTCCATACAAATACTAACATGAAGATTATCAGTCATTCATACATACAAACCAACCATGATAGATAATCCATATGATATGCAAAACAAATCTAACATTTAGATGTGCAACCAAACGACATATTAAAATTCGTTAGGATCCCATAATGGAGTTTAGTTCATGGCAGAACCAAAAACCATTATGGGATCAAGACTAAACATGATCAATAATCAAGCAAATGAGATTAAGAGAGAAAGAACAATCAAACCCAAACGCTGAATAGTAATCGGTGATTAACTATGAAACCCCAAAGAATTCCATTAACAATAATCAAAATCCCCAATGGTGAAGAACTCCAAGAAGAAGAAAATAAGACGTTATGGCTTCGTTCTCCATTGGACTCTCTCCCAAGGTGTAAACCCTAATTGCTACTATGAAAGTTACGTAATAAAAGTCAAGTCTCCCTCTGACATACGTCAGAATCGCTTTAAACAAATTACACATCATCACATTGCTTAATTAAAAATAAAACAAATTACAAAGACAAAGACGCGCACGCGCCTAGCTCTAGTGTATTGTCTTGTTATCTTGCTGGCATGCCGCGCATGGCTTGTGTTCTACAGCCCTACGTCCGTTTTTGGTTCATCTGCTGCTACTTGTTCATTCTTGCTTAATCCTCTTTCTTGCTTGATTTCCATGCCTTATTGTACCCCATGCCATGCACATCCTCGCCTTTGCGACTAGCCTTCATGCATCATCCGCCACCGATACCTCAATTCCCACCAAAATAACGCTGATTCCTGCACTTATTCACCAAAAGGAGTTTAAATACATGCAATGCAAAATAACATGAAATGCAACTAAAACACAATGATATGTGCTCAAGGTGAGCACAATTCGCATGGATCGGTATACAATAAGTGAGTAAAAATATCACTTATCAAATACCCCCAAACTTGAACTGTTGCTTGCCCTCAAGCAATGCATATGAATGAACACTGAAAATGTAACTACTAAACTATGCAACTACTCTCTAATGCAAACTAGTCTCACATAATCTTAACCATAACAGAATTTCAGCCCAAATTACCTCAGTGAACTATCCAGATCCCAGAACATAGTTTCAAACCAAACCATAGATATAACATCATACACTTAGATAATTCATGACTGCTATAGAGATGTTGTGTGTGTGTGTTGTTCACAAAAACTTGATTCAAGCAAAGATTATATATCCTACACTGCTCCAAACAGAAAATTATAGTCTAAATCAAGATTCATGTATATTCATGCAACATAGACTGTTTAAACATATCACCACAAACTATGGCTCAAGAATGGGTTTATTGCTTTATTACTACTCACAAGGGCGATTTCGCACTTTCCCGCGGTGTTTATTGCTATTATATTTTTTTTACATGACTGTGCAATGTCTTAATCCATTAGGCACACTGCTACCCCTTAGCAAGTTTTCAACCAACGACTCCCAGACCATGAAAGACCTTAGGGTGCTAGGTGTAGAGACAATCCCCAAGGCATTTTACTCAAGTAGCTAGGGCCCCGAATTAAGACTAATCATGTTATTACTATTATATTTTTTTTTATACACAGCATGCCCATGTTTCCCCAGAATTTTGCACTTCAATGACTTTACAATCTATAACATTTTCCTCATGTTTCTCTTTTTAAAACTACATGTTCTATTGATCAATGCAAGACACACATCTTAGACTTACAAGTGAATGTGAACACAATCAGGTAAACCGAAAGCATATAAATAGCAACATGAATCGCATTGTGTAAAACATTATATCCAAGTTGTCTTTATGCACATATTCTCAAATCTTCCACAATTCACTATCCTCATTGGCTTAGGCATAAAAAATGTCTATTTATAAGCAAAAGTTTATGTGAGATATTAAACTAGAACATACTAAGAATGAATAAAAATAAAAATTTTATGCTAAACATTTAAATAACCCACATTCATGCAAAATTAAACTAAACATGCTAACATAAAATGCAATCTAAACTACTACTATGCAAGTACTCCAATACCCCCAAACTTGAAATGTTCAATGTCCTTAGTGAATGAAGGTAAAGGGTACGAGAAAAACTCCCCTAATTATCGGCATGACCACCCTTCTCGGGTGGTGAATCTGGTGGTGGATACGACACGGCGGTCCCGAACTGGGGCCATTCAAGCATGGTTCCTTGCTGCGCGAATGCTTCGGCCAAAGCCCTGGAGATTCCTGGAGCAAAAGTCCCAAGATTCTCATATAATGCGTCGAGTTTGCGCGCCAACCTTTAGAGGTGTCGATAGCCAAAGACAGGCTGCTCACGGGTGGATGGACCTATTACATTGGGCTGTGGGGGCTGCTTGGTTGGCTCTGGTGAGGTGAATCGGATAATGAATCCACGTCTGCTGGTGTGGTTCACCACCGAATCCAATCTCGGAGCTTAGCTATTGTGGGTGATGTAATGTCATGACTTGGTTTTTCCGTGTGTGTCCGTCCGTCCATGGAACTCCCCGCCAGACAAAGTAATGTCTGCCGCCATTTACGCTGGAATGCTCCCAAATCATGTTGCCTCGCCAATAACGCTGCATGTTTTGATGAATGAGGTGGCCGACGTCTATGTACTTCCCTTCGATAATACCCCATAGAATGATGGCTTGCTCCTTCGTGACGACATACTTGTGAGTGGACAGAATTAGTTTAGCGCAGATAAACAGATGCCATGCTTGGGTGTAGAGATTCAAAGTGGAAGCTGGAAACGAGAGAGGCTCGGTTGTTCCGACCTTACAGGTCCACTTAGTGCCCGGGATGCACAATTCCAAAATTAGTACATCCAAGTTAGTCGTTAAATGGTCACCTTGGACCCAATTGGCCAACCCAGTAGGTGGTGTATTAGTTATTCCATACACTGCTCTAATAGTTGAGGGGCGGAAATCCACTTGCACCTGCCGAACGAGCGTTATGCCGTGTTGCTCCATCTCTTTTGCGTTTGCGTAGAATTCCTGAACGACTTCCATTACAGGTGTTGCGGCCAGGCTAACCCAGTTCCTTTCTCGGAGCATGCTCCATAGCTGTCCATCCATCTTGGTGGGTCTAAAGCCTCGTTCCATCATGAACGATTTACTCAGAAGGTGATAATAGATGTGATGAGCCTCCCGGCTTAAGAAGTTTCTTCGTTCCGTGAAATCGTCATCGGGATCACTAGATGAGGAATCAGAGGGTGAAGAAATTGAGGTTGCACGGTTTCTTGTTAGACCCATGACCAACTGCTATGGAGAGAATGCGAGTGTTTTGCAGCAGATGATAATATCCCCAAACTTGCTTTCACCCAATCCCACAAGATAAACCCTAGGTTAACTCCAATGAGGATGGTGGTGATATACGTATGTATTGGTAGGGAAGGGGCCTTTTATTAGGGGAGAGTAGACTCATAATAAACCATGGAAAGAGAATAAGTAAACCTTTTTTTGTGATAATAATATCTCTATTGGGCGTAGCGCACGGCCGCGTGACATGGTATGGTTGATCTAGCGCGGGCGCGCGAGGATGTGAAAACCGTCTGCAAGTTGCACTAGCGTGAGGTAACACATGTTGGGGCATGCGCGACCGCGAGCTGCTTTACCTGAGCTGTAGTTCTGAACTTCCAAGTGAAGGTTGTGATGCGTGTAACCCAAATCACCTACAACAAGATGAGTGCAACACAGAGTAGGTATCAAGCAACATAGAATGACTCTAACTTCTATTTTACTTAAGAATTGAAAAGAGTTTCAAGATGAAATTGATGGGTTGCCTCCCATCCAGCGCTAAGTTATAGTCACTTTAGCTTGACTGTCCCGGAGGCTCATGTCGACGAGAGAATCATAGTGACATTGTGTCTTTCCACTTTGTCACCAAAGTAATGTTTCAACCGCTGTCCGTTTACTTTGAAAGGTTTGTCTGGGAATTGGTTGTATAGTTCAATTCCACCATGCGGAAAGACATTTTTCACTGTGAAAGGATCCGACCAACGTGATTTCAGTTTTCCAGGGAAGAGTTTAAGTCTAGAATTATAGAGCAACACCCTTTGCCCCGGCTCGAACGTTCTATCCATTATCCTACGATCATGCCACCTTTTCACTTTTTCCTTGTATAATTTCACATTCTCATAAGCCTGTAATCTAAACTCATCTAGCTCATTGAGTCAAGTAGCCTTTTTCTCCCCGCAGATGTTAAGTCAAGGTTGAGCCCAGTACGCCCAATAAGCTTTATGCTCTAGCTCCATAGGGAGGTGACAGGCTTTGCCATACATAATTTGAAAAGGTGACATCCCCAACGGGGTTTTGTATGCGGTGCGATAGGCCCATACAGCATCGTCTAATTTAAACGACCAATCCTTACGTGTTGGATTCACAACTTTTTCCAGGATTGTTTTGACTTCTCGGTTTGATACTTCGGCTTGGCCATTTGTTTGTGGGTGGTATGCTGTGGCAATGCGATGTTTTACCCCGTACTTAGCTAGTAAGGTGGTGAATTTCACATTCTGCGAAAAATGCGCGCTTTTTGTCACTAATGATAGCCCTTGGAGTTCCAAACCTCGTAAAAATGCTTTTGTGCAGAAACTTGAGGACTACCTTGGCATCGTTGGTCGGTAAAGCTGCAACCTCCACCCATTTTGAAACGTAATCCACTGCGAGCAATATATAGAGATTGTCGTAGGAAAAAATGAAAGGTCCCATGAAATCAATGCCCCATACATCAAAAATTTCTACTTCTAGGATGGTATTCAATGGCATCTCGTTTCTTTTAGAGATATTACCCACTCGCTGACATCTATCACATCGCTGGACGAAACAGTAAGCGTCCTTGAAGATAGTTGGCCAGTAAAACCCTGCTTGAAGGACTCTCGCTGCTGTCCATTCCCCGCCATAGTGACCTCCATACACTGATGAGTGACACTTTTGCAGAATCCCTTCGGTCTCGCTATACGGAATACACCTTCTTATCACTTGATCCGAACACTGTTTGAATAGGTAAGGCTCATCCCATATATACCATTTGATGTCATGTAGTAATTTCTTTTTCTGATATCCCACCAAGTCAAGAGATACCGTCTTACTTACTAGATAATTTGCGAAGTCTGCAAACCATGGCACTTCCCCTTTCACCACAAACAACTGCTCATCTGGAAAAGACTCATTGATCATAACGTTATCCTATACTTCTCTTTCCGGATTCTCGAGTCGAGATAAGTGGTCTGCCACTTGGTTTTCAGTTCCCTTTCTGTCCTTGATTTCCAAGTCAAATTCCTACAGTAGTAAGATCCATCTAATCAGCTGCGGTTTAGCGTCCTTCTTGGCCATTAAATGTCGAATCGCTGTGTGATCTATATACACTATCACTCTTGTTCCAATCAGATATGCTCGAAATTTATCAAAAGCGTATACCACTGCCAATAACTCTTTTTCTGTGGTGGTATAGTTCAATTGCGCATCCGTTAGGGTCTTGCTGGCATAATAAATCACATGAAATATCTTTTCTTTCCGCTGGCCCAACACAGCCCCTACGGCGTAATCACTGGCGTCACACATCAATTTAAACGGTAAAGTCCAATCGGGTGCAGTAATTACTAGTGCTAAAATCAGTTTTCTCTTTAAGTGTTCAAATGCGGATACACAAGTGTCATCGAAATTGAATTTTGCATCTTTCTCCAATAGGTTGCATAATGGTTTAGTGATTTTGGAGAAATCCTTAATGAACCTGCGGTAGAACCCTGCATGTCCCAGAAAACTGCGAACTCCTTTTACTGATGTGGGTGGTAGCAGGTGCTCAATAGTCTCCAGTTTTGCTCTATCCACCTCAACTCCCGTCTTTGAAACTTTGTGTCCCAAAATGATTCCTTCTTGTACCATGAAGTGGCATTTTTCCCAGTTTAACACTAAATTTGTTTCAACTCATCTCTTTAACACCATAACTAGATTCTCGAGACATAAGTCAAATGAATCCTCGAAGACTGAGAAGTCATCCATAAATACTTCAACATTCTGTTCCACCATGTCGGAGAATATAGCCATCATACATCTTTGAAACGTGGCTGGAGCATTACACAACCCAAAAGACATTCTTCTGAAAGCAAAAGTGCCATATGGACATGTGAAAGTAGTCTTTTCCTGATCTTCTGGAGCTATCATAATTTGATTGTAACCCGAATAACCATCCAGAAGGCAATAGTATTCATGCCCTGCTAGTCTGTCCAACATGTGATCGATAAATGGGAGCGGGAAATGATCTTTCCTTGTAACCTTGTTTAGCTTGCGGTAATCCGCGGTAAACTCTCCACCCCATCACTTTGTTTCGTGTTGGGATTAGCTCATTATTCTCATTAGTCACAAATTCATCATGCCACCCTTCTTGAACACATCTTTGGACTCACCCATGCGCCTCATTCGAGATTGGATAGATTATTCTCGCATCTAGCCATTTTAGTACCTCTTTCTTGACCACATCCTTCATTATTGGATTAAGCCTCCTTTGTTGCTCAACCGCTTCACTTGCTACCCTCTTCCATTAGGATCTTGTGCATGCAATACTGAAAAAGGGTGATTCTTTGATATCTCGCTATGGTCCATCCAATAGCCGATTTGAACTCGTAAGCTTTCGAGCAATTTTTCTTCCCGACAAGATGTTAGTCGAAAAAGTATAATAATCAGTGTAATTTGGAATCGAACTTAAAATGCATACCGAGATGTTCGGTGAAGTGGCTTCAACTCCAATTAGGGAGGTGTCTCAAGAGATGGTTTTAGCTTTATTGAGGTATCTCCAACTATCATCAATGGCTCTACAGGGGTCTAAATCTCACGAATTGGGGTTCAGTATCCAGATAGTGAACAAATTCGGCCAAATTCTTCATCCTCTCCAGATCTCAATTCTCATCGGTGATATTCCTCAAAGGTTCATAGTCGCTAAACTCAGTATGTCATCATCTAGAATCTGATTCACCCAATCAACGAAGAAACAATCCTCCTCATCCGTTGGGAATTTCATAGCTTTGAATGTATTAAAAATGACCTCTTGATCCTGAACTCGCATCGTGAGTTCCCCTTTTTGTACATCTATCAAAGCTCACGCAAAGTGGCCAAGAATGGTTTTCCCAAGATGATCGGAATATTCTTGTCCTCTTTGAAATCTAGGATGATAAAATCAGTCGGAAAGATGAACTTATCCACTTTAACCAATACATTTTCAACAATTCCCCGCGGATATGTGGCCGACCGGTTGGCTAACTGTAATGATATGTTCGTTAGTCTTGGAGCCGATAATCCCAACTGGTTGAATACAGACAGTGGCATCAAATTTATACTTGCTCCCAAATCACATAAACACTTGTTAAACTCCATCTTCCCAATAGTGCACGGAATTGTGAAGCTACCCGGATCTTTCAAACTTTGAGGTAACTTACATCAAGCATCGTGACCGCATTCTTCCGTCAAAGCTACCATTTCAAACTCATCTAATCTCCTCTTCCTTCGACAAGATACCTTTCATGAACTTTGCGTAGCTTGGCATTTGTTCCAATGCTTGCAAAAGGTATATTGATTCTGACTTTTTGAAGACCTCTAAAACTTGTTGAACTGCTTTTGTCATCTTTCGCTTTGCTAACCTTTGCAGATATGGTATTCGAGGGTACAGTGGTTGTAGTGGACTCTTGACCTTCTCTTCTGAACTGCTTTATTCGTTTCGTTTTGCTGAACCTCATAATTTTCTAGATTTTTATCCTCCCGCTTTTTTTCTTCAGATCGAGCTACCGCATGGCCTCCTTAGTGGTATCATGCACGGGCACGCGACTTGCAGATACTGTCAAGTCTTTCCCAGATCGTAATGTTATTGCTTGACACTGCTCCTTCCCGTCTCTTCTAGGATTTGCCTCTGTGTTACTTGGCAAAGCACCTTGGGGCTTATTAGTAAGCATGGTCGTCATTTGCCCCATTTGCGTCTCTAAATTCTTGATAGCCACTGCTTGGCTTTTGATCATGACCTCGGTGTTTGCCATGTATTTCAACATCATTTCCTCCACTTCTGATTTCTTCTCTGGATGTGATGCAGCTGGAGTGTGGTGTTGTTGATGTTGAGTAAATCCCGGTGGAAATGGTGGTTTCGATATAAACTGTGGTTGTGCTGACTGTTGTTGAAACTGTTGATTTGGCTGGAACTGATTTTGTTGTTGCCCTTGGTTGTTAGACCAGCTGAAGTTTGGATGATTGCGGTTGTTGGGGTGGTATGTGTTCTGGAATTGGCCTTGGTCCTTTCTGTAGGAGTTTACATACTAAACTGCTTCTGAGCTAATAGCACATTGGTCTGTGGAGTGTGACCCCGCACAAATCTCACAAACAAAAGCAACCGTCTTCACTTTACTCTATGCCAACGTCTCTATTTTCTTAGCCATTGCTGCCATTTGTGCCGATAGCTATGTAATCGCATTCACCTCCAACATACCTGCAACTTTGGGTTGAGACATCCGAGTTGTAGGATTCTGATAGTCATTCGCGGACATCATCTCGATAAGCGTATAAGCCTCATCATAGCTTTTTGCCCATAATGCCCCTCCTGCGGCTGCATCTACAATCGGTCTGGACTGCCATCCCAAGCCACTGTAAAATGAATTAATTACCATACCACCGGTAAACCATGATGTGGACACTTCCTAAGCATCTCTTTATACATTTCCCATGCTTCATATAAGGATTCACCCTGTTGTTGCTCAAACTGAGATATGGCTGTCCTCATCTTTGCAGTCTTAGCCATTGGGAAAAACTTGGCTAAAAATTTATGTGCTAAATCCTCCCATGTAGTAATCGATCCAGCCGGCAAAGAATGTAACCAACTCCTTGCTTTATCCCTCAATGAAAATGGGAATAACCGTAGTCTGATGGCATCTTCCGTCACACCATTATATCTAAATGTGTTATAAGTCTCGATGAAGCTTAATAGGTGCTCATTCGGATCATCTGTAGCAGCACCCCCAAACTGTACTGAATTCTGCACCATCTGAATAGTGCCCGTTTTTATTTCGAATTTGTTTGCTGCTATCGCCGATTTGACTATGCTAGACTGTAATTTATTTATGTTCGGCATGGAATATTCCCTTAGAGCCCGATGCTCTTGTCTTGGATCAATCCTTTGTTCTTCTGCCATATTGACTATAATGCTTTCTAACTGCTCTTACAGATTTATCCACACACTCGCTTTCCAAACTTTTCCGTTTATATTAGCTTGTTCTGGTGTTAACTCTGAGTTGGAGGATCGCGTGTGCATAAAATCCTACAAGCACCTGTACTCAAAACAAAACAAACATAGAAATGAGAAATGATAGAATTGTCTAAGTCATACAATACAGCTTTAAACTAATGATAATTATCTAAATTAACGCCTTTCCCCGGCAACGGCGCCAAAAACATGTTGCCTCTTTTATAGTTCTTATAAAAGAGCTCTAACTCATGCAAGTATACACGGGTCAACAAGTAATACAGAGTAAGTAAAGTATCGATCCCACAGAGAAAGTTGTTAACTTTAGACTACTATGCATTAATTAACTCACTATATTTATATGCTAAGACTATAAACTTAATTGTTGATTTGAATCATTTATAATTACCAACTAAAAACAAGAATATAAACGAATTAAATATGATGTGGAAATAATGGGATCCTAACTTCATTCAATATTTCATTCAATCGCCATATGTCATGCAAAAAGTGTTCACATATCACAGGATAATAGCCAAGGGCATAAAAGCGAGTTATAACCATTTTCCAATGCACTATAACCAACTCACATATCATCTACAGATGTTAGAATCTATGTGATCACCAATACCATCACAATTACCATATTCCTATGCGTAATTGCAATCCTATTGACTTTAAACACAACCCTTATTCTAGCTCATACGGCAAAACAAAGATATTCCTATCTCTGTTTCACAAAATATGCAATCCCCATATTCGTGATGCTATCATGATTTCATCCATATTCATATGTTCATTTCAATTCCATACAAATACTAACATGAAGATTATCAGTCATTCATACATACAAACCAACCATGATAGATAATCCATATGATATGCAAAATAAATCTAACATTTAGATGTGCAACCAAAAGACATTAAAATCCGTTAGGATCCCATAATGGAGTTTAGTTCATGGCGGAACCAAAAACCATTATGGGATCAAGACTAAACATGATCAATAATCAAGCAAATGAGATTAAGAGAGAAAGAACAATCAAACCCAAACGCTGAATAGTAATCAATGATTAACTATGAAACCCCAAAGAACTCCATTAACAATAATCAAAATCCCCAATGGTGAAGAACTCCAAGAAGAAGAAAATAAGACGTTATGGCTTCGTTCTCTGTTGGACTCTCTCCAAAGGTGTAAACCCTAATTGCAACTATGAAAGTTACGTAATAAAAGTCAAGTCTCCCTCTGACATACGTCAGAATCGCTTTATACCAATTACACATCATCACATTACTTAATTAAAAATAAAACAAATTACAAAGATCAAGATCGCACGAGGCAAGGCTGCCTCTAGTAGTGTATCTCTCGTCTACCGCAAGACTTGCGCAGAAGTTTCAGTTCCCAGACGTCTTATCGCAGCGGTCACAAGACTCATGGCCATGTTTTCGCGGGTATTCGGTCATGTTCAATGGTAGCGTGACTTGCGAAGTTTCCTATGTAAAGCCACCTTTCGGCGTGTAAGCACGCAAGTCTTTTCTTGTTATCTTTATGTGCATGGCCTTGTGTTCTCTGCAGCCTCGAGTCCGGTTTTTGGTCCTTCTGCGCTACTTGTTCATTCTTGTTTTATCCCTCTTTCTTGCTTGATTTCCATGCCTTATTGTACCCCCATGCCATGCACATCCTCGCCTTGCGACTAGCCTTCATGCATCCGCTCACCGATACCTCAATTCCCACCAAAATGACGCCGATTCCTACACTTATTCACCAAAAGGAGTTTAAATACATGCAATGCAAAAAAACATGAAATGCAACTAAAACACAATGAAATGTGCTCAAGGTGGGCACAATTCGCATGGATCGGTATACAATAAGTGAGTAAAAATATCACTTATCACGTACCATTCAATACCATTGTGGGAAAGCGAATGTGGTAGCTGACGTGTTGAGTAGAAGATCGGATGCGTTTACGAGTGTGATGTTGTTAACACAAAGACTCATTTCATATAACTTATAAGTGACCCACGTGAAGATAACGAATATACGAGTAGAATCGACTTTAATCGATAAAGTTAAAGTCGCTCAAGCTACACACCCAGAGCTGATGAATGTGAAGAAGAAGGTTCAAGAGGACTGTGACGCCCCCAAAATTAGGTATACATCACCCATCTTGGGTCGCCGACATATGGTATGTAATTCAAATACAACTTACTAATACAACTGCGTGTACAATACAACAAACATAAACCTGTGAGTTTGAATACAAATATTATCTCTACTAGAGATTATACAAACTCAAAAGGAGTCCTCATTACAATTATTATCACACTATTTCACGTAGAATAGTGAGGACTACTAATGCTATCCTCCGGGACCATCATTCCGTTTCTCGACTCGTCCCAAATTTATATTCTCATTTCTCAAGAGAACAAAAGTGAAAGAAATGATGAGCTCAACTAGCCCAAGAAGAAATATTATGACTAAGATAATGCGAATAAATTATCATTAGTCTCCAACAATGTTAAACCTGATAAAATATAATAGACATCAAGTTTAACTGCAGAGGAACAAGCAATCCATTAAAAGAGTCAAGTAGAAAATAAAATCTACTATCTTTTATGATTTAAAAGGTTTTTCATCATTCATTATCGCCGAGACTCAAACTTAAAAATATTCCACATCATCGAATCACCCACACTCACACGGCCAAGGATATTCTTTAGTATCACGACCACAATTATCCATGCACTACGGGCCAAGAATATTTGTGTATTCATTAATGGTCATGATCATGCCAACAATTGTCCATCAATGCACTACGGGCCAATGAGAACTTTTACCACATCATTTGTAACATTACGGTCATGATTACACCGAATAATCCCTGGTCATAATCATACCAAGTCCATCTATGCACTCTGAGAGCCACAGATGACTTTCAACAAAATATAAACATGAGGATGATGACAATGATATAAGAATTCAATAAAACAAGTTCAAGAATTATTTTATCCAGAATTATTAACGCCCAAATTGTCAACATGATATCGTTTTTGTAGAGTAAAATTCAAGAATGATCGGAAGAATATTTCTATGAAAATCTTTGGATGATATCAAGGATATTCTACTAATTTCATGGAGTATAGAAGTCAAAACTTTAACCAACCGAGTATAATAAAGAATGGAATAACAAAAGAAATCACCATGCATGTGGTACGCAGATAGACAAAAGTTATTCCAATGTAATAATAATAACTTAACCAGTCGGGAAAAATTTGCACCTACAGGATGTTCCAGCAGAATAATAAAGAGCGGAACCCGTGTCGGGTGTAAAACACATGAAAAGTCGCTCCAACGGAATAATAATAAAGACGGAACTGTGTTTGTGTAAAACACATGCATGCAGGATGTTCCAACCTGAATAATAATAAAGAGCGGAACTGTCCGGTAAAAAACACTGACAGGATGTTCCAATGAATAATAGAAGAATGTCACCAAGTATAGGGTGATCAGCAGTATAAAAGTTATTCAATGAGAATAAGAAGAAATGGAATAACAACAGTTCTCTTCATGAATAAGAAAGAATAACACCCTTTACGAGTACAACAAATAATATTCCCTACCTTAAGAAGAAGAGTACTGGATATATAAGTAGTGAAGTAGAAGAATACTTTCTTCTTTCTCTCTATAGTTTATCTCTCTAGAGTTTCAGTGAATTCGTAAGAAAATAATAAATAAATGAGCTTCTATTTATAGAAAAATAGAATGCATAGTAACTAACTCATGAACGGTCGAGATTGATTTACTTTAATCTAATGGTCCATATTTAAAGCAAAATCTTTTAAATATAATATTATATATATATATATATATAAATATAATATTAGTCACGGGTTATGAACCCCGTGAATTTTTGCCTGCCACACCTTCCAACTAGTACCTATATATAAATATAATAATCATAATAATTGTAGCCAACTTGCAAATTCAAAACATAAATATATATATAAATTTCATAAGGAGGGGAGATTGTGAGACTCCAGATTTTATGAATAAAGATTTAATTTTCTCGAAATATTTTTTTAATATTATGGTGTGGATTTGAGATAATGTTATAGTTGTGGGTAGTATTTATAAATTTTGCAAAGTATGCAAGTTGTCATATTATATTCGATTGGTCGGGGAATATTTGTTTTATCAGGGAATATTCGTGCAATGGCACAATCATTGGTGGATCCCGCAACAGAATTATTATCAGATTGAGAAAATGACAAAAATACTTTATGAAAATAACGGCGGAAGTTTTACTGTTAATCTGTTGAAACACCTTGTGTTAAAAAAATCAAGAATACGCGTGGTTGCATAAGAGTATACCGGTATTAATTATTGATGCTTACGTGATAAGTCACTCTTTCAGTTTTGTTGGTATTATTAATGTAATAATACGTAAAATCTTTTTATATAAAAGCAGAATACTTTTATAAAGTTATTCTATAAATAGAATATATTATATTCTATTATGCATAGTGTCTGCATAGTGTTTTTGCATAGTAAAATCTTTTTATATAAAATAGAATACTTTTATAAAGTTATCATTTTATTAGACAATAATTAGAATATATTATATTTTATTTTAGTGTTTTATGATAGTGTTTTGCATAGTAAAATCTTTTATAAAGTTATTCGTTTTAATAGATTATAAATAGAATATATTATATTTTATTTAAAAGATTTTGCTTTAAATATGGACCGTTGGATTAAAGTAAATCAATCTGGACCGTTCATGAGTTAGTTACTATGCAGTCCATTTTTCTATAAATAAAAGCTCATTCATTCATTATTTCTTACGAATTCACTGAAAATCTAGAGAGAGAAACTCTAGAGAGAAAGAAGAAAAGTGATTTGCTACTTCACTACTTCTATATCCTTTACTCTTCTTTCTAAGGTAGGGAATATTATTTGTTGTACTCATAAGGGGTATTCTTTCTTTCTTATTCATGAAGAGAACTTCTGTTATTCCATTCTTTATTATTCTGTTGGAATAACCTGTATACGCGGGATACCCTATACTTGGTGAAATTCTTCTGTTATTTCATTCTTTATTATTATTATGTTGGAATATCCTGCTGCATGCGTTTTCTGTGGGACCGGTTAAAATCTTTATTATTATTCGTTGAATATCCTCGTCTGCAATGCGTTTTACATGGGACACTGGTTTAAATCTTTATTGGTATTACATTGGAATAACTCATCATATGCGAAGTACAACATGCATGTGATTTCTGTTATTATCCCGTTCTTTATTATTCTATTGGAACATCTTGTATGTGCTTTACGCATGACCTGGTTCCATTATTATTATTATTCATTGGAATAACTTTGCATACTCTGGCACCGTATGCATGGTGATTTCTTTTGTTATTCCATTCTTTATTATACTCGGTTGGTTAAAGTTTTGACTTCTATACTCCATGAAATAGTGGAATATTCTTGATATTTGCGCTTCATCCAAAGATCTTTTCATGGAAATATTCTTCCGAGCATTCTTAAATTTTACTCTACAAAGCAAAGATCATGTCGACAATTTGATTGTTATCGCCTCGGATAAATTAATTCTTGAACTTGTTGAATTCTTATATCATTGTCATCATCCTCATGTTTATATTATGTTGAAAGTCATCTGTGGTCTCAGAAAGTGCATAGATGGACTTGGTATGATTATGACCAAGTGATTATTCTAAGATAATCATAACCGTAATGTTACAAATGATGTGGAAAAAGTCCTCATTGACCGTAGTGTATTGATGGGACGCTTTTTGGTATGATTATGGCTATGGATTCTCTTTGGTCAGTAGTGCAAAGATGAATTATTTTATGGCATGATCGGGGATCATTGATGAAAACATGATTATCTTAAGTCGTAGTGTATGGATAATCCGTGGACGTGATACTAAATAATATCCTCGTCAGAAGTAGTGCGTGGGTGATTCGATGATGTGGATTATTTATTATGCCGAGTCCCAACGATAAAAGTGATGAAAACCTTTAAATCCTAGAAGATAGTAGATTTTATTCCTACTTGACTCTTCTAATGGATTGCTTGTTCATCAAGCAGTTAAACTTGATAGTTATTATATTTTATCGGTTTAACACTCGCTCAAGGCTAACGATAAATTATTCTCGCATTATCTTAGTCATAATATTTCTTACTAGGCTAGTTGAGCTCACCCTTTCTTTCATTTGTTTCTTCGTGAAATGAGAACGAAAGCTAGGACTAGTCTGGAACAGAGTGATGGTGCATTAGTAGTCCTCACTATTCTGTGAAATAGTGTGATAATAATTGTAAAGAGGACTCCTTTTGAGTTTGTATACTCTCTAGTAGACAATATTTGTATTCAAACTCACAGTTTATATTTTGTCGTATTGTACATGAAAGTTGTATTATTAAGTTGTATTTGAATTTTGTACCATGTATCTGGCAACTCAAGATGGGTGATGTATACCTAATTTTGGAGGCGTCACAAAGGTAACTAAACCTTCATAAAGAGGTTCCCAAACCTTCATACCAAGGTTACCAATCCACCTCCACACCTGCAATTTTTTTATAGTGTAGTTGGTAACCAAACCTTTATACCAAGGTAACCAAATCGTCATACCAAGGTAACCAATCCACCTCCACACCTTCAGTTTTTTCATAGTGCAGTTGGTAGCCAAACATTCATACCAAGGTAACCAATTCAGTGTTATTAGGTTACCAATTTATTTTGAATGTAATACAGTTGGTAGCCAAACCTTCATGCAGTGGGTAGCCAAACCTTCATATCAAGGAAACCAATTCAGTTTTATTAAGTTACCAATTTAGTTTGAGTGTGATGCAGTTGGTAGCCAACCATTCATACAAAGGTAACCATTTTAGCTTTTGTGGGTAACCAAATAGTCATAAAATAATTTCAAAACAGTAAGAGTTACATCTATTTATTTTTAAACTTTTTGTAGGGCGAATCTTCTTCTTCTTCTTCTTCTCATTGGCGTTTTGACCCACGGATATTCGCGGCGGAGTAGCGGAGGAGAGGAAAACCTGTGAAGAAGGAGATTTGCGGCGGAGTAGCAGCGGAGTAGCGGAGGAGAGGGGTACTGTGAGGGAGATGAAGATTTGAATTTGAATATTTAAATTTGAATTATTATTTTGAATTTGAAATTTTTTTTGTTGTTAGATCCCAGATATTTGAATTTGAATTATTAATTATGACAGTTATTTCTCCTTGATTTTAGGTTTCCTTATTAATGTGAATTGTGTTATTTTTGTAATTATTTTGTAGATGCACTAATAGTGTAATTACTTTCTAATTATTGTATATTAGTGTTAAGGACCCTTAAATATTCTATTTGATGGAAGACTGGGGGGCAATGTTGGGCCAAGGATATTTGGGCCTAGGAAATACAATGGGTTGTTATTCATATGGTATTGTGTGGGCTTGGACAAGGGGTTGTTTTGGTAGACAGTGGATTTGTAGATTAAGGTTCCTAATTATATTTGGACTCTGGATATGGAAAGAAGTGTTGGGTTATAAACCAACTTCCTTAATTCTAGGAGATTTTGTGCAATCCTATTAAGGAACTACAAGTTGGGTGGGAACCTTAATCCGGTCCGGAGAAGGATTTCATGCAGGTGGTGATAACGCTATAAATACAAGGTTTTTTCTTGATTCTAAGGTACATGCAAATTATTACTTTTCAGCACTAGAGTATTAAGCATTCATTGTTAACATTATATCAGCATGTACTTATTTTCACACCGGAGCTATCCCTCGGCGGCCCATGCCGTCAAACTTTCGGTGCTTACTCGTTTCTGTGCAGGATTGAACGCGTTTTGATTATTAGAGCACGTAGACGGATCTTGGCGTTAACAGATAGGATCCAAATATAAAATTTCAATATTAACCTTGTGAAATTTATTAAAACTTGAGAGAAAAACAAATTAGCATGGAATCATAACGTATAATATGAGAAATTAAGTATTAAATACTTTCTTGAAATTTATAAACGATAAATAAAAAGAACAAAAATCTCTCTCTAAAATGACAAATAAAAAGAAACAAGAGGAAGTATTTTCCAAACAAAAATCTCTCTACGACAAATAAAAAGAAACAAGAGGAAGTATTTTCCATGCAAAAAAGGTTTCACTATTTATTTCCAATTCACTTTGGTAGATCAATGAAAAGAAAAAAAATTCAGTTCAAACTTTTCTATGAAATATTTTTGAAAACATATACTCCCTTCGTCCCAAATTAATTGTTTAGTTTTAATTTTTTAAAGTCAAATTGACCATTTTTAAAACTAATCTTTTTACTAATTTTGCTAAAATATAGGTGAAGAGATTATAACCAAAAGAAAGTATATACAATATATTACTAATCCTAATTTTTATAATTTTAGAAATATATTTATATATGCTTAATTATTAATTCTAAAAATAATCAATTTGACTTAAAAAAGTCAAAACTGAGCAGTTAATTTGGGACGGAAGGAGTATTATACAAGAATAATGCTAAAAATACAAATTATTATATAAATATATTTTCTCCATCTTCAAAATATGATTTTTATTATAAAAGTTTTTGTTCATACAAAAATATTTAAAAATACATAAATCAAATATAAAATATGTATAAAGATTACCCGTAAAAGTATAGGTCAATAGCGTCTAATAAATTAATAATACAAAGTTTAAAAGTCATTAGAATAGTTACATGAAGTCCATACGTGTAACAATGATATTTACTTTATTATTATTATTTAACTTTAATTTTTAAATTTGTGTGAAATTTGAAAGAATATATATAAAGCAATTTTACAAATAAGATTGTTTTATCTTTCTGCAGTCTGCACCGATAAACTAAAAAGGCCCGAGTAATGTTCGTCCGTAATCCATTAAGCTTCAAGTTTAGGCGACACATCAAATCATTAGAAGACCAACACAGTAGTTACTTAAATATATTCCACGTGTGTTCCGTTAATGTCCGACCGTTGCATACAAAAAAGCCTCCTACACGGGAGAGGCAATGGACCTTAATTTTGGGACTAGGTTTTTGGGCAGTACGTGAGTGACTTGACATTTCCTTTAATATTTCATCGTTTCATTTTAAAAATCAAATTTTATTTTTAATTTGGAAACGGAGATAATATTTTATAAATTACAAGAAAAATACTTGATTCATGCTCACCAACAAAATTATTAAACCTTTACTAATATAATAGTGATAACATAATAATAAATTTATTAAGCCTAGTCTAATAGTGATAATATGTTAATAAAATTGAAAACATCGTAGTATTATATATACTGTTGTCAAAAGAAATAAAACTCTTTTAATTAATAAAAAATTACAAATAGAATTTCTTTTAGAACTGAAGAATAGCATTAACTAATTAATGATTCTAGCCCCTACAAGCCGCTACACCATGTAGCGGCACATACTTTTTAATGAGATTTATTCTAACAGTTATAACTTATAGCGGCACATACAAAGAATTAGGGACACTTCAGTAAGTTACTCTACCGCTACAAGTTTTATCACTGTCGTCTGCCGTTATAACTTGTAACGATTGAGAGTTTATTTTTTTAAATATCAATCATTAATGATATTGATCAATCGGTGAAGATCATACTTACGGAATAATACCCTAGTATATAACCTGGCTAGAATCATATATATATATATATATATATATATATATATATATATATATATATATATCTCGGATCTTGGCTCACCTTATTCAACTCACCAGTTTTCACCCCCTTTAGCGACGGATTTCTAAGATTCGGTTCGGTCATACAACTGTTGTTCATACTTTTAGCGACGCTTATATGTTGTCCGTCGCTAAAAGTATGTATTTACGAGTTGTATGACCAAACCGTCATTGGTGCGTCGCTAAAGGGGTGAGCTGAAGTGAATTGAATAAAAGGTGGAATTTTAAGATCCTCTTCCTATATATATATCAAGACCTGTTTATAAATTAGAAAGAAGAAACTATTTTTAAAATGTTACTAGTATCAACTATTAAGTTATTTTTAACTCTTGAAGTGGCTGAGCCTGTTGGAAATGATATTTGAAAACATTAAATATTAGAACATTTTGAGCCTCAATTAAATGAGGGACCTTCATTGTGACGACCCCAAAATTAGGTATACGTCACCCATCTTGGGTCGCCACTTACATGGTACATAAATTCAAATACAACTTACTAATATAATTGTCGTGTACAATACGACATAAACTGTGAGTTTGAATACAAATATTGTCTACTAGATATTATACAAACTCAAAAGGAGTCCTCATTACAACTATTATCACACTATTTCACAGAATAGTGAGGACTACTAATGCTATCCTCTGGACCATTACTCCGTTCCCCGACTCGTCCCAGCTATGTTCTCATGTCCTGAAGAGAACAGTGAAAGAAAGGGTGAGCTCAGCTAGCCCAAGAAGAAATATTATGACTAAGATAATGCGAGAATAAATTATCATTAGCCTTCAACAAAGTTGTTAAACCGATAAAATACAATAGACAACCAGGTTTAATCTGCAGTTGAATAAGCAATCCATTAAAAAGTCAAGTAGAGAATAAAGTCTACTATCTTTTAGGTTTTAAAAGGTTTTCATCAATTTTTATCGAGACTGAGACTTAATAATAAACCACCACATCTAATCATCCCCGCATTCACTGGCCAAGGATTTTCATCAAATTATCAATGGTCATGACTATACCAAATCACCCCGGTCATAATCATACCAAAAACTATCCATCATCGCATCACAGCCACCGAGGACTTTTGTCACATCATTTATATCAAGTCGTGATTATACCGAATGATCCCCGGTCATAATCATACTAAGTTCATCTATGCACGTAAGCCAAAAGATAATATAACATGAGGATGATGACAATGACATAGTAATTCAATAAAACAAGTTCAAGAATTATTTAATCCATGAATTATTAACGTCCAAATTGTCAACATGAATCTTTTTTTCAGAGAGTAAAATTCAAGAATGATCGTAAGAATATTTCCATGAAAGATATCTTTGGAAACGCAAATATCAAGGATATTCTACTAATTTCATGGAGTATAGAAGTCAAAGTTTTAACCAATTTGGGTATAATAAAGAATGGAATAACAAAAGAAATCACCATGCATGCGGTGCTTCGCATGTAGACAAAGTTATTCCAACATAATAATAATAACGGAACCAGTCGGGTGAAATTACACAAGCGGGATATTCCAATGTAATAATAAAGATGGAACGGATCGGTGTAAAACACACGAGATAGGATATTCCAACAGAATGATAAAGGCGGAACCAGTCCCAGATAAAACACGCATGAGGATGTTCCAATGTAATAATAAAAGCGGAACCAGTCCCAGGTGTAAAAAACACATGCATGTGATGTTCCAACAGTAATAATAGAAGAATGTCACCAAGTATAGGGTAAATCAGCGTATACAAAAGTTATTCCAATGTAATAATAAGCAATGGAATAACATAAGGATTTCACCAAGTATAGGGTATGTCACAGCGTATCTGATTATGTATAGGGTATGCCACTTTTACAAAGTTATTCCAACAGAATAATAGTGAATGGAATAATGTAAGTTCTCTTCAAGAAGAAAGAATAACACCCTCACCGTAAAAAAAGAACTGAATATAGAAGTAGTGAAGTAGCGAATACTCTTCTTCTTTCTATAATTTTCTCTATAGCTTCTCTCTATAATTTCTCTCTAGAGTTTCAATGAATTGTAAGAAAATAATGAAGGAATGAGCTTTATTTATAGGAAAATGGAATGCATAAGAACTAATCCATGAACGGTCCAGATTGATTTATTTTAATCTGACTACCATATTTAAGAAAAATCTTTTAAATAAAATATAATATATTCTATTTATATAAAAATATTTTACTATGCAAACACTATGCAATACTATGCAAAAACACTATGCTGAAAAACACTATGCAACACTATGCATAATAAAATATAATATATTCTATTTATAGAATAACTTTAATAAAGTATTCTATTTTATATAAAAGATGTTTCATTTTATTACGTTAATAATCTGAATAAAAAAAAACGTCATTATCGCTATAATAATTCATATTATTAATCGACAATAATGGAATCAAACCGAAAGTGACTTCTCACATAAGATCAATAATCAATACCGGTGGCTTCTTATGCAACCACACGACATCGTACTTTTACTACCAAGTAGTTCAACAAGAACCACGGTAAAACTTCCGCCGTTATTTTAATAAAATATTTTTGTCGTTTTCAATCCAAACAATAATTACATTGGGTCCACCAATGATTGAGTATTGTTATTTAATATTCCCTCGCTAAACCTGAATATTCCCCACCAATCGAATATAATATAACCACTTGCATACTTTGCAAAATTTATAAATACTACCCACAACTATAATATTATCTTAAATTCACACCATAATATTAAAAATTATTTCAACAAAATTTAAATCTTTATTGATAAAATCACGGGGTCTCACAATCTCCTCCTTATGGAATTTCAGCCCTCGAAATTAAGTGGTACGCACTGATATGATAAAGAGGTGAGGATACCTTGAATACCTTTATCGTTGAAAATATTAAGTTCATCTTTGCAATCCTACCAAAGATATTCATTAACAATTCATCTTTGCACTATGTGCCAAAGATATTTATTAACAATTCATCTTTGCACTACATAAAGCCAAAGATATATATAGCTGTAAAACCAATATATCTGAGACTCTTAATAAAGATTATCACAACCATGAATTATTCATGTACTACTAGCTAAGGATATTCGTGTTTTCAATTACGGTCATGATTATACCGAATAATCCGTGGTCATAATCATACCAAGTCTATCAATGCACTACTACCAAAGATGACTTTTTACCACATCCATGAATTAATATTTCATTCACGAGACTCATTTCAATAATTAATCCATATCATCGAATCATCCCCGCACTCATGTGCTAAGGATATTCATTAAGATCACGACCACAAATTATCCATGCACTACTACTAAAGATAATTGTGTATTCATTAGTATCACGACCACAAATTATCCATGCACTACGACCACCAAAGATAATTGTGTATTCATTTACTGTTATGATTATACCGAATAATCCGTGGTCATAATCATACCAAGTCCATCTATGCACCATGAAGCCACGAGATGACTTTCAACATAATATAAACATGAGGATAATGATATAAAGAATTAATCAAATGAGATAAAGGATAAATATTAAACATTTATAATATAATTTATCCAGATTCAAGAATATCCCCATGTTATCAATCATTTAATAATCTCATAATCTAATAACATTAATATTATAACAATATTTTAATCACTTCTTAAATTTATAAACAATTTACCTCAATTGTTTACGCTTTTACCATATAATGCATTTAATCATTCAAAATGCCACACTCATAAGATATCATCACCAATTATCAAATCCTCATAAAAAAAAATATGCATATACTCTATATAGGATTCTCTAGCCATAAAATCCTATTTTCAACTTTGTTACTTCACATAACATATTTAACTCATATGTTCAGTAATTAAACTATTTTCATGAAAATACCAAATCAGTCCCAAAAATATTTCTTTTCTGGGATTTAGCATAATATAGTCCCATAATGAAAATATATTTTTCTCTAAATTTTTAAAATTCATTTACTATTTTTTTCAAAATCAATTTCTAATTAATTCCTTAAGAAATTAGCTACCTCAAGTTTAACTCCAAAAATTCCCAAATCTTGGCAGGACCTTACACATGTTAACGTGAGCTTCTAGTTTAAATTTCATGGTCATCGGAGTTATAGAACTTCGGTTATAGCATTTTTCGTCGGAAAAACCTAAATATTGAAATAGTCATAACTTGCTCATTTTAAGTCAGAATGAGCTCATTTTTGGACAGGAGGTACTTTATACCATATACCTTCATGTCCCAAAAGCCCAGAATTTTTCTCATAATTTAAGTGGCCGAAACAGTCCCTTAAAGTTTTTGGGCAGTAGCATTTTCAAAATTTACAGCTTTGGCCTCCTTTGCTAAAATCAGTCCCCACAAAAATCTACAACACCTTTTCCAGTAATTCCACTTGGATTAGTTAGGTAACTCATAGATCTAACTCTAGGACTTGACCACATTCAAAAATTCAAAATATAATAGCAGATATGGTCTATTGAATTTCATGTTACGTTTTTCACCAAAATCTGATTTTCAACTCTTTGTGATTTCTAAGAAACTTTCATGTTTTTACATACTAACCAACATAACTCATCATAAAACTTACTAATACTTCATATACCCATGATTTTCATCAGTTCTATACTTTTATTATGACTTTCATCATAATCCTCGTAAATGATCCTTTTAGTTGAAGAAATATTTGAGGGTTTAAGAAATGGATTTTGTATTGGGTCAATACAAAATTCGATTTCACGCTCTAGGTAGGCTAGAAAGTCTTCAAGAATACGCCAAGAAATTTATTAATGATAGAAATATCATTCAAAATCATTATTTCGTCCAAGACTTGGATAGTACGTCACATTAATACCAATCTGTGACTTCTATCCCTTAACCCGGATAACACCTCACAATGATACCTATCAACTTGCCATCTTCACCATGACGTCGCCTTACGTAAAGTCCGGCTTCGCGTGCATTCCACACAAGGAAGTCAACAACGAAAGGATCGGGCTCTTTACTTATGGCTTGATATAATGTTGATTAACTTTAGGATTTGGTTACTTTGAATTCAGATAACAAAGTTGGTTAGGAATATGAAAGCTAACAACCTTACAAAAAGAATAATGAGTAGTTAATCAATCGTTTTCAAAAATTACCTCAAAGGCAAGTATTTTCAAAGAGATAAGATAGACAGTAACGTGAAAGTGTTTATTTGAAACAACAAGATTAATAAATGTGGAGGTAACGAAGGTTTCTCCCAACGAAGTTTCAATAGATAAATCAAAGTCTAATTTCTCCTGAGTCAAATTTAAACGTTGAGCATAAGCAAAGAGAGATAAAAGAATGGGTAGAACCTAGATCTAATAAGGTATAGACTTCGCAAGAATTTATAATTAACTAACTTGTGCTAACTTCGTTCGGGTTACCCACTTTTTAAGAAGTCACGAAAAACGCTCTTCCGAAAACCACCGATTTTGTTTTGTCCAGATCCGCCTTTGGTGCCACTATCCCAAATTGGACTTGACTTCACTATACGACAAAATCGAGCTAAATGACCTTCTCTTCTTGAAATTTCCACTTCTATTATCTTTGCCATGATTACCAATCAAGTGGTTACCATTCTTAGCATGATAATTTCCCCACGATGGTTATCATTGTTCGATAGCCAGTTGCCACCGAGATGATTATTATCGTGTTGTTGGTCGTTACTTTTTGTTTGAATCTGAATCAACACTCTCATGTGCTTCATTGCTTATCTCAAAGATTTTCAGATGCCATTCTCAAACACTTGTCACAAAACAAGGGTTAATTGACATTTAACAAATTATCCCTATATTCTAATTCCACCAATCAAATACCAAATAAACTTAGGTAGGTCATACTAGCGAAGGAATTCCCTGCCTCCCTCCTAGTTCTTATCTAGCATCTTAGCCTGTGGATCATATCCCTAAGCTCGATACCAACCGTGACGACCCCAAAATTAGGTATACGCCACCCATCTTGGGTCGCCACTTACATGGTACATAAATTCAAATACAACTTACTAATATAATTGTGCGTGTATAATATGACATAAACCGTGAGTTTGAATACAAATATTGTCTACTAGATATTATACAAACTCAAAAGGAGTCCTCATTACAACTATTATCACACTATTTCACGTAATAGTGAGGACTACTAATGCTATCCTCCGGACCATTACTTCGTTCCCCGACTCGTCTCCGCCTATGTTCTCATGTCTCAAGAGAAGAAACGGTGAAAGAAAGGTGAGCTCAACTAGCCCAAGAAGAAATATTATGACTAAGATAATGCGTAATAAATTATCATTAGCCTTCAACAAATGTTAAACCGATAAAATACAATAGACAACCGGTTTAAATGCACGTGAATAAGCAATCCATTAAAAGAGTCAAGTAGAGAATAAAGTCTACTATCTTTTAGGTTTTAAAAGGTTTTCATCAATTTTTATCATTTGAGACTCGACTTAATAATAAACCACCACATCTAATCATCCCTCGTACTACGGCCAAGGATTTTCATCAAATTATCAATGGTCATGACTATACCGAATCACCCCCGGTCATAATCATACCAAAAACTATCCATCATCGTGCATTGCAGCCACCGAGGACTTTTGTCACATCATTTATATCAAGTCATGATTATACCGAATGATCCTCGTCATAATCATACTAAGTTCATCTATGCACGTAAGCCAAAGAGATAATATAACATGAGGATGATGACAATGACATAGTAATTCAATAAAACAAGTTCAAGAATTATTTAATCCATGAATTATTAACGTCCAAATTGTCAACATGATACTGTTTCGTAGAGTAAAATTCAAGAATGATCAGAAGAATATTTCCATGAAAAGATACTGGATGAAACGCAAATATCAAGGATATTCTACTAATTTCATGGAGTATAGAAGTCAAAGTTTTAACCAACTGGGTATAATAAAGAATGGAATAACAAAAGAAATCACCATGCATGCATTGATTGTGATGTAAAGTTATTCCAACATAATAATAATAACGGAACCGTGTCGTGAAATTACATCGACAGGATATTCCAATGTAATAATAAAGATGGAACCAGATCCGTGTAAAACATACGAGATAGGATATTCCAATGTAATGATAAAGAGCGGAACCGTGTCCTGTAAAAAACACATGCATGTGATGTTCCAACAGAATAATAAAAATAAAATCCGAATCGGGTGTAAAAACACATGCATGTGATGTTCCAATGTAATAATAGAAGAATGTCACCAAGTATAGGGTAAATGGCAGATATAAAAGTTATTCCAATGTAATAATAAGCAATGGAATAACATAAGGATTTCACCAAGTATAGGGTATGTCGTCATGATATCAAAGTTATGTATAGGGTATGCCACTTTTACAAAGTTATTCCAATGTAATAATAGTGAATGGAATAATGTAAGTTCTCTTCAAGAAGAAAGAATAACACCCTTACCGTGAAAAAAAACTGAATATAGAAGTAGTGAAGTAGCAGAATACTCTTCTTCTTTCTATAATTTTTCTCTATAGCTTCTCTCTATAATTTTTCTCTCTGAGTTTCAATGAATTTAAAAGAAAATAATGAAGGAATGAGCTTCTATTTATAGGAAAATGGAATGCATAAGAATTAATCCATGAACGGTCCAGTATTGATTTATTTTAACTGATTTTACCATATTTAAAGAAAAATCTTTTAAATAAAATATAATATATTCTATTTATATAAAACATTTTACTATGCAAACACTATGCAATACTATGCAAAACACTATGCAAAACACTATGCAACACTATGCATAATAAAATATAATATATTCTATTTATGTAATAACTTTAATAAAGTATTCTATTTTATGTAAAAAGATGTTTATGTTTTATTACGTTAATAATAATAATAAAACAAAACGTCATTATCGCTTATAATAATTCATATTATTAATAATAACAATAATGGAATCAAACCGAAAGTGACTTCACATAAGCATCAATAATCAATACCGTGTGCTACTATGCAACCACACGTGACATCGTATTTTTTACTACCGAGTAGTTCAACAAAGAATCACGGTAAAACTTCCGCCGTTATTTTAATAAAATATTTTTGTCGTTCTCTCAATCCGCAATAATTAATTCGCTAGGGTCCACCAATGATTGAGTAGTTGCATACGAATATTCCCTCGCTAAACCTAATATTCCCACCAATCGAATATAATATAACCACTTGCATACTTTACAAAATTTATAAATATTACCCACAACTATAATATTATCTTAAATTCACACCATAATATTAAAAAATTATTTCAACAAAATTTAAATCTTTATTGATAAAATCTGGGGTCTCACATTCATTCCGAAAATGTCGGGTCTTTGCACCAATGTGTTCTCCTTCATGAGGAGTATAACTTGGTATATTTATGTGTTCAAATTCATTAAGAATTGAATGAGAAAATTGACTCCAAAGTCACTTACTTGAAATTGTAAATTGCAAAAGTCCCACATTGGGCATTAGAGGGAAAATTGAAGAACATATATATGGGATGTTTGCTCAATGGGAAGGGCCCCAAGGGGCACCCCACTTTTGTGGAAGGGAGAGGACCTAGCCAAGGCATGGTTGAAACCCACACGCTGCCAGGCCACGTCCATCCGACGGGCTCGTGGGTCGGGTAATGTGGTAAGTCATGATATATATTTTTTGGACAAAATTTATTTAATGTTTATCAGATTTTGATAAAATAATTATCATGATACTACGTAGTTTTGCCTACAGTACATGATACTACGTAGTTTTGCCTATAGTCATGATACTACGTAGTTTTGAAGCCAACGGAAATAAACCAACGGGAATAAACCGCGCCAACGGAAATAAACTGCGCCAACGGGAATAAACCACGCTAACAGGAATATACCAACCGTGAAAATTTTCTATAAATAGTCGATGTGGGCGCCTAAGAACTGGAAAATCAACATTTTCCTCCGTTCTGCAAAGTTTTTCCCTTCCCGTCCCGTTTGCTTACAGAAAAGTTTTCAGTCTCCTTCCCGTTGTCAGTAAAATTTCCCGTTTCCTGTTCTGGTCTGTTCCTTCCCGTTGCAGTAAAGCTTCCCTTTTCTTGTTCCGTTCTGCTCTTTCCCATTGCAGTATTCCTGTTTCTGCATAGTTTCTGTTGATCGATTTCGCAATCAATGAATACATGCAAGTATACACGGTCAACAAGTAATAAAGTGATAAGAAAAGTATCGTTCCCACGAGGAATTATTTAATAAAAATTACCAAGTACTAACTCTTAACCAAATCAATTTTATTTAAACAACCATAAATTGTGATTTTTCTAATTAAGAAAACTAAATTAATCAATTAAAACTAGATTACTCTAAAATTAATTCAAATAAATAAAGATTAAGACTTCAATATCCCCAATTATGAACTATAAATCAATTATCTAGTTATCCCAATTATTATGCCTACTGAATTGTTAACAGGAATTCTCAAATGCCAAAAGTCCTTTTCCAAGTGATCAATTGACTTCTATTTAATCCAGATTAATCTTGCTATATTCCTATGCAAAAAAATTGAATTAAACTCCTTCAACTCCAATTCCTTATGTATTACATGCGGTGAACAGATATTTCCATTCAATTCACAAACCTAATTATTCACTGTACAAATAACTAAGTCACATGATATCATGCCTAGTTCTAACCCTAGAATTTCTCTTTCAATTCCCTCTAGAGTAACAAGGTAATTACTGATCAGATAATTAATCAATAAGCTCAAGACAAGATAAACAATTCACTTTAACATAAAGAATTGGAATAAATCAAATAACTAATTTATAGACATAAAAGGTTCAATTGAAATCTTAATAAAAGAAAGTAGTTCATAACTAATGAATTAAAACCAAGAATCCAAAATTGAATAGACATTAAAAGTTAAAAGTATGATAAGAAAAGAGAATAGAATCTGTTGTCAGCAAATCTGATGCTCCCCTGTTGATCTTGTTCTTGATCTCCAATGTTCTCCAAGTTGCTTCAATCTCCAAAACTAATAAGAACTAGGGTTAATGTCTAATCTAATAGAGTGTTTTATCTAAGCTAAACTATGTAATCTCCCTTTATTTTATGCATTACATCATGTATTTACAGATTACAAGTTCAATTTTTAGCTTAGGAACAAACCGAATCCAATTTGGAGTCAAAAAGGTGTCAAAATTTGCCCAAAACGCGCCCAGCCGCACTCAAGCACTTCCTCAGCTTCCCTTCAAATATTGGGCTTAACACAAGCAACGATTCTGCCCCTAGTGCCCCGGCGCTGGAAATGACCTATAAATGGGCGCCCCCGCGCTAGAAGATTTTTGGAAATTTTCTGCTCCGACGTCCTTTGGGAAAATGGCCATAACTTCTTCGCCCGAACTCCGATTTTGATGATTCAAGATGTTCCGGAAAGAGGAGACGTAGATCTACAACTTTCATTCTTTAAGGTTTCCGAAATAAGGTCCCGAGCAATACTTAAATTGGCTCTGAAGTGACTACTGTGTAAATGGCAAGCCAAAAACACGCATCTAGCCACACCAAACGTCGATCCAAGTAACTTTTGTCCCGATTCCTACAAAACAACATAAAACATGCATGAATAGACATAAACACTTAAAAACATCCAAAAGATTAAGTTCAAACGCACTCAATTATGAGTATAAAACTCACTCATCAAATACCCCCAAACTTAAACCTTTGCTTGTCCTCAAGCAAAAATACAAAAGCACTAAAAATAAACAAACTAACTCAACTACATGAATGCATATGCATGATCTACTTCATAATATACCTAATTTAATCCAAAGAATAAATCAAGATGATATATAGCAACCGGCCTCAAAGATAGCAATAATACTCAAACAATATATCCAATCAAGTCAAAGTCCATAACTCTAACCAATTAATCAATCCAAACCTGTCATCACCCATGTTGTGTGTGTGTGCTTGTTGACCATTCTAACTAACCGCAGCTCAAGATAATCACATAACAAACTTCTTAGAAGGAAAATTTCAGCCCAATTCAATTACTTTTTTGTGAACATGACAACTCCGGTTAAAAACTAAGTAATTACCAAGTCTTAAGGTAAATACAAGATTTATTTATACTTTTATTCAACCACGAGGGCATTTTTGCTCTTTCTCGTGTTTTTTTTTTTCTTCACTTTTTTTTTTTTCTCATGGTCAGTAAATGTCCTATTCCCTTAGGCTTTTCAATTGCTACCTTAACGAAGCTTTTCACCAACAACTCCTGCACCATTAAGACCTTAGGCGCTTAGGTGTAAAGACAATCCCCTTGGGCTTATTTACTCAAGTAACAAAGGCCACAAAACTAGACAAGCATGCCACTTGTTTATTCTGTTTATTTTTTTCTTTTTTTTTTTTTTTTTTTTTTTTTTTTTTTTCATCATTCCTTTTTTTTTTTTTTTCTTTTGTAATATATATATCCCATAGATTCTCCCAAACTCAAGCTTTTACGTCATTCCAACCTTTACCGCCAGTTCACTAATTTCCTTAAATTTGAACAAAGATTTTCCTCAAAACAAATTATGAAACCCTTGAACCAAGTGGATTAAAACAGTTAAACTTTTACGCTAACCTGCTATATAAGTTTCAGAGACAGCTCTCGATTATCATCATGATTAAAATTAGAACTCATCATCAATTATCAACACTGCTCAAGTTAACATTTAATACCAATCTTATCATAGCCGAGCTAAGACCACACCAAACTTATCACATGTATTCATGCAAAAAAAAAAATAAAAAATGCAATTATACTACATGAACACATAGTAATGCAACACATATATGAATATGCAAATAACTACTATGTATTATATGCAACCTAAAAAAACACAATGCTAACACATAAAAAAACGACTACTATGCAGATAACTAACTATATGCAATACGACACTAAAATGCCCCCAAACTTAAACTACACATTGTCCTCAATGGATGAAATATAAAAAAGTAAAGCAGAGGACTTCCCTGAAAATATAGCAATCTTCTTCTTGTCCACTAAGTTTGGAGAATAAAGTTAAGAACATGGAACAAATTGGGCACCACACTTGAATTTAACTTGAATAACTCAGAAACCATGATAGAAACACTTTTATTAAATCCTAAATAAATGCAAATTCAAAACTACTAATATAAAACTTAATAAAACTAAAAATAAAATTAAACTTGGGTTGCCTCCCAATAAGCGCTTGTTTTATAGTTTCAACCGACTTCTTCAATTTCTATCCAATTTCCCTTCAAAATCGAGAACCCTCCATCCATCAAGAATAATGTCTCTTTGGGAGGTTCCCAATTGTAATGGCCATCGCGCTTAAGTCACCTAGCATGATCTTTTAGATAGGATCCCCATTAAGTACGGCAAACCACTAAGTGTTTCCTCCATTATTTCGATGATCAGATTGGGGCATTGAAGCTTAATAAACATAATGGAATCTTCCTCTATCTTCTCCTTTTCATCCCACCATGACTCCACAATTGTATTTAGCTCTTACGCCACCAAGAGCTTTTGACGATTTACACGATCGCCGATTGGGCATGGTTTTGCAAAACTGCCCGAATTCTTGAACTTTGATGGAGAAGGTATATAGGACACTATCAAAATTGGCTCATCTTCGTTAGTACTCAAAGTTAGATCTTTGCCGATCTCTTTTGTTGGTCTCCAAGTCTTCCTCTCTTCAACATCTATATCATTTGGCACATCCGATTGCAGAGATTTGGTTCGGGCTCATCATCGGCCCTCATCATCCATGTCATAGAGCCAAGTGTATTGAGGATTCGGTTGTTCAACGATGTGCTATCTCTCGCCCAATTGATTTTCCAGATTCTTGATCTCCGCCTTGGCTTTGTAAATTCAAATTTACTTGATTCATTTTCTTGTCTTATTCCTCGTTCCTTTTTCGTAAGCTTTAATAAATTTTTCCAAGGCTTCCTCCCAATTTGAATGTTCTTCCTGTTGTAGTGGAGGTGGACACGAAAACCGGTGGGTATGTTGGACTTGGAGCATAAAATCGATCTTGATTGTTACTCCATGAAAAATTCCGTGATACCCCCATTCCTCGATGATAGTTGTTGGGATATACATGATCGTTGGGGTAATCACCACTATATTGCATCACCGAAACCGATGGAGCATTGATGACTCATATGATTTCCAAAGACAATAATCACAAGTAACCGCCACACTTTGACGACGCTGAGCTTCAAAGTTTCAAACATCCTCGAAAGTGTCTCCATCTCAGGCCGACAATGCGTAAAGTTTCTCGAGTCGTCAATCTCCGCCTCCCCTCGTCGAAGTCATGTTCGTGTATGGCCATTAATACGCAAAGTCATCCATGGTACCTAAAAAGAGAGAAATATAGGAAGAGAATGAAAATAAAAAATAAAAAAAAATAAAATGTTTAAATTAAGACTAATTTGATTGAAATTAATATTGGTAAATAATTATTAAATTAAGTCCCCAGCAACGACGCCAAAAACTTGTTGATCGATTTCGCAATCAATGAATACGTGCAAGTATACACGGTCAACAAATAATAAAGTGATAAGAAAAGTATCGTTTCCACGAGAAATTATTTAATAAAAATTACCAAGTACTAACTCTTAACCAAATCAATTTTATTTAAACAACCATAAATTGTGATTTTTCTAATTAAAAAAACAAAATTAATCAATTAAAACTAGATTACTCTAAAATTAATTCAAATAAATAAAGATTAAGACTTCAATAACCCCAATTATGAACTATAAATCAAATATCCAGTTATCCCAATTATTATGCCTACTGAATTGTTAACAGGAATTCTCAAATGCCAAAAGTCCTTTTTCAAGTGATCAATTGACTTCTATTTAATCCAGATTAATCTTGCTATATTCCTATGCTAAACAATTGAATTAAACTCCTTCAATTCCAATTCCTTATGTGTTACATGCGGTGAACAGATATTTCCATTCAATTCACAAACCTAATTATTCACTGTGCAAATAACTAAGTCACATGATATCATGCCTAGTTCTAACCCTAGAATTTCTCTTTCAATTCCCTCTAGAGTAACAAGGTAATTACTGATCAGATAATTAATCAATAAGCTCAAGACAAGATAAACAATTCACTTTAACATAAAGAATTGGAATAAATCAAATAACTAATTTATAGATATAAAAGGTTCAATTGAAATCTTAATAAAAGAAATTAGTTCATAACTAATGAATTAAAACCAAGAATCCACAATTGAATAGACATTAAAAGATAAAAGTATGATAAGAGAAGAGAATAGAATCTGTTGTCAGCAAATCTGATGCTCCCCTCTTGCTCTTGCTCTTGATCTCCAATGTTTTCCAAATTGCTTCAATCTCTAAAACTAATAAGAATTAGGGTTAATGTCTAATCTAATGGAGTGTTTTATCTAAGCTAAGCTATGTAATCTCCCTTTATTTTATGCCTTACATCATGTATTTATAGATTACAAGTCCAATTTTTAGCTTAGGAACAAACCGAATCCAATTTGGAGTCAAAAGGTGTGCAAAATTCTACCAAAAAACGGGTCCAGCCACACTAAGCACTTCCTCAAAGGCTTCAAAGATCGGGCACTTGCGATGGGATTCTTCCCTAGCGCCCCCAAGACCGGAAATGACCTATAAATGGGCGCCCCCGCGCTGGAAGATTTCTGGAAATTTTCTACTCCGACGTCCTTTGGGAAAATGGCCATAACTTCTTCGTCCGAACTCCGATTTTGATGATGCAAGATGTTCCAGAAAGAGGAGACGTAGATCTACAATTTTCATTCTTTAAGGTTTCCAAAATAAGGTCCCTAGAATACTTAAATTGGCTCTGAAGTGACTGCTGTGTAAATGGCAAGCCGAAAACGCGCATCTAGCCACCCCAAACGTCGATCCAAGTAACTTTTGTCCTAATTCCTACAAAACAACATAAAACATGCATGAATAGACATAAACACTTAAAAACATCCAAAAGATTAAGTTCAAACACACTCAATTATGAGTATAAAACTCACTCATCAGTTTCATTTTCTGCTTTCTGCATACATGCATTATTATTCATACAGTTCAGTACATAACATCAAGTTGTGTTCGTAGTGTTCTTAATTTTGAAGTGCTTCTAATTAAGAACTGGAAATCCATTTTATCTTGGGAAGCAATTATTCATTTAATCCTTTATCACTAGTGAGGGAATAAATTTGCTTTAAGGAGACTTTGTGAATTCAAAGGACTCGGATTTATTTATTTATATTTGACATTTTATATTTCTATTTTATTATATATATTTATTAAATAATACTATATATTACGGAGTACAATCTTAAAGCAAATTTATATTTTTTGTAATTACAGTATTATTTTATATGAACAGAAAATAAGTTTTTATATATATATATAACATTCTGTCAAAGTATATATATAATGTCTTTGCATGTTCTGGAATTTTATTACATGTTAAGTATTCTGTTATTATATATATATTACAAAAATATTACATGTTAGTTAATTATATATATTCTGTTATTTTATATATCATATTAACTGATTTATACATAATATTCTATTTGCATATTAATATAACAGTTTATTTTGTTTACACGTTAATATATACTATTGTGTTATAATATAGAATATTGTGCAAAACAAATTTGTAAACAAAATTTGGTGCGTCTTGTATAACAGAAATTGGTTTCTGTTTATTGATAATTGTGTTCTTTGTATAACAGAAATGACATCTACTATCACCATTCATGTCGTGAGTTTGTCTCATGGAGAAAAGCCTGAAAAATTCAATGGAACTGATTCAAGCGTTGGCAACAAAAGATGCTCTTTTATCTCACAACATTGAATTTGTCAAGGTTTCTACAAGAAGATTGTCCTACTCTTGTTGAAGGAGAAACTGACAAGGAAAAAGTGGTTGCAGTTGATGCATGGAAACATGCTAATTTTCTTTGCAGAAATTATGTGATAAATGGAATGGACAATACACTGTACAGTGTGTATTGTACAATTCAAACTGCAAAGGAACTTTGGAAATCTTTAGACAAGAAATATAAAACTGAAGATGCTGGCATGAAGAAATTCATAGTCGGTAGATTTCTTGATTATAAGATGGTAGATTCTAAAGCAGTCATCACCCAAGTTCAAGAATTACAAGTGATTCTACATGATATTCATGCTAAAGGAATGTTACTAAGTGATTCATTCCAAGTTGCGGCAATGATTGAAAAATTTCCACCGTCATGGAAAGACTTCAAGATTTATCTTAAGCATAAACGCAAAGAGATGAATCTTGAAGAACTTATTGTGCGACTTCGGATTGAAGAGGACAATCGAGTATCTGAAAAGAAGAGTGGGAAAAATTTATATGAAGCAAAGGCAAATGTGGTAGAACAAAGGCCAAACAACAACAACAAAAGGAAGCGCGAAGGAAATTCTAATTTCAAAGCCAAGATGAAATTCAAAGGCAAATGCTTCAATTGTGGCACTCCAGGACATAAATCAAATGAATGTCGCAGGCCAAAGAAGTTCAAGAAAGAACAAAAGCCTCAAGCAAATGTGACAGAACTGGAAAAGCTTTCTGAAAATGTTTCAGACATGAATCTATCTGCAGTTGTATCTGAATGCAACTTGGTAGGAAACCCTAAAGAATGGTACGTGGACACTGGGGCTACTCGCCACATATGTTCCAACAAATAGATGTTTTTTACATATAAACCAGTAGAAAATGATGATCAACTATTCATGGGAAACTCCTCAAGTTCAAAGGTTGAAGGACGTGGAAAGATTGTACTGAAAATGACATCTGACAAAGAACTGACTTTGAACGAAGTGCTTCATGTGCCAGATATTCGCAAAAATCTAGTTTCTGGGTCATTACTTAGCAAGAATGGCTTCAAGTTGGTGTTTGTGTCTGATAAATTTGTACTTACTAAAAATGATATGTTTGTAGGAAAGGGCTACTGTTGGGTAAAATCAATACGCACAAAAATACGCAAGTGTACGTGGTCAACAAGTAATATAGTAGTGAATAGAGTATCATTCCCACGAGGACAAAATATCAAGAATTTTAACTTCACAATTATCAATTTTGTATTAACACTAATTTTATTAAACTAATCAATTCAATGGTTTTAAATTATATATATTAAAAAACTAAATTAATAAAGAAATAAACTATCACAAAACAGTCACCAATATCAAAATTCGGAATTTCAAACAATTAATGGAGAATTAGACTTATGATTTCACCCTGAGCTTCACTCTGATTTTCAAACCTTTATTCCAACTCAATTTAATATCTCAGTTTATTAATCAAGAACACGAACGTAGTAAGAGCCACCTCTCGATGCACTAATACCGTATTAACATCAATCCACAATTAAGATAGAAATCCGTTAAACACATAAATTAACCAACTCACTATATCTCTATGTGAACTGCAATTAAAGAAGGTTGAAGTTTAAGTTCTCTATACGATTACATGTGATGTCAAGCGTATCTCTACCTTAACAATAATAAAAAATCTGCTTTATCGACAAAATTAATGACACATGCTATATTAACTAGTTCAGATTCGAATCTCTCTCTCGATTCCTTTCAAATCCACAAAGAACTGTTGATCAGGCAATTCATAAATTCACGCTCAAATTAACATTGATAAGCTGAAAATATATTCTTGAATTGGAAATCAAAGTTATAGAATCATCGTTTCGCCCAAAGATTCATCACAAGTCTAATAAGTAAATTAGTTCATAACGAATGAATTAAAAACTGAATAATTTGTTGAAAACATCCTTCCAATTACAAATAAGACTAAAGAGAAGAAGAATAATGAAAACCCCTTCACGTAGCCTTGATTCGCAACCGTCGTGACAATCTCTGAAAATTACTCCTCCAACGTTTGCTCTTCAATCCTAGAAATTGCTCTCGAATTATGCTCTACGTGTTGTAAGATTATTGTTTTTTTACGTAATAGCAAACTCCCTTCTCTTCTAGACGAGATCCCCTTTTGTAGAGTCCATGCGCATCACTAAAGTCCAAGAAACCGAGCTCTAGCAGAAGTCAAAATAGAATATGACAGTTGCAGAATCGGGACCCCACCCCTGGGGGTGTGTGTTAAACAGGCAGCCTCGTGTATGGCCCTTATCTTCCAATTTTTCTTTCTTCAACTTTTTTCCACTTTTGCTCCAAAAAGACCGCATTTCCTCACCACTTGCATCCATGACCACCCTACACATAAAATAACGTAAAAGGAGTAAAAACGAACACAAAACATGAAGATAACTACGAATTTAAACTTGAAATGAATATCGATTCGTGTATATAAAATCCACTTATCAAAATCCCCCAAACTTCAACCGTGCTAGTCCTCGAGCACAAAACAAACAACGTACTATGTGCAATGAAATGCAATAACAATCTAAATGCCTAAAAATCCAACAACATCGCATAAACTAACTTATCCCATCGGCTTCAGAGAAAACAAGCAACTTTACAATACAAATTATCAAATCCAATCCACACTTACGTATTAATTCTCAAATCTTGAACAATTATCACTGGTATAGCGTGCGTGTGTGATCAACATCTAAGATAGCTGATACAGACCCAAATTCAATACATAAACAACTTCTTAGAAGGAATCATATAGTGCAAACTTAAAAATCTCAACGATAGGCACGACTCAACTAAAACTAAACACAACCAAATTCAAGGGTACATGCAGGATACTTATACTTTCTTTTCTTCTCTTTTTTTTTCACACGGGGGCTTTTTGCTATTTTCCCGTGATTATTTCCCTTTTCTTTTTCTTTTGATAGATGGTTGGTGAGTGCATTTTACGCTCCATCTCACGCTTGTGTTTATGGGGAGTGTTTCTCCTCAACCCACCACAAGACTCAACATGTTTCATTCTTTCTTTTTTTTAAAGCTTATATATCCCACATATATTCCCCCAAACTTAGGTTTTTGCCTAAGTTAAGCCTTCACTGCCTATCCTTGTCATTTTCTGGTTCACCCTCACATTATCCTTTAGAAACTTTTTATGTATCAATTTGAACTGACCAGTCAAAAAAATAAATGTTATTAGTGCTACCCTTTTTATAATAGTTTCAAACAAGTCCAAGAATCGATTCATAACAGAAATTATATCATAGTTCTAATAATCCATACTATATTGGCTAACTTGTTCACAGTCTCATCATTGGCCCACAAATAACATGAAAAATGCGACACCGTTGGACATATGTAAACACACTATTTAACTAATTTTTTTTAGATATATGAAAACAATGCAAAATCCTAACTACTATATAAATTCCTATTCTATAATGCAAACCTAGATATTACAACAAAAATTTAAAAATGCATGCATGCAACTAAACAAATAACTCCCCCAAACTTAAATAAGACAATGCCCTCATTGGATAACAATAAAGTGCAATAGGACTTCCCTGGAATCGTCTAAGTGCAGGGAGGTGGTTGGTGCTCTTCTTCATCGGAATCACTAGGAGGAAATCGAGGTAATGGACCGGATTTTTGATATAGAAATTGAGTCAGCGGGTTGAAACTTTGGAGTGTTGTGTTGAATGAGGCGAAAAGATGCGTTCATGGCATCAAACATATGATCTTGGCGCATCGCTAATCACCGCATTTCCAAGGTCGCCCTATCATGCGATTCATCCGATTTTGGAACTCCAGGAACTGAGTATTAGAAATTGCCTCAGTCTGCGGGACCTGCTCAGTTCCTTGATCTCCCATTGTTTCATCCTCATCTCCGAGAGGTATCTTTGAGCATCGACTTCGTTTCCGACGCCGATTGAAAATTAACCCAAACCTCGTGGATGTGACTCTCCTCCACCCCAAACCGAATACGCGCAATCATTCTCGAATCAAGCAAAGCAAGCGGTATTTGAGTGGGATCATCATCAGAATAACGCACCCCGGCATTGCGGCACAATGCATATATAAGTGAAGGGTGTGGCAAACAGCCCGAAAAATTTCCCCGTAAGCACCGGCAGATGGAGAAATTGATGATGGCTCCGACGTCAATAATGAAATCTTGCACAATGGCGTATAACAGTAACGCCTTCTCTTTGGTGACGTCCGAAGTGTGTTGGGACGGAAGCAATTTTGCACATAAAAATGCGTACCATATCTTTCCATACCGGCTTAGGTCCTTGCTATTAAAAACCGTTCCTCCCTTTCTACCTTTGGTCCAAGATGTGCCCGGCTTTGTCATATTTGTAATAACCTCCTCATAGTCCGGGTCAAAATCCCTCAGTTGGGCATACTGACAATGTCGTGGCACCCGCAACTGATAGTAAGCATTAATGGCATCGTCACTGAACGGAACCATGCGACCCCGCACAAATGCTTTGAAAGGAGCTTTATCTTTGACGTTTGCATAGAATTCCTTGACAATGTTAACAACGGTGGGTAGTGGGTGTTCAGTGAAGTGAAGCCACCCCTTTTGGTAAATTTGAGACATCATCTCCCCATCAGTCCCCTCAGGGGCCAATCCCCGCTCTAGCGTAAGTGCCTTGGTTAGCATATACTCATACCGATCGGCAGCGGCGGCACTCACAAATTTTTGTCGGTCATATGTTGGTGGCGGTGGAGCGGCGCTTGAACTCGCCCCTCATTGGCGTTTGGATGTCGGTTGAGAAGCCATTGAATTTCAGTGGTGAACTCTTGCTAGTAAACACTACCTTTCCCGAAAACTTGGTTCAGTCAATTTGTCAAACACTTGGCGTCCACAGCTCGTTCGGATACCCCAAACTTAGGTTGGTTCTATGGAGTTGAGAAAAGATGAAGACTTGACACGAACGCAACTTACTCTCAAGTGTCTGTTTCCTAATTTCTTGAAGAATTCGAGTTTAATGGTGTTGAATATGGGAAGTATGAGGTAGGGTTTATATAGGAGTGATGTGGGGGAGAGGAAGAGGTGGACGTGATGGAGGCTATGTGGAAATTCGTGGGGTAGAAGGTGGGTGTAATGGATTTAGGTAGTGGTAGTAGTGGTTAATTTTGATGTAGGTAATGGGATGAAGAAGTTACTATGAGATGGCAACATGGGTTATGTTTAGGAGAGAAAACAGAGATGGCACCAGGTGTATGTGTGAGGGAGAGGAGGAAGGGGTGTGCGTTTAGAATAGGCGTGTTCCGCCCAGATTCGGGACCCTCACCCTACGGGGATTACTAGTTAAAAGACGCACACTTTGCCCGTGAAAGCATGCCCACTGTCTTCAAATTTTGGCCAAAATTTTTGAGATGCAAAATTCTTCGATTTTCCTCCATTTCTTAGTCGTTTTTGCTCTTACTCATGTTGTACCTCTCCTGAAACCAAAAACATACAATATGTTAGATTAATGATGACTTGGAGTTTCATTGAGATTTTGAGTACTTTTTAGAGTTTTTTTTAGCAAAACTTACACTTGATAAGACCTAACTACTGCTTAATAAACTACATCCTAACAAATTAAACATGAACTATGAAAAATAAAGAAAATTTGTGTTGCCTCCCAATTAGCGCTTGATTTTAAGTCGTTCAGCTTGACTACTCCCTGTTTTACTATGTATCGGCGAGGGTAATGTCGTCGGCGTCCTAGTTTGACTCACCACCCCAGTAATGCTTTATCCGTTGACCATTGACCTTGAACGTCTCTAATGGATTACGACTGTAGAGTTCAACAGCGCTGTGAGGAAATACGCGTTTTATAGTAAATGGTCCCGACCATATCGACTTAAGCTTTCCGGGGAACAATCGCAGCCGTGAGTTGAACAAGAGGACTGCTTGACCCGGCTAGAATGTTCGTTGCATAATTTTCTGGTCATGCCATCTTTTAACCTTTTCTTTGTATAGCTTGGCGTTCTCATAGGCTTGGAGGCGGAATTCATCGAGCTCATTTAGTTGGAGTAGCCTCTTTTCTCCTACCACGGCTTGATCAAAATTCAATTTCTGTATTGCCCAATAGGCCTTGTGTTGTAGCTCCACCGGTAAGTGACATGTCTTTCCATACAAGAGTTGATAAGGTGAAATCCCGATTGGTGTTTTGTATACAATCCGGTACGCCCATAATGCGTCATCCAACCGAAGTGACCAATCTTTCTGACTCAGATTTACGACTTTTTCCAATATCCTCTTAACTTCTCTGTTTGATACCTTGGCTTGCCCATTAGTTTGAGGGTGATACGCTGTAGCCACCTTGTGGTTTACCCCATACCTAGTCAAAAGAGCTGTAAATGACTTATTGCAGAAGTGACTACCTTCATCACTAATTATTGCTCTTGGCCTGCCAAACCTCGTGAAAATGTTTTTCTGAAGGAATTTGAGGACCACCTTGGCATCGTTCAATGGTAATGCTGCAGCTTAAACCCATTTCGAGACGTAGTCCACCGCTAGTAGAATATACTGATTGCTCAAAAATGAAGGGAATGGCCCCATGAAATCGATGCCCCATACATCAGAGATTTCCACTTCAAGAATTATTTGTAGGGGCATCACATTCCGTTTAGATATGTTCCCCACCCTTTGGCATCTATCACATGTTTTCACAAATTGGTGGGCATCTTTGAACAATGTTGGCCAATAAAACCTGGATTGAAGCACTTTTGCCGCGGTGCGCTCACTCCCATAATGTCCACCATATGCCGATGAGTGGCATTCTTGCAGTATGTTGTGGACTTCATTGTAGGGGATACATCGTCGAATCATCTTATCGGCGCACTTCTTGAATAGATACGGCTCATCCCAAATGTACCACTTGACGTCATGAAGAAACTTCTTTTTCTGTTGTCATGTAAGATCCGGGGAAAGCATTTTGCTTACCACAAAGTTTGCAAAATCTGCATACCACGGAAATTCTGTATTTAACCCAAATAGTTGCTCATCCAGGAATGACTCGTTGATCGCGCATCTATCTTCATCCTTTTTCTCCGGATTTTCCAGCCTTGATAAATGGTCGGCAACTTGATTCTCCATCCCCTTTCTATCTTTAATTTCTAAATCAAACTCTTGAAGTAGGAGAATCCATCGGATAAGGCATGGCTTAGCATCTTTTTTCGCTATTAGGTACCGAATCGCCGAATGGTCCGTGTAGACTATCACCTTAGTCCCAATCAAGTATGCCCGGAATTTGTCAAACGCATACACCACTGCAAGCAATTCCTTTTCCGTGGTAGTGTAGTTCATTTGAGTCTTTGTGAGTGTTTTGCTTGCATAGTATATGGCGTGAAACACCTTATCTCGTCTTTGGCCCAAAACAGCCCCAACCGCATAGTCGCTCGCATCACACATAAGTTCGAATGGTATTTTCCAGTCTGGTGCGACTATCACGGGGACTGTAGTTAATTTTTTCTTCAACAATTCAAACGCGGACTTGTATTCCGTAGTAAAGCTGAAAATAACATCCTTCTCTAAAAGACTGCATAGAGGTTTTGCAATCTTAGAGAAGTCTTTTATGAACCTTCTGTAGAACCCAACATGCCCCAGAAAACTTCGAATACCCTTAACTGAGCTCGGTGGAGGTAGTTTCTCGATCGTATCCAACTTTGCTTTGTCCACCTCCAATCCTTGAGCCGACACCTTATGGCCCAAAATTATGCCCTCTTCAACCATGAAGTGGCATTTTTCCCAATTTAGTATGAGGTTTGTATCCTTACATCGCTGCAATACCATGACCAGATTCTCTAGGCAAGTGTCAAAATTGTCTCCATAGACCAAGAAATCGTCCATGAAGACTTCAACATTCTTCTCCACCATATCTAAAAAAATAGCCATCATACACCGTTGGAAAGTTGCGGGTGCGTTGCATAGCCCAAACGACATCCTCCGAAACGCAAATGTGCCGTAAAGGCATGTAAATGTTGTCTTCTCTTGATCCTCAGGAGCGATGGTGATCTGATTATATCCCGAGTATCCATCCAATAAACAGTAAAACTCATGTCCCGCTAACCTGTCTAACATTTGATCAATAAAAGGTAGCGGGAAATGATCCTTTCGGGTTGCCTTATTCAATCTCCTATAATCGATGCACACCCTCCACCCTGTTACTGTCCTTGTTGGAATTAACTCGTTGTCCTCATTCTGTATCACTGTCATTCCCCCTTTTTTAGGCACACAATGAATCGGACTTACCCATTTACTATCGGAAATTGGATATATGACACCGGCATCCAAAAATTTCAGAATTTCCTTCTTGACCACTTCTTTCATGATTGGGTTAAGTCGACGTTGATGCTCCACCGATGGACTTGCATCATCCTCCATCAGAATCTTGTGCATGCAAAATGATGGGCTAATGCCTTTTATATCCGCAATCGTCCATCCAATTGCTGATTTATGATCCCTAAGCACCCTCAGCAACTTTTCTTCCTGTAATTCGTTAAGTGCAGCAGAAATAATTACAAGTAAAGAATTTGAATTGCCTAAATACGCATACCTGAGATGTTTAGGGAGTGGCTTAAGTTCCAATGTTTATGGCTCCTCCAATGATGGTTTCAATTTTTCTGCAACTGTCTCCTCGGTGTGCAAAGGTTCAACCGGTGCTCTGAATCGGCTAACTCGTGCCAACGAGTCTAGCATCTGTAATAAGTCCACAAATTTTGGGCCGTCTTTTTCTTCATCCCCCAATAAAGTTTTTTTTAACGAATCGTTGATCAAACTCTTACTTATATCTTCGCTGGTAATTTGCTCAATTAAATTCATTCGAAAACACTCTTCCTCGTCCGTAGGATATTTCATGGCCTTGAATACATTGAATTTTATTTCTTGGTCTTGGACTCTCATGGTAAGTTCTCCTTTCTGCACATCTATGAGTGTCCTTCCCGTGGCCAAGAAAGGTCTCCCTAGGATGATCGGGATGCTCTTATCTTCATCAAAATCCAGAATGATAAAGTTCACAGGGAATATAAACTTATCTACTTTGACCAGAATGTCCTCTACAATGCCTCTCGGATATGTGACTGACATATCCGCCAACCGCAATGAAATATTTGTAAGGTTTGGCGCGGGCAAACCCAATTCTGAATATACTGATAATGGCATCAGGTTTATACTCGCCCCAAAATCACATAAACATTTGTTAAACGACATTTTCTCGATCGTGCACGGGATAGTAAAGCTCCCCGGGTCTTTGAGTTTTGGTGGAAGCTTCTTCAGAATAATCAAGACTACACCTCTGTTAGTGTCACCATTTCAATTCTTCCCATTTCTTTTTCCTTAACAGAATTCCTTTTATAAACTTAGCATAACTCGGTATTTGCTCTAGGGCCTCTACGAATGGGATGTTAATCTGGAGTTTCTTGAACACATCAAAAAACTTTGCGAACTGCTTATCTGATTTCTATTTTTGGACCCTCTGCTGAAACGGCGATGGAGGAAAAACAATCGCCTCACTGTTTAACTTTATTTCCTTGATTTTGTTACCCTCCACTGCATATCTTGCTATCAACCTTTTCCTCAAATTGTTCTTTGAATTTTTCGCACTATTCCCACCGAGATGTTTTCCACTTCTCAACGTAACTGCTTCACATTGCTCCTGATTACCCTTAGGATTTCTCTCAGTGTCGCTAGGTAATGTTCCTTGTGGTCTATTATTCAATGCCAACGTAATTTGACCTATCTGATTCTCTATATTTTTGATAGCAATAGCTTGATTCTTCATAGTCAAATCGTTGCTAGTCATGTACCTTGCCCATATTTCCTCCCCTTTGGATTTCTTGTCCTGCTGTTGAACCTGTTGTGGATGACTATGAAAACCAAGGGGATATGATGGTCGTGGAGCTTGAGTTTGCTGATAATTGCTCCATGAAAGGTTTGGGTGGTTCCTATTCCCCTGGTTGTAGGTGTTTTGGTAAGTATTTTGCGGAATTCTATTGTAGTTGCCTATGAACTGAACGGATGCTGGATTTATTGCACACTGATCTGTCGGATGATCACCCACACACAATTCACATACTACCATAACCTGCTGAACTTGTTGAACTTGAGCCCCTGTCATTGTATTTACCCTCTCATTCATCCTATCAAACTTCATGGATAGTGCAGAAAGCTGTGCTTGTATAGCTGTTACTCCATCTAATTCCAAGATCCCACCAATTTTTTTGCTCGTGTGTCATTCTTCTTTCAGAGAGCCTTTGGTAGTTATTTGCCTCCATTTGTTTCTATCAAATTGTATGCGTCCTCGTAACTCTCTTAGCCATGAATGCACCGCCCGATGCCGCATCAATGTTGGTTCGACATTTCCATGTGCCCAGATTATAGAAGGTGTTCATTTGTAACCACTTGGGCAATCCATGATGTGGGCACTTTTTGAGTAATTCCTTGTATCTCTCTCATGCCTCATATAGTGACTCCCCATTCTGCTGCTCAAACATTGTGATGTCATTCCTCATTTTCGCAGTCTTCGCCGGTGGGAAAAATTTGGAAAGAAATTTTTGAGCCAAATTCTCACACGTAGTGATCGAACCCGGCGGTAAAGAATGTAACCAACTCTTCGCCTTGTCCCGTAAAGTGAATGGGAACAAGCGAAGTCTTACTACCTCATCCGACACCCCATTGTACTTGAACGTGTCACACATTTCCAGAAAACTGATTAAATGCTCATTCGGATCATCATTTGTCATTCCCCCAAACTGACATGAGTTCTGCATCATCTGAATGGTCCCAGGCTTAATTTCAAAAGTGTTTGCAGCTATTGTAGGCCTCGTAATGCTCGACTGCAGGTCAATCATCCTAGGTGTGGCAAAATCCCTCAACGCTTTCTGGTCTTCGGCAGCCATCGTTCCTTCCTTATCACAATTTTCGAATTCGTTCCTCATTTCCTCAATCCACTTACTCAACTTTTGAAATTGTCTATCAATGTCGTCCTCAAAAGGAAGCATGTCTGGATGTTTAGATCGTGTTTGCACAAACCAATGTCGAAAGCCTGAAATAGAGAAAACAAAATAAAAATGTTTAAGTAAAACTGGACTAATTAAACTGATATCGTAAAAAATATTAAAATCTCGGTTAAATTGTCCCCGGCAACGGCGCCAAAAACTTGTTGGGTAAAATAAATACGCGCAAAAACATGCAAGTGTATGTGGTCAACAAGTAATATAGTAGTAAATAGAGTATCGTTCCCACGAGGACAAAATATCAAGAATTTTAACTTCACAATTATCAATTTTGTATTAACCCTAATTTTATTAAACTAATCAATTCAATGGTTTTAAATTATATATAAAAAAACTAAATTAATAAAGAAATAAACTATCACAAAACAGTCACCAATATCAAAATCCGGAATTTCAAACAATTAATAGAGAATTAGACTTATGATTTCACCCTGAGCTTCACTCTGATTTTTAAACCTTTATTCCAACTCAATTTAATATTCCAGTTTATTAATCAAGAACACGAACATAGTAAGAGCCACCTCTCGATGCACTAATACCGTATTAACATCAATCCACAATTAAGATAGAAATCCGTTAAACACCTAAATTAACCCACTCACTATATCTCTATGTGAACTGCAATTAAAGAAGGTTGAAGTTTAAGCTCTCTATACGATTACATGTGATGTCAAGCGTATCTCTACCTTAACAATAATCAAAAATCTGCTATCGACAAAATTAATGACACATGCTATATTAACTATGTTCAGATTGAATCTCTCTCTCGATTCCTTTCAAATCCACAAAGAAGCTGTTGATCGTGCAATTCATAAATTCACGCCAAATTAACATAGATAAACTAAAAATATATTCTTGAATTGGAAATCAAAGTTATAGAATCATCGTTTCGCCCAAAGATCCATCACAAGTCTAATAAGTAAATTAGTTCATAACGAATGAATTAAAAACTGAATAATTTGTTGAAAACATCCTTCCAATTACAAATAAGACTAAAGAGAAGAAGAATAATGAAAACCCCTTCACGTAGCCTTGATTCGCAACCGTCGAGACAATCTCTGAAAATTACTCCTCCAACGTTTGTTCTTCAATCCTGGAAATTGCTCTCGAATTATGCTCTACGTGTTGTAAGATTATTGTTTTTTTACGTAATAGCAAGCTCCCTTCTCTTCTGGCCGAGATCCCCTTTTGTAGAGTCCATGCGCATCATTAAATTCTAAGAAACCGAAGCTCTAGTGTAAGTCAAAATAGTAACAGAGACGATTCTTGAGAATCGGGACCCCCTTTGCTAGGGTGCAAGGTGAAAAATTAAAGTCATTTCGCCGGTGTTAGAGTTTATGCCCTAGAGGTCAATTATTTGATATAATTGCTTAACATTTTGATATTATATTTGATTGAATAAATAAATGATTTTATTATAGTTTTATTTACTGCGTAATATAATTGTTAACATAATAAAATTCCTTAGAATAGTGATACAAATTATATAGTTTCAAGTATGTGACTTGAACATGAGATTATAATTACAATTAGTATCATTGTTCTTAAATGTCCCTAGTCGAGTATCATTGTTGATGAGACAACAATGATGCATTGAGACCAATATGTGGATCGATTGATGACCAAATCTCATTGGTCATAAATATATGAGATATTAAGTCAATGCATAGTGTACATGTTAGAGAACGATGTCTTTGGATGCAGACTCCACCAGGAGAATTCTATATGGAGCATTTTTGCGAAGTGTCATTAGCAATTCTCATAGTGACAATGATGTAATGGTCCTCCGACCTGAAATCGCTATATTACTACAGGAGAATTTATGTACTTTGATATCATCAAATGTCACCTTTAATAGGGTGGACTATAAATGTGATTATTCGTTTTATCATGAATCATGTGAGAAATATGAGTGATCTAGATGGAATTTAACCATCCTATATATTATGGGTGATATCCATAGGCCTCTTGATTGAGTAGGACTATGAAATGCATGGTCATGCTCAAATAGTGATTTGTTTCATATAGTCTACTCATTGATCAAGAAAACTCAGATTAAATTATGAAGAGTATGACACATTCCATGACTCGAGTTTAATCTAGGATATTAAGGTTAAAAGGATTAAATTACATTGAAACATTGGTCACGTAAAAAGGTTGCATCGAATCATCGATCTTATTATTACTTGGGTAGCGATGATGCATTACTAGATGCCGCCAACTTTTATAATTTTATAATATGTTTTTAAAATTATTGCCAACGTAATAATAACCTATATAGGTCACATACATGTAACGTAATTTAAAGGGAATTAATTTAAATTTTAAGGATTTAAATATATTAATATGATTAATAGTATTTAAATCATTTAATTTAAATTAAAAGGATAATTTGTATATATGTATATTAATTAAGTAAGACTTAATTAAGATATATATATATATATATATATATATAAATTCGGATTTTATGAAATTAGGTTTTGATTAATACCTTTTAACTACTATATATATATATATATATGACCACTTAGGAATACAATCAAAAACTTACAAACCCTAGCCGCTCTTAGAGAGAGACTAGAGAAAAGTTCGAAAATCTTGTTCCTTTGGTGGCTAGTACCGCAGCTCCTTTTATTGCAGAATCATTCGACGATTTGCGTGCGTTCGTGTGGATACCGTAGTAGAGACGTAGTACCGTGAGGAATTGCGTTGGAGATTCGGAGCGTTTCAGAAAATTCAATAATCGGTATAATATCTAAAACCACTGAATTAATTATTTTTCGCATGGATCCTGTTTTTAGGGTTTCGAAAATTGCTTTAAAATTTTAATTTCCGTTGTGCATTTCTGTGCCGAAACCAAACAGGCGGGCATGGCCACTGACTTCCAATTTTTCTTTCTTCAACTTTTTTCCACTTTTGCTCCAAAAAGACCGCCTTTCCTCACCACTTGCATCCATGACCACCCTACACATAAAATAACGTAAAACGAGTAAAAACGAACACAAAACATGAAGATAACTACAAATTTAAACTTGAAATGAATATCGATTCGTGTATATAAAATCCACTTATCAACTACATGAATGATGGGCTCTTTAAGATGAATGTTATAACTGTTGTACCAAAGTATATTGATAATAATAAAATTAATTCTTCTGCTTACTTGTTAGAATCTTCAAATACATGGCATGCTAGATTAGGACATGTTAATTACAATACTTTGCGTAGATTAATAAATTTAGAGTTCTTGCCTAAATTTGATATTAATCTAAAACATAAATATGAAATTTGTGTGGAATCAAAAATGACAAGATTACCCTTTCATTCTGTAGAAAGAAAAATTGAACCTCTAGATTTAATTCACATAGATATATGTGACTTAAAGTTTGTGCAAACTAGAGGTGGGAAAAAATATTTCATAACCTTTATTGACGATTGCACAAGATATTGTTATGTATATTTGCTAAGAAGCAAAGATGAGACAATAGAAATGTTTCAACTTTATAAAAATGAAGTTGAAACTCAACTTAGCAAAAAGATTAAAGCAATAAGAAGCGATAGAGGTGGTGAATATGAATCACCATTTGAAGAGAAATGCTCTACTCATGGTATTATTCACCAAACTACCGCTCCTTATTCACCTCAATCTAACGGTATTGCTGAACTCAAGAACCGAACATTGAAAGAAATGTTGAATGCTATGTTAAATAGTTCTGGAGCACCCCAGAATTTGTGGGGGGAAGCTTTGCTTTCTGCAAATTATATTCTTAACAAAGTGCCTCATAAGAAAACTCACAAAACACCTTATGAATTATGGAAAGGTCATAGACCTTGCTATAAATACTTAAGAGTGTGGGGGTGTCTAGCAAAAGTAATGGTTCCTAAACCTAAAAAGGTTAAGATAGGACAAAAAAACATTGATTGTGTATTCATTGGTTATGCAAATAACAGTAGTGCTTATAGCTTTCTTGTTCATAAATCTGAAATTCCTGATATTCATGTTAATACATTTATTGAATCTAGAGATGCATCGTTTTTTGAGAATGTGTTCCATATAATAGAAATAAAGAGATAAATTCATATAAAAGACCTTTGGATGCTACTGGTATAAATTCAGAAAATATAGACAAAGAGTCTATAGTGGATGAACCTAGACGTAGCAAAAGGGCAAGGACTTCAACGTCTTTTGGCCCGGATTTTCTAACATTTTTGTTAGAGAATGATCCTCAAACGTACAAAGAGGCAATATCTGTGACGTCCCAAAAATTAGGTATACGTCACCCATCTTGGGTCGCCACTTACATGGTACATAAATTCAAATACAACTTAATAATACAAATATACGCAGGTACAATACGACAAAACATAAACTGTGAGTTTGAATACAAATATTGTCTACTAGAGATTATACAAACTCAAAAGGAGTCCTTATTACAATTATTATTACACTATTCACAGAATAGTGAGGACTACTAATGCTATCATATGGTCCGTCACTCCGTTCCCCGACTAGTCACTGCTACGTTCTCATTTCATGAAGAGGACAATAAAAGTAAAAGGGTGAGCTCAACTAGCCAAAGAGGGAAATATTATGACTAAGATAATGCGTAATATATTATCATTAGCCTTCAACAAAGTTGTTAAACCGATACAATATAACAACCATCAAGTTTAACTGCAATGAACAAGCAATCCATTAAAAGAGTCAGTAGAGAATAAAATCTACTATCTTTTATGATTTAGAAGGTTTTTCATAACTTTTATCATTTGGACTCAAATTTTAATAAATAATCCACATCATCGAATCACCCCTGCACTACGGCCAAGGATATTCTTTAGTATCACGACCATAATTTTCCATGCACTACGGGCCAATAATATTTGTGTATTCAATAATGGTTATGATCATGCCAACAATTTGTCCACCAATGCTCTACGGGCCAATGAGGACTTTTTTCCACATCATTTGTAACATTACGGCCATGATTACAACCGAATAATCCTCGGTCATAATCATACCAAATCCATCTATGCACTATAGGCCCATGATGACTTTCAACAAAATATAAACATGAGGATAATGACAATGATATAAGAATTCAATAAAACAAGTTCAAGAATTAATTTATCCAGAACTAATAACGCCCAAATTGTCAACATGATCATGCTTTTGTAGAGTAAAATTCAAGAATGCTCGTAAGAATATTTCCATGAAAAGATACAGGATGAAGTGCAAATATCAAGGATATTCCACTAATTTCATGGAGTATAGAAGTCAAAACTTTAACCAACTGAGTATAATAAAGAATGGAATAACAAAAAAAAATCACCTGGCATGCGATAGACCACATAGGCAAAAGTTATTCCAACAAAATAATAAATAACGTAAATCAGTCCCACAGTAAAATGCATGCATGTGATATTCCAACAGAATAATAAAGACGGAATCAGTCCGTACAGAAAACGCATGCATGGATATTCCAATGTAATAATAAAGATGAAATCAAAGTCCCCAGAAACGCATGCATGTGATATTCCAATGTAATAATAAAGACGGAATCAGTCCCGGCAGAAACGCACAAAATGTGAGGATATTCCAATGTAATAATAAAGACGTAACCAGGTCCGGTGTAGAACGCACAGATAGGATGTTCCAACAGAATGATAAATAATAGAATAACAGGAGAATTTCACCAGGTATGCGGTACTTCGCATAGACAGGTTATTCCAACATAATAACAAAGAATGGAATAACAGAAGTTCTCTTCATGAAGACGAAAGAAAGAAATAATACTCCCTACCTTTAGAAAAATTGGATACTGGAATAGTGAGGTAGCAGACTTCTCTTCTTCTTTCTATAATTTCTCTCTATAATAATCGCTCTAAAGCTTTTGTGAATTGGTGAGAAATGAAGGAAGAATGAGCTTCTATTTATAGAAAAATATAGTTTCGATAATTGCACATTTTGGGGCTCGAAAATTACAGTACAATACCTCCAAATTTTCTTTCATTTATAATTTAGTCCTGCAATTATTATCAATCTTGCACCAACTCCCCTAATAGTAAATAATGTGAATCAATAGTTTAATCATGTGAATCAATAGTATAATCATGTGAAAAATACAAATTTCAGTATAGTACCTGCATCTATACCTCCATTTTTAATTTAGTCATGCAAGTATTATCAATCTTGCACCAACTCCCCTAATAGTAAATAATGTGATTCAATAGTACACATATGTGAACAAATAGTTATATAAGCATGTGAATTAGTAGCAATTAATTGCTCATTTATCCGATAAATTATCCGATTTATCAATATAACCCCTAGACATCAATTATCATCGGAATAAATGTCGATTTTCACTAACAAAAATAATTCCAACATAATGAAACTATTTTTATCAAAAATATAAATTTTGAAATTTCGAAGTTTGACTTTTCCCAAAAAAGTCAACTGTTGACTTTTTGACTAAATAGTGAATCCCGGAAAATTTTGTGTTTATAGACTATTTTTACTAATTTTGTCATTCCGGACTCAAATATCACGTCCGCGTCTCCAAATTCAACTCCGGACAACATTCATTATTAATATTATAACTCACAATATTCATCAACCAGGTCGTTCCCATGAAAGAGGGGGCTTTCCAATAAAGATTTTTCCCTATTGGCGCGCAATTAGGTGACCAAACCTCTCCTCGATGTAACTTCTAGACATTGTAAATATTGCAATTTATAATATGAATAACTTTGTAAATCTCAAATATTGATTTAATAAAAACATTTTATGTAGATGATCTTGTGACAATAATTGAATCAATAATATGATAGATATGACGCAAAGAATTATTGTAGCAATAATTGAGTATAACCTGAGTGACTTCTCACGTAAGCATCAATAATCAATACCGTAGTGTTATTACTTATCTTTTGTGACGCCCCAAAATAGGTCCATTCCATCCAACCCCATTCGAGTCGCCAAATACATGGTATGTAAACAACTACAACTTTATTATTACAACAAGAAAGCGTGAGTTTGAATACAAATATTATCTTCTAGACAATATCTATACTCAAATAAATCCTCATCACATTTATTGATACATTATTTTACAAAATGGTGAGGACTACTAAACAATCCTTTCTAAAACCTCATTCCATACCTTTAGGACTCGCATCATTTATATTCTCGCCTCCTGAGAAAAATGGAACAAAAAGGAAAAGGGTGAGCTCAACTAGCCCAGTAAAGAATGTTATGACTAAGATAATATACAACAAATTATCGTTAGTCTCCAACAGGGAAAAATCTGATACGATACAGAGTACAATAGACAACAAGTTTCGGATCAATATTCGCAACGGAATAATAATTCATAGAAGAGTTACGTAGAGAATGAAATCTACTATAATCTATGAATTTAACGGTCCATCATCAATATTTTATCCTCGTAACATCAATCAATATTCATCTCAAATCAAATATTCATCTTTGCTTCTGTGCCAAAGATATTCATCAAATCGGTCATGTTCATCTCAACACTGCTCATCTTTGCACTAAAGGCCAAAGATATTCATCATCGGTTATGTTCATTTAAATAATCGCTTCATCTTGCACTACAGCCAAAGATATTCTTCAGAAATCATTCATCTTCAAGACTACAAAGCCAAAGATATTCAATAATATCATCATTTAAGATCGAGGATGATGAAAAAATATTTTAAAGAAACGAATCCGGTGAAACAAAATGACAAGGATTAAGGATTAAGGATTCGTACTTTGTTTTATCCATGTCCAACAATACCTCAAAAATAATCATAGTGGTGTAAAATTCAAGAATGATCAAAACATGGATACAATCAAAGCTAGTATCCGAATAGATATTTTATTTAAAAGAAAATTTTTCATTTTTCTATTGAATAGTGCCGTATTCGTGAATAGTGCCAAGATACGTGAATAAAGTCAGATATCGTGAAATAGGCCAATAGACACGTGAATAGTAACTCCGACACCCAAAGATAGAAATTCCACAAAAACATCTTCACGCTTCATTAATAGTACTCGTGAAATAAGAATCGTGAATAGTAACTCATGAATAGTAACTCGTGAATAGTAACTCATGAATAGTAACCCGACATGAAAAAGTTCCAAATTTGATAAAAAGTACCAACCAATATTTCAAAGATAATGATATTGAAGAATTAATATCATTTGAGGAAAAATAACATCCCTTACCTCAAAGAATCAAGATTTGCTGGAAGGAAAGGTCAAGTGATGTTGAATGAAACTTGTCTTGAACAAAGAACTCTCAAAGTATCTAAATACTCACAAAATACGCTCAATAATGTAGAGAGAGAGAGAGAAATCTTTGTTTCGGTGTGATTTTCAATTCTAACTTAGCCTCTATTTATAGGAAAATGTTAGCCTACCAAGCAGATTTTGACTGCCACTACGATGGCTTTACTCGCTACTATTGCCACCCACCACATTTGAAATAAAATTCAGCACATTTCTTCACCAACCACAAGTGGGGCCCACTCAATTCTAGAATTTTCCACCAAAATCAATTATAACCCTAATTTCCTAATCGGACACCTCTTAAAATTCATAACAAATCATTCGTGCATTTTAACGGTTCAAAATTTGTGGACATATACTCAACTTATATATGTATAATATATCCAAAAATTACCACAATCCAGCGGTCGGATTAAAATTATAAACCATAATATATCTCAAAAACCCCGATTTGATTTTTAATATCTCCAATCCGATAAAATATCGATAAAACACCTCAACATTAATTCCTTCATTAATAACCACATAAATAAATCCATCATTTATATTCATATAAAATAAATATTTCTTTATCATATGAATCAATAATTAATTATTCACAAATAATATTCTGAGTAATCACAATTATGACAACGGTAGCTTCTCAGAAAGAGGGGCTTTCAATAAGGATCTCTCCTTCATGGCCGCCGCAATTAGGTGACCAAACCTCTCCTAAAGATGTAACTTTCTAGACATTGCCAATAATGTTATCTAATAATATTATTCAAATAATATGAATTATTGATCCGATAATGGGAAATATCAAAATTGACAATTATTGAACAACAATAATATAAAATATCAACGTAGCAATTATTGAATCAATAAAATAAAATATTGAACAAGAATTCATCGTGAAAATTATTGAGTAGTGCCTTCACGTAAGGATCAATAATTCAACAACATCTGTAATACCGTGTCTCATCGTGCAACCACGCCAGACATCGTATTTTAACCACCGGTATTCCAATGATTCTTAATTCAGAATAACTACGCCGTTATTTATAACCACCCAAACTTTGTCATTTTCCTCATCCAATCGGTTTTAGTTATGGGGCCCACACATGGTCAAGGCCGTCGCATTTAATATTCCCCGACAAGATTTAATATTCCACGACCAAACGAATATTCCCAAACAACAATGAATATTTTATAACCACTTGCTTATTTTGAAATATTGCGCATTTTACCCATAACTAACCACATTAATCAAATCCACCTTACTATTTCAAAATAATAAATAAAGGAAATTCCTTTTATTTAAAAAATTTGGGGTCTTACAACCTCCCTCCTTATGAAATTTCATCATCCGAAATTGACGACGCACTGGTGTTTGAAAAGATGAGGATACCTCGCTTTCATTTCCGTTTCCAATTCCCTGTGTCATTTCTTCAATAGCATGGTTTCGCCACAAAACTTATGGTATAACCTCTACATAGGTCATGTTCTTTCCTCTACAAAATCTTGACAGTACCTCCTCGTGACGTTAAGTCTTGGCTATCTCGTCCGGGTTCTAACTCAATGACGTGTTTCGGTCGTCCACATATTTACGTAACATCAATACGTGAAAAGCGTTATGAACAACACGCCATACTTGGTGGTAAACGCAGTCTATAGGCCACAGTTCCTATTCGATCGAGAATTTCAAATGGATTAATAAATCGAAGGTTTGAGCTTTCCTCACCTCACCGATTCTCGCTTTTGAAATAACAACTTCTTGCACCTCCTTCTTCAAATTCATCACTCCGGTGTGTAGCTTGAATCGCTTTAACTTTATCGATTAAAGTCGATTATACTCAGATATCATCACGCATCAGATATCATCACGTGGGTACCTAGAGTTTTCATCTCCATCTCTATTATTTGTATATTATACTGAAATGAGTCTTTGATAATATCGATCTATCGTGCTTGTATAACGATCTTCTACTCAACACGCCGCCTACCACGTTCGCTTTTCCGAGGATGGCATGGTCGTAACATGTCTTTGAAATGAGTCTCCTCTTGAGTTCTTCAAGCTCTTCCCACATTCCTTGCTCCATTCGAATTTTGTATCTCTACGAGAGTTAGCTACGTTAATGGAATAGCGATTCGAGAATATCCTTCAACGAATCTCCGATAATAACCAACTAAGCCTAGAAAACTACGATTTCGATTACCAACTTAGGTTGTTCTCAATCGTGACTCATATCCCAACCTTGGATAAGACGTCACAATGACACCTATCAGTTTACTATTGCACGAATATGACGTCCCCTACAGAAAGTCTGGCTTAGGTGAATTCCACAAAGGAAGTCACAAGATAAAGGCTCGGTACCAAATTCTATAGTTGAATTTTTAACTCCTCGAAGTTCAATAGAGCCATTCGATATGAGATTTTAGAAATGAGTTTTGTCTGGGTTCAAAGTCGATACAAAATTTAATATCGATCTTTGGGAGTAAACCAAGAAATTCTTCAGAAATACGTCGGGAAAAATCAATAACAACAGAATATTATTCAAATCGGCGTGTCTTTATTCAAATCCATAACATGGACTAAGAAAACTTGACATCCGTAATAAACGAATGACTTCATGGCTTGATATGAAAATGTTTGACTACAATGGTTTGATTGCTTAAATTTGAATAACAGGTTGCTTAGGAATATGAAAACTAACAACCTTACAAAAGCAATCAATTTGGCATGATGAGTAGTTAACCTTAAAAGCAAATATCTCTATAGAAATAAGGTTAACAGTGTAATGTGATAGTGCCAACTTGAATCAAGCAAGATTTTTAAACAACGGATGTAATGAAAGTTTCTCCTAATGGAGTCTCCACAGATAGGTCAAAGTTTAATTTCTCCGTAGTCAAGTTCAAACGTTGAGCGTAAGTAAGAAGAGATAAAAGAATGGGTAGAACCAATATCTAGTAAGGTATATACTTCGCAAGAATTTATAATTAACTAACCTGCGCTTAACTTCGTTCGGGTTCCTCGATTTTGACCGGTCACAACAAACGCTCTTCCCTAATCGTTGACTTTGACTTTTCCGGGGACGATCTTTTGAGTCACCATTCATTGGATCTGGGTTTCGCCATTGCATAATCTCGAGCGATATGTCCTTCCTTTCCACAATTATAGCATACCTTGAACTGTTGTGGGCTTTTTGGTGATATGTCCCTCTTTTCCGCATTTGTAGCATATGAATGGGTGGTCGTTCTCCTCCCTTAAAACTAGTTACTCTGCGCCGACGCGTCTTCACATGGTCGTTGTTGAATCTCCTCTTTTAAAATCTCCTCCCACTCGCTTCTTCTATTTTCATGGCCACGATTACCACCAGAGTAGTTACCGCCTTTGTCCGTATTCTTCTTTCTCCTTTGGTTATCGTTATTCGATGATCGCTATCTTTGGTATGATCCTGGTTATGGTCCCTCGGTTGAACGTATTTCGTTATCTCGCTCTAACAATCGAGCTGACCACATTTACAACATCCGAAGAGAGAAAATTTATGAGAAATGAGATATCGACGTATCCGGGGTTTCAAACCTCTCGTAAACATCCGTCATACATTCCTCATTCTCCACCAAATGAGGTGCAAACACGGATAACTCCGCAAACTTCGCCTCGCATCGGGACCGTCATGTTATTCTCGCTCCAATCTAATAAACTCCACTTCCTTCATATGATGAATACTTTCGTGGAAGTACTTGTCATTGAAACTGCTTCAAACGTCTCCCATGACATCGCCGAGTGTAATTTGGATGGGTACGCTTCATGATTCCCACCAAGAATCGCCTTCGCCACGGAACATAAAAGTAGCGAATGGAACTTTCTTTTTCTTCGCATCCCAAGACATCGAATATCTTGGTAATTTGCTTGACCCATGTTTTCGCCATGATCGGATCTCGCTTTCCCTGCACTCGTGGTCCCAACTCTTTGAACCGCCATTTGTGACCACCCGTGAATTGCTATTATCTCCTCCTCGTATTTTGAACACGAGTCTCCTCGTCTCGATTTTGCATGAACTCGCAAAAACTTCTAAACATCCCCTCGCTCATCCTCCGATCGGTGGTGTTGTTCACAGGAGGAACATTGCCGACTGTTGCACGTTCTCCTCGTTGGTGAGTACAGCATCTCCACGGCCTCATTTACTCCACTATTAATATTCTCATCGACATTCTCAAATATCGTCATAAAATAAGGGTTAATTAAGGAAATCAATATATCACATAATATCCCTATATCTTGACCAACTAACAAATAAGCTTAGGTAGGACACACTAGCGAAGGATTTACTCGTCTCTCCCTCCTAGTTCTATTCCCCGATCTCCGCCAGAGATCATATCCCTAAGCTCGATACCAACCGTGACGCCCCAAAATAGGTCCATTCCATCCAACCCATTCTCGAGTCGCCAAATACATGGTATGTAAACAACTACAACTTTATTATTACAACAAGAAATCGTGAGTTTGAATACAAATATTATCTTCTAGACAATATCTATACTCAAATAAATCCTCATCACATTTATTGATACATTATTTTACAAAAATGGTGAGGACTACTAAACAATCCTTTCTAAAACCTCATTCCATACCCCGACTCGTACTCGCTTATATTCTCGCTCCCGAGAGAAAAATGGAACAAAAAGGAAAAGGGTGAGCTCAACTAGCCCAAAGAAGAATGTTATGACTAAGATAATATACAACAAATTATCGTTAGTCTCCAACAGGAAAAATCGATAGAAGTACAATAGACAACAAGTTTCAGATCAATATTCGCAATGAAATAATAATTCATAGTAAGAGTTACGTAGAGAATGAAATCTACTATAATCTATGAATTTAACAATCCATCATCAATATTTTATCCTCGTAACATCAATCAATATTCATCTCAAATCAAATATTCATCTTTGCACTACAGCCAAAGATATTCATCAATCGGTCATGTTCATCTCAACACTGTTCATCTTTGCACTAAAGGCCAAAGATATTCATCATCATCATGTTCATTTAAATAACCGCTCATCTTTGCACTACTGAGCCAAAGATATTCTTCAGAAATCATTCATCTTTGCACTATGTGCCAAAGATATTCAATAATATCATCATTTAAGACCGAGGATGATGAAAATATTTTTAAAGAAACGAATCCAAAGGAAACAAAATGACAAGGATTAAGGATTAAGGATTTAGTACTTTGTTTTATCCATGTCCAACAATACCTCAAAAATAATCATAGTGGTGTAAAATTCAAGAATGATCAAAACATGGATACAATCAAAGCTAGTATCCGAATAGATATTTTAGATTTAAAAGAAAATTTTTCATTTTTGGTGAATAGTGCCAGATTCGTGAATAGTGCAGATACGTGAATAAGGTCAGATATACGTGAATAGGCCGATATCGTGAATAGTAACTCGACACCCAAAGATAGAAATTCCACAAAAAAATCATCTTCACGCTTTCATGAATAGTACTCGTGAATAAGAACTCGTGAATAGTAACTCATGAATAGTAACTCGTGAATAGTAACTCATGAATAGTAACCCGACATGAAAAAGTTCCAAATTTGATAAAAGTACCAACCAATATTTCAAAGATAATGATATTCAAGAATTAATATCATTTGAGGAAAAATAACATCCCTTACCTCAAAGAATCAAGACTTCGGAGGAAAGGCTCGGAAGTGATGTTTGAATGAAACTTATCTTTGAATAAAGAACTCTCAAAGTATCTAAATACTCACAAAATACGCTCAATAATGTAGAGAGAGAAAGAGAGAAATCTTTGTTTCGTGTGATTTTCAATTCTAACTTAGCCCTCTATTTATAGGAAAATGTTAGCCCTACCAAGGCACTTGACCAAGCACCGATGGCTTTACCGCTACTATTGCCACCCACCACATTTGAAATAAAATTCAGCACATTTCTTCACCAACCGTAAGTGGGGCCCACTCAATTCTAGAATTTTCCACCAAAATCAATTATAACCCTAATTTCCTAATCGTAGACACCTCTTAAAATTCATAACAAATCATTCGTGCATTTTTAATTCGGTTCAAAATTTGTGGACATATACTCAACTTATATATGTATAACATATCCAAAATTACCACAATCCAACTACGGGATTAAAATTATAACCCCGCAATATATCTCAAAACCCCGATTTGATTTTTAATACCTCCAATCCGATAAAATACCGATAAAACACCTCAACATTAATTCCTTCATTAATAACCACATAAATAAATCCATCATTTATATTCATATAAAATAAATATTTCTTTATCATATGAATCAATAATTAATTATTCACAAATAATATTACGTAATCACAATTATGACAACCAGTAGTCCTCAGAAAGAGGGGCTTTCAATAAGGATCTCTCCATCTTGGCGCGCAATTAGGTGACCAAACCTCCTAAGATGAACTTTCTAGACATTGCCAATAATGTTATCTAATAATATTATTCAAATAATATGAATTATTGATCCGATAATGGGAAATATCGTGCGTTGACAATTATTGAACAACAATAATATAAAATATCAACGTAGCAATTATTGAATCAATAAAATAAAATATTGAAAAGTAACTCATCGTGAAAATTATTGAGTAGTGCCTTCTTCACGTAAGGATCAATAATTCAACAATCTGCAATACCGTGTGCTATCGCGTGCAACCACGCCAGACATCGTATTTTAACCACCGGGTATTCCAACAGTCTTAATTCAGTAATAACTACTATGGTTATTTATAACCACCCAAACTTTGTCGCTTTCCTCATCCAATCGCTTTCCGTTATGGGGCCCTACATATGGCTGTGCGTCGTCGCATTACGAATATTCCCCGACAAAGATTTAATATTCCACGACCAAACGAATATTTCTAACAACAATGAATATTTTATAACCACTTGCTTATTTTGAAATATTTATGCATTTTACCCATAACTAACCACATTAATCAAATCCACCCTTACTATTTCAAAATAATAAATAAAGGAAATTCCTTTTTATTTAAAAAATTTCTTGGTCTTACATATGCAACCACGCCAGACATCTTTGTATTTTTTACTACCGTGTAGTTCAACAGATAATCTGTAGAAACTTCCGCCGTTATTTTCATAAAGTATATTTTGTCGTTTTCTCAATTAAACAATAATTTCATTGTGGGGTCCACCAATGATTATGTCGTTTGCACGAATATTCCCTATTAAAATGAATATTCCCCACCAATCGAATATTATATAACAACTTGCGTCTTTTGCAAAATTTGTAAATATTACCCACAACTATAACATTATATCAAATCCACACCATAATATTCAAAAATATATTTCGAGAAAATTTAATCTTTATTCAAAAGTTGGGGTCTTACAACCTCCCCTTCTTATGAAATTTCGTCCTCAAAATTAGGGTGCGTACCTAGTATGTCAAAGAGGTGAGGATACTTTGATTTCATTTCAGATTCTAACTCCCAGGTCATTTCCTCAACATCGTGGTTTCTCCACAAAACTTTGACTTGAGGTATAACCTTGGAGCGTAGAATATGTTCCTTCTTATCCAAGATTTTCACAGGAACCTCTTCATACGTTAAATCTTCCTCTATTTCTTTCGGTTCTAACTCAATAATGTGGTTCGGGTCTTTCATATATTTACGTAACATGGATATGTGAAAAACGTTATGAACACGAGACATACTTGGCGGTAACGCAAGTCTATAGGCCACAGTTCCTACTCGATCGAGGATTAAAAATGGGCCGATGAATCGAGGATTGAGCTTTCCTCTCTTTTCAAATCTTGTAACTCCTTTCCATGGAGCAACACGTAACAACACATGATCTCCAATATCGAATTCTACGTCCTTTCGATGACGATCAGCATAACTCTTTTGTCGATCTTGTGAGGTTTTTATACATTATCGGATCATTTGAATCTTTTCCGTAGTCATATGTACCAACTCTGGTCCCAACAACGTTGCTTCACCTACCTCATCCCAGCATACTGGAGAATGACACTTTCTTCCATACAACGCCTCGAATGGAGCCATGCCAATACTTGCTTGATAACTGTTGTTGTAGGAAAACTCCACCAATGGTAAGAACTTGTCCCAACTTCCTTGAAGTCAAGGACACGAGTCTTAATAGATCTTCAAGAGTTTGAATCGCCCTCTCTCCGATCGCTTCTTCCGTCTCGAGGATGATATGCCGAAGCTAAATCAGAATCCGCGTGCCTATAGCTTTTTGCAAATTAACCCAAAATCTTGAAGTGAATCTTGGGTCTCGATCAGAAACTATGGATACTGACATACCATGCAATCTTACAACCTCATTTATGTACATACGAGCAAGACGTTCAAGTGTATAAGTTTCTCATATCGGTAAGAAATGAGCAGACTTGGTCAATCTATCAACAATGACCCAAATCGCATCTATGCCTTGAGAAACTTTGGGAAGGCCCTAGAATTGAAATCCATGGTAATGTGCTCCCACTTCCATTCTGGAATTTCAAGTGGTTGCAATGGACCTTTTGGTACTTGATGCTCCGTTTTAACTCGTTGACAAATTAGACACATTAAGATAAATAGCGTTATCTCTCTCTTCATATTGTTCCACCAAAATGTATGACGAAGATCACGATACATTTTGGTACTCCCAAGATGGATTGCAAACGGTGTGTTGTGCGCCTCCATCATGATTTTATACTTTAAATCAGGGTCATTAGGAACACAAAGTCTGGAGTTGACTCTAAGTATTCCTTCTTCATCGATTCTTGCTTCCGGCATAGCATTTTCTTGCACTTTCTTCCTCATACGCATCAGCTCCGGATCTGTAACTTGAGCAACTTTAACTTTATCAATTAAAGTTGGTTCTACTCGTATATTTGCCATCATCACATGGGTCCCTGGAGTCTTTAACTCTATCTCCATCCTTTGCAAGTCACACAAAATGGGCTTTTGTGTTGTGAATATTGCACTCGTACCTGCATATGATCTTCTACTCAATGCGTCAGCTACCACGTTCGCTTTTCCAGGATGGTATTGGATGGTATGATCATAATCTTTCAACAGTTCAAGCCAACGTCGTTATCGCATGTTGAGTTCCTTTTGAGTGAAGAAATATTTGAGGCTTTTATGATCCGTAAAGATCTCCACTTTCTCTCCATACAAGTAATGCCTCCAAATTTTAAGTGCGAAGACAACAGCTTCCAACTCTAGATCATGAGTAGGATAATTCCTCTCATATTCTTTGAGTTGTCTTGAGGCATAGGCTATAACTTTCCCATATTGCATGAGAACACATCCTAACCCTTTGCCCGAAGCATCATTGTAGATGACAAATCCCTCCGAACCAGATGGGATTATCAGAACAAGTGCTGAAATGAGTCTCCTTTTGAGTTCTTAAAAACTCTTCTCACATTCCTCGCTCCAACCGAACTTTGTATCTTTCTGAGTCAGCTGAGTTAATGGAGTAGCGATTCGAGAAAATCCTTCCACGAATCTTTGATAATAACCAGCTAAACCGAGAAAGCTACGTACTTCGGTCACTGATTTGGGTTGCTCCCAACTTTGAATAGCTTCAATCTTTGCCGGGTCAACGGATATTCCATGACTTGATACTACGTGCCCAAGGAATGCTACTTCCTCAAGCCAGAACTCGTATTTCTTTAACTTGGCATAAAGCTTATATTCACAAAGCTTTTGGAGTATCAGCCTCAAGTGTTGCTCATGATCTTCACGACTTTTGGAATAAATAAGGATGTCATCAATAAAGACGACTACAAAGTGATCCAAATATTCCTTGAATACTCGGTTCATCATATCCATGAAGGCAGCAGGAGCATTAGTCAATCCAAAAGATATGACTAAGAATTCATAATACCCGTACCGAGTTCTAAAGGCAGTCTTTGGAATATCCTCAGTTTTAACCTTCAGCTGATGATATCCAGAACGAAGATCGATATTTGAAAAAAATTGTGCTCCTTGTAATTGATCAAACAGGTCATCAATACGTGGCAATGGGTACCTATTTTTGATGGTGACATGATTCAACTCCCGATAGTCAATATAAAGTCGCATACTTCCATCTTTCTTCTTTACGAATAGAACAGGAGTACCCCAAGGAGACGTACTAGGATGAATGAAACCAATGTCTAACAATTCCTGCAATTGGGTCTTTAAATCCTGAAGTTCAATAGGAGCCATTCGATATGGGGCTTTGGAAATGGGTTTTGTACCGAGTTCAAGGTCGATACAAAATTCAATTTCACGCTCTAGGGGTAGGCCAGGAAGTTCTTCAGGGAATACGTCAGGAAATTTATTAACAATAGAAATATCCTTCAAATCTGACGTATTTTTGTTTAAATCCATGACATGAGCTAAGAAAGCTTGACATCCGTTTTTCAATAAACGAATAGCTTTATGGCTTGAGATGGCCGTGATTGATTTTAATGGGTTGGTCGCTTGAATTCGCATAATAGGTTTATTAGGAATATGAAAGCTAACAACCTTACGAAAATAATTAATTTTAGCATGATGAGTAGTTAACCAATCAATCCCTAGAATCACGTTAAATGCAAGTATTTTTAAGGAGATAAGATCGACAGGTAACGCGCGGTTACCGATTTGAATCAAACAAGACTTATAAATAGTGGATGTAATGAAGGTTTCTCCTAATGAAGTTTCAACAGATAAGTCAAAGTCTAATTTCTCTGGAGTCAAATTTAATCGTTGAACGCAAGTAGGAGAAATAAAAGAATGGGTAGAACTGGTATCAAATAAGATATAGACTTCGCTAGAGTTTATGATAAGCTTACCCGTGATGACCTCGTTTGGGTTCCTTGCTTTCGGGAGGTCACAACAAACGCCTCTCCTTGACTACTGGCTTTGACTTTTTCTCGGGATGACCTTTGGTGCCTCCATCCTAGTTAAACTTATCTTCGGTGAATGACAAAATCGGGCTAGGTGACCTTCTCTTCCACAATTATAACACGCTTTGGATGGCATCGCGCTAGCTTTTGACCGATATATATATCCTCCCCTCGCATTTGAAGCATATATGATAGGTGGTCGTTCTCCTTCCTTAACCACGGTTCTTTGGTCTTGACGTCTTTCCATCATTGTTGAATCTCTTTTTCTTGAAATGTCCATTTTTACTGTCTTGGCCATGATTACCACCGAAGTGGTTACCATTTCTGGCATGTTGATTCCCTTCACGCTTGTTGTTACCGTTTTGATGATGTTACTACTTTGGTATTTTCATGTCACGTTGCTTTTCCTTGGTTGCGTTGACTGCTATCTGGCTCCAATAATCGAGCCCTATTTACAACATCTGAGTACAAACACAGTTTATGAGAAATTAGATATTGACATATCTCCGGTTTCAAACCTCTTAAAAACATTCGCATCATTCGATCCTCATTATCGACCAAATGGGATGCAAACCGGGATAACTCCGCAAATTTAGCCTCGTATTGCGACACGGTCATATTGTTTTGTTCCAACTTGATAAACTCCACCTCCTTCATGTGACGAATACTTTCGGGAAAGTACTTGTCGTTGAACAGCTCTTGGAACTTCTCCCAAGACATCTTGAGTGCGTCAGGCTGGGTACATTTTACAGATTCCCACCAGTAATCTGCTTCTTCACGCAACATAAAGGTGGCGAAGGGAACCTTTGTGCTCCTCGGAGCATCCCAAGACATCAAATATCTTGGTGATTTGCTCTATCCATACTTCCGCCTTAAGTGGTTTTGGCTCTCCAATAAACTCCGGTGGTCCCAGCTCCTTAAACTGTTTAGCGGTGACTGTCCGAGAGTTTCCTGTGTTTATACCTGCATTTTGAACAAGAGCCTCTCTCGCCTGATGTTGCATGAATTGCATGAAGCCTCGGAACATTCCATTGTTCATCATTTGATTAGTGTTGTTGTTTGCATGAGGATTGTCGCCTTCCTGATGCACGTTGTCCTGGTTATTGATCTGTGGAGACTTAACGGTCTCTTGTGCTACATTGATGTTCTCAACATTCTCGGATGCCATTTTCAAACACTGCCACAAAACAAGGGTTAATTGACATGCAACATATTATCACTATACTCTGACCGAACAATCAAATAACAAATAAACTTAGGTAGGTCATACTAGCGAAGGAATTCCCCGTCTCTCCCCTCCTAGTTCTAGTTTCACATCTTAGCTAGGGATCATATCCCTAAGCTTTGATACCAACTGTGACGCCCCCAAAATTAGGTATACGTCACCCATCTTGGGTCGCCACTTACATGGTACATAAATTCAAATACAACTTAATAATACAACTGTCGTGTACAATACGACAAAACATAAACTGTGAGTTTGACTACAAATATTGTCTACTAGAGATTATACAAACTCAAAAGGAGTCCTTATTACAATTATTATTACACTATTTCACGTAATAGTGAGGACTACTAATGCTATCATCTCGTCCGTCACCCGCTCCCCTACTAGTCCTCGCTACGTTCTCATTTCTCAAGAAAACAATAAAAGTAAAAGGTGAGCTCAACTAGCCCAAAGAGGAAATATTATGACTAAGATAATGCGAATATATTATCGTTAGCCTTCATTTGTGTTAAACCGATACAATATAACAACCATCAAGTTTAAGCTGCAATGAACAAGCAATCCATTAAAAGAGTTAAGTAGAGAATAAAATCTACTATCTTTTATGATTTAGAAGGTTTTCATCACTTTTATCATTGGGACTCAACTTAATAAATAATCCACATCATTGAATCACCCCCGCACTACTACCAAGGATATTCTTTAGTATCACGACCACAATTATCCATGCACTACGGGCAAGAATATTTGTGTATTCAATAATGGTCATGATCATGCCAACAATCGTCCATCAATGCTCTATGGGCCAATGAGGACATTTTCCACATCATTTGTAACATTACGGTCATGATTACAAAGAATAATCCTGGTCATAATCATACCAAGTCCATCTATGCACTATAGGCCATGAGATGACTTTCAACAAAATATAAACATTAGGATGATGACAATGATATAAGAATTCAATAAAACAAGTTCAAGAATTAATTTATCCAGGAACTAATAACGTCCAAATTGTCAACATGATACTGTCTTGTAGAGTAAAATTCAAGAATGCTTAGAAGAATATTTCCATGAAAAAATACTGGATGAAGCGCAAATATCAAGGATATTCCACTAATTTCATGGAGTATAGAAGTCAAAACTTTAACCAACTGAGTATAATAAAGAATGGAATAACAAAAGAAATCACTAGGCATGCGATAGACCGCACAGGCAGGTTATTCCAACAAAATAATAAATAACTTAATCAGTCCCACAGAAACTCACGTATGAGGATATTCCACGTAATAATAAAGAAGCGGAATCAGTCCCACAAAAGCGTCATGCATGAGGATATTCCAAATGTAATAATAAGGGACGGAATCAGTCCGGCAGTAAAACGCATGATAGGATATTCCAATGTAATAATAAAGGCGGAATCAGTCCCACGTAAAACGCATAAACAAACAAGTTATTCCAACGGAATAATAAAGGCGGAACCAGGTGTCCCGTGAGAACGCATGCAGCAGGATGTTCCAATGAATGATAAATAATAGAATAAATGAAGAATTTCACGGTATGTGGTACTTCAGATGATAAAAGTTATTCCAACATAATAACAAAGAATGGAATAATGAAGTTCTCTTCATGAAGACGAAAGAAAGAAATAATACTCCCTACCTTTAGAAAAATTGGATCTTTGGAATAGTGTGGTAGAGACTTTCTTCTTCTTTCTATAATTTCTCTCTATAATAATCGCTCTAAAGCTTTTGTGAATTGGTGAGAAATGAAGGAAGAATGAGCTTCTATTTATAGAAAAATATAGTTTCGATAATTGCACGTTTTGGGGCTCGAAAATTACAATACAATACCTCCAACTTTTCTTTGATTTGTAATTTAGTCCTGCAAGTATTACCAATCTTGCACCAACTCCCCTAATAGTAAATAATGTGAATCAATAGTTCAATCATGTGAATCAATAGTATAATCATGTGAAAAATATGAATTTCAGTATAGTACCTCCATCTATACCTCCATTTTTAATTTAGTCATGCAAGTATTATCAATCTTGCACCAACTCCCCTAATAGTAAATAATGTGATTCAATAGTACACATATGTGAACAAATAGTTATATAAGCATGTGAATTAGTAGCAATTAATTGCTCATTTATCCGATAAATTACCCGATTTATCAATATAACCCCTAGACATCAATTATCATCGGAATAAATGTCGATTTTCACTAACACAAATAATTCCAACATAATGAAACTATTTTTATCAAAAATATAAATTTTGGAATTTTGAAGTTTGACTTTTCCCGAAAAAGTCAACTGTTGACTTTTTAACCAAATAGTGAATCCCGAAAAATTTTGTGTTTATAAACTATTTTTACTAATTTCGTCGTTTCGGACTCAAATATCAAGTCCGCGTCTCCAAATTCAACTCCGAACAACATTCATTATTAATATTATAACTCACAATATTTATCAACCGTGTCGTTCCAGAAAGAGGGGCTTTCAATAAGGATTTCTCCCTATTAAGCGCCATAATTAGGTGACCAAACCTCTCCTCGATGAGAACTTTTAGACATTGTAAATATTGCAATTTATAATATGAATAACTTTGTTATCTCAAGTATTGATTTAATAAAAAATATTTTATGCAGATGATACTGTGACAATAATTGAATCAATAATATGATAGATATGATCGCAAAGAATTATCGTAGCAATAATTGAGTATAACCGAGTGACTTCTCACGTAAGCATCAATAATCAATATCTTGTGTGCTACTATGAAACCACGCCAGACATCAGTACTTTTACTCTGGGTAGTTCAACAGTTAACGAGTAAAACTTCCATTTGTTATTTTCATAAAGTATTTTTGTCGTTTTCTCAATCCGACAATAATTCCGTTATAGGGGTCCACCAATGATTGTGCCATTGTACTAATATTCCCTGTTAAAACGAATATTCCCCGACCAATCGAATATTATATAACAACTTGTGTACTTTGCAAAATTTATAAATATTACCCACAACTATAATATTATATCAAATTCACACCATAATATTTAAAAATATATTTCGAGAAAATTTAATCTTTATTCAAAAAGTTGAGGTCTTACAATATCCACTCCAGATGCATCTCATTGGAAAGAAGCAATAAATAGTGAAATTGAATCCATCGTGCAAAATCATACATGGGAATTGGTGGACCTTCCACCTGGTTCCAAACCCTTAGGGTATAAATGGATCTTTAAAAAGAAGATGAAAGCTAATGGTTCAATTGATAAATACAAGGCAAGGCTTGTTGTTAAAGGCTATAGACAAAAGGAAGGATTGGATTATTTCGACACTTATTCACCTGTTACAAGAATTACATCTATTCGGATACTAATAACAATAACATCTTTAAATAGACTTGAAATTCATCAAATGGATGTAAAGACTGCATTCTTAAATGGTGAATTAGATAAAGAAATATATATGGAACAACCTGGAGGTTTCATTGCTCCCGGACAAGAGAGGAAGGTATGTAAACTTGTTAAATCATTGTATGGATTGAAACAGACACCAAAACAATGGCATGATAAATTTGATAATGTTATGTTATCAAATGGTTTTAAAATAAATGAGTGTGACAAATGTGTTTATGTCAAAAGCACTCAAAAAGAATATGTCATTGTTTGTCTTTATGTGGATGATATGCTAATCATGGGTAGCAACAATGAAGTTATCAATTCTACCAAACGTATATTGGCAAATAGATTTGATATGAAAGATTTGGGGGTTGCTGATATAATATTAAGAATCAAAATTTCTAGAACATCTGATGGAATTATATTATCTCAAACTCATTATATTGAGAAAATACTTGAAAATTTTAATAGCCAAAAATGGAGGTAAAATCATATCTCAACTAGAATATTCTTGTATAATAGGCAGTTTAATGTATGTCATGAACTGTACTAGACCGGATATAGCTTATTCAGTAAGTAAGCTAAGTAGGTATACGAGTAATCCAGGTAAAGATCACTGGAAAGCTATTTTGAGAGTTTTGGGATATTTAAAACATACTCAAAACTATGGATTGCACTATACAAGATATCCAGCAGTATTGGAAGGATATACTGATGCTAATTGGATATCTGATACTAAAGATTCAAAATCCACAAGTGGATATGTATTTACACTTGGTAGTGCAGTGGTATCTTGGAAATCCTCAAAACAAACATGTATTGCAAGGTCAACAATGGAATCAGAAATCATTGCGTTAGACAAAGCTGGAGAAGAAGTAGAGTGACTTCGTAATTTCTTAGAGGATATTCCAAATTGGTCAAAATCTGTGCCAGCTATATGTATACACTGTGATAGCCAATCAGCAATTGGAAGAGCACAGAATCATTTATATAACGGTAAGTCACACCATATACGACGAAGACATAATACCGTTAGACAATTGATCTCAAATGGAATTATCTCAATTGACTATGTAAAGTCAAAAGATAATATTGCGGATCCGCTTACGAAAGGTTTAATAAGAGAGCAAGTGGAAAGTTCATCGAAGGGAATGGGTTTAAAGCCTTTTGTTAAAGAGTCGTCATAGTGGAAACCCAACCTATTTTACTGGAGATCCCAAGATCTAGGTTCAATGGGAAAACCTAACTATGTAGTACTTAGTAAAGCACTGAGGAGATATATACTCCTAACCATTCCTATGATGAGACAGTGCACATCTGCAGCTAGAATCGGGATAAGTTATGTTTTTAATGATTTCTATATCTTGAAATACGTTCAAGTGGAGTATTGTAGGATACTCTTTATAGAAATCATCTATGTGAGTAAGAAGGGGGCCACTTCTATGAGAATTTGAAGGCTAAATTCTCTAATATACTCACGAAATCAAGAGGTGTTTCAAGGCCAAAATGAACACAAATGTGAGAACCAACTATGTTTGAAGAAATATTTTGTGAATTCTATTGTCTTGGTTTACACGAAAAGCTGACAGTTCAAAGATATCAAGTCTACTGATTAGCCAAGTAAATCCGATAGATTTTACTATGGTAAGTTCAAAGCCACTAGGCTACTTAACCTGATGAAATATATTTTCTAATGTACTGAACTAGAGTCTGCATATTCATAACATTTTTATTTTATTTTCAATGTGTAAAGCCAATTTTACATTCATGTGGGGAATTGTTGGAAATGAGATTTGAAAACATTAAATATTAGAACATTTGAGGCTCAATTAAATGAGGGACCCACATTCCGAAAATGTTGGGTCTTTGCACCAATGTGTTCTCCTTCATGAGGAGTATAACTTGGTATATTTATGTGTTCAAATTCATTAAAAATTGAATGAGAAAATTAACTCCAAAGTCACTTACTTGAAGTTATAAATTGCAAAAGTCCCACATAAGGCATTAGAGGGAAAATTGAAGAACATATATATGGGATGTTTCTTTCGATGGGAAGGGCCCCAAGGGCACCCCACTTTTGTGGAAGGAAGAGGACTTAGGCAGGCATGGTTGAAACCACACACGTCTTGCATTGCCGCCGTCCGTCCCGGTCGGTCAGGGGCCTACTTGCTCGTGGGTCGTGGGTTGGGTCAGAGGTCATGATATATATTTTTTGGACAAATTTTATTTAATGTTTTATCAGATTTTGATAAAATAATTATCATGATACTACGTAGTTTTGCCTACAGTACATGATACTACGTAGTTTTGCCTACAGTCATAATACTACGTAGTTTTGAAGCCAACAAAAATAAACCAATGGGAATAAACCGCGCCAATGGAAATAAACTGCGCCAACGGGAATATACCAACCGTGAATTTTTTTTATAAATAGTCGATGTGGACGCCTAAGAACTGGAAAATCAACATTTTCCTCCGTTCTGCAAAGTTTTTCCCTTCCCGCCTTGCTTGCTTACGTAAAAGTTTTGGTCTCCTTCCGCCGATAATATATTTTCCGTTTTCCATTTCGGGTGCATTTCCTTCCCGTTGCAGTAAAGCTTCCCTTTTCCTGTTCCGTTCTACTCTTTCCCATTGCAGTATTCCTGTTTCTGCATAGTTTCATTTTCTGCTTTCTGCATACATGCATTATTATTCATACAGTTCAGTACATAACATCAAGTTGTGTTCGTAGTGTTCTTAATTTTGAAGTGCTTCTAATTAAGAACTGGAAATCCGTTTTATCTTGGGAAGCAATTATTTATTTAATCCTTTAGCACCAGTGAGGGAATAAATTTGCTTTAAGGAGACTTTGTGAATTCAAAGGACTCAGATTTATTTGTTTATATTTGACATTTTATAATTCTGTTTTATTATATATATATTTATTAACTAATACTATATATTACGGAGTACAGAGCCGACTTACTTTTTAATTTATAAGTTATTTTTGAGAAATAATAAATTTCAACTTCTTACAAAAACGACTTATAAGCCATTTTAAAATTAATAATTTTCGAACATGCCCTTAGCAAGATGGTGCAATCTTAGGTACTGAGAAATATTTTTGAAATTAAACTTTACTATTTGTGTGTTATTAGAAATTGAAGGCCGTATCACTAACTATTTTCGTAAAAATATATATTTTTTCCTCAAATATAGTGTAGTTTGGATAAAAAAAAATTTTTTTCTTTTTACATAAATAAAAAATAAAATTTATAAGGATAATGTTAGAGGTATCAAATTTTTGTCTCAAATGAATTTCAAATGATATTGTATTAAATATTTTAATAAGAGTGATGTTACAGACACAAACTATTCTACAAATATTTTATAAATTATTGATGTAACATACTCCACCTCAGCATATTGATCAACAAATTATTTTAATATAGTTCTCGATCTCTAGCATTATTGTTTTAATAATATCTTATTTTATTGTCAGTTATATGATATCTATCTAACTAATATAATGATGACACATTATTAAGATATTTTTTGATGCCGAAGATTTGACACATCAGCATTATCCAAATCCAAATCCAAATCCAAATCCAAATTAGAAACTGAAAACTCGGAAGCGGTCAATTTGTTTCAAGTTAAAGGGAGGAGGCGCGAATGACGGTCATTACGGCCAACCAGTAATTGCGCTACGAAATCGGCGCCAAACTGTGGAATAATAAAGGGATAACATAAATGGAGTGTGGGGTTGGACAAATGGTTGCTTTTTAGGTGTTTGTTACTTTATTTTGATTTATTAATTTTAAAATTTTTCCTGTTTGTAAGAAAATTAAATTTTAAAAAAAAAGAAGAAGAGAAAAGGGTAATTTGTTCTTGGGATCTCCCATAATTACTCCCATGCATGCTTTAGGACTAAACTTTTTATATCAATATCATACTTGTCTCAACTTCGAGTAGGTAATAAAACATGGAAGGTACTGTATGACTTATGGTGGTCCTATTCATGACAATTGGTCATACTTGCTAGTAGGGAAATTATTATTTTTTGGACAAATCTTGAGAAAAGTATGATATATTAAATTATTAATAGAGGTGAGAGGATAACTATTTTATTCAAAAATTAAATTTGTTATAATTTTTTTTAATTTAAGTATAAAAATAAATTATAGGGAAACTGTTGAATTTTTGTTTTAAAAATTATATTTATCTATTTATTTATTTGTGTTGGACATTTATCTATTGATAAAAATACATCATTCATTATTCATTAAATTATCGTTTAGTTTGTTTATATAAATCTTCATATTATATAAATTATGTAAGACCTCAACTTTTAATAAATAAAATTTAATTTTCTTTATAAATATTATTCTAAATATTAGTAAGATGTTAAATTGATAAAAATGTTAAAGTTAAGGATGCTATGAATAATTGTTGGATACAAAAAATGACATAAATCATTTTTTTAATAAAAAATTGTCGACGGAATTGTTACCTTTAACTGTTAAAATACCCAGTGATAAAGAAACAATAAAATGCGATATTCTACACTAACACACGATATTTCAAAATATTTTATATTATTGAACTAATAATTGTCATATTGGTAAATGCACGGTATGTCATATTATTGAATCAATAATTATCACAATAACAAATGCACAATATTTCACATTATTGAATCAATAATTGTCATTGTGACGCCCCAAAACAGGTATACAGTAAAACCTCTATTTAGGAATAGACTTGGGACCAAACTATTTGTATTCTAATTGAGAGGTTATTACTAAATAGAGGTATTGGTACAAAATATTTTCCGAACACCCAAAAATATTCACTTTAACAAAAATCTCAATAAAACTCCCTAATAATTATTATTCAAAAAAAATTTATGCAAAGTTGTTTGGCACAATGATTTACTCTTTAGAGTAGTTATCACATATTCAAAAAATATAGTATTTTATAAGAAATGTAGTATTTTATAGGAAATTTGGTCTTTTATAAGAAATGTAGTCTTTTATAAAAAAATGTAGTCATTTATAGGAAAATGTAGTTCTTTATAGGAAATGTAGTCTTTATAGAAAATATAGTATTTTAAAATTAATATTGTCTCTCTATATATATATATATATATATATATATATATATATATATATATATATATATATATATAGGGTCAGGGATCAGGATCGGGGTAAGATTCACTTACTTTGTTAAAATGCGGACTTTTATTTTTTGGTTTTTTTTTAAAAAATAACTAAAAAAAGTTTAATATTTTATGGACTCAAATTTTTTTATAATACAATGTTTTGAATGTGATTTGGATCATATATAACAAAGCAGTTCTGCATACGATGTGCATGCATCGTACCACCATTTTTGATATAGGTATTCAAATCACGCCTAAAATATTATATTATGGAAAATATCGGCCCATAAAATATTAAATATTTTTTTTAGTTGTTTTAAAAAAAAAAAAAAAAAAGGTCCGCATTTTAACAAAGTAAGGGAGCCCTCACCTGATCAGTTATATATATATATATATATATATGAAATTATTACTATATAGAGGTATAACTTCTTAATACGAGACTTAAAAATATATATAACATATTACAATTTAGAGGTTATTCCTATTTATAACTAGCCCAAATTGGGACTAATTTTTTTTATAATATTGTAGAGGTTATTCTTATATAGAGTATTCCTAAATAAGGATTTTACTGTACATCACACATCTTGAGTCGCCAGATACAATGTACTGAATACAAATACAACTTAATTATACAACAATCGTGTAAAATACGACAAAATATAGGATGTGAGTTTTAATACAAATATTGTCATCTAGACAATATCCACACTCAATGGAGTCCTCATTACATTTATTATCACACTATTTCACAGAATAGTGAGGACTACTAATGCACCATCTAGGACCATCTCTCTGTTCCCCGACTAGTCCCAGCTACGTTCTCATTTCCTGAAGAGAACAGTGAAATAAAGGGTGGGCTCAACTAGCCCAGTAAGAAATATTATGACTAAAATAATACAGAATAAATTATCATTAGCCTTCAACAATGTTAAACTAATAGAATATAATAGACAATAAGTTTAACTGTAGCGGATCAAGTAATCCATTAGAAGAGTCAAGTAAGGTAAAAAATCTACTATCTTCTATGATTTAAAAAGTTTTTCATCAACTTTATCGCTGAGACGCAGCTTAAAAAATAAAATCGAATCATCCCTGCTCCACGGCCAAGGATATTCATGTAATCATCAATGGTCACAACTATACCGAATAATCTCTGGTCATAATCATATCAACAACTGTCCATCAATGCACTACAGGCCACTGAGGACTTTTACCACACCATTCGTCACGTTAAGGTCATGATTATACCAAATAATCCCTGATCATAATTATACCAAGTCTATCTATGCACGTAAGCCAAAGATGACTTTCATCACAATATAAGCATGAGGATGATGACAATGACATAATAATTCAATAAAAAAAGTTCAAGAATAAATTTTAAAGATTTATAAATTAATTTATCCAGGAACCAATAACGTCCAAATTGTCAACATGATACTGCTTTGTAGAGTAAAATTCAAAAATGCTCAGAAGAATATTTTTATGAAAAGATACTGGATGAAGCGCAAATATCAAGGATATTCCACTAATTTCATGGAGTATAGAAGCCAAAGCTTTAACCAACCTGAGTATAATAGAATATATGAAGCCGCAAATGGATTTTTTTTCCGCCATGCGGTAATCCACATGCATGATCATTTCCACAATTTAATAAGGAATGAATACGAAGGATCATTCACCATGCATGTGGTAATCCACATGCATAAAAGTTATTCTAATGTAATAATAAAGAATGGAATAATGAAGGATTCACCATGTATGCGATAGATCATACGCATGCGGTAATTATTCCAATGTAATAATAAATAATGGAACCAAAGTTCACAGAAACGCATGCATGTGGGATATTCGATATAATAATAAATAACGGAACTGTGTCCGGCGTAAGCGAACAGACGTGATATTTCGACGAATAATAAATAATGGAACCAGTCCCACGTAAAGCTTATGACATGTGATATTCGATGTAATAATAAAGAACGAAATATTAGAAGAATTTCACCATGTATGGGTACTCAGATAAACAAAAGTTATTCCAATAGAATAATAAGAATGAAATAACAATAGAATTCACCAGGCATGCGATAGACCGCATGCAGACATGTTATTCCAATGTAATAATATAGAATGGAATAATGTAAGAATTTCACCATGTATGCGGATTAGATAAACAAAAGTTATTCCAACATAATAATAAAGAATGGAATAATGTAAGTTCTCTTCATGAATACGAAAGAAATAAAACCCCTTACGAGTATTGAAAGAAAAATAGTTCTCTTCATGAATATGAAAGAATAATACCCTTACGAGTACAACAAATAATATCCCTTACCTTAGAAGAAACTGGATATTGGAGTAGTGAAGTAGCAGAATACTTTTCTTCTTTCTCTCTATAGTTTCTCTCTCTAGAGTTTCAGTGAATTCGTAAGAAATAATGAAGCAATTAACTTGTATTTATAGGAGAATGGACTGAATAGTAACTAATTCATGAACGGTCTAGATTAATTTACTTTTAAACGGACGGTCCATATTGATTTACTATTAAAACTTAAAGCAACGGTCCATACTGATTTACTATTAAAACTTTAAACCAGTGATCCATATTGATTTACTATTATAACTTTCCACCAGCGGTCCATATTGATTTACTATTATATCTTCAACCAACGGTCTGAAAAATTAGCACATCTCCTCATGGAATAATATTGTACCCAAAAATGATTTGGACTGAAAAGAAATATATTTTATGGGTAAATAGTACCCCATGAATAATAACTCGTAAATAGCAACTCATGAATAGTAACTCATGAATAGTAACTCTGACACGAAAAGTGCCCCGAATACTCGATTGAACAATATAACCTCCAGACATCAATTATTATCGAAACAAATGTCGATTTCCACTAACATAAATAATTTCAACACAATAGAACTATAAAATTCATCTTTAATCAACACGAACTTCTTCATCATTAATATTATAATTCACAATATTTAACAACCAGGTCGTTCCCTAGAAAGAGGGGGCTTTCCGATAAGGATTTTTTTTTCCTTATTGGTGCGCAATTAGGTGACCAAACCTCTCCTTGACAGAACTTCTAGACATTGTCAATATTGCAAATAATAACATGAATAACTTTGATGTCTCAATTATTGATATAATAATATAACATATTATACAGATGACACTGTGACACTAATTGAATCAATAATATGAGAGATATGATGCGCAAAGAATTATCGTAGCAAAGAATTGAGTATAACCGAGTGACTTCTTACGTAAGTATCAATAATCAATACCATGTGCTACTATGCAACCACGCGTATTACTGTACTTTTACTACCGAGTAGTTCAACAGTTTTAACGGTAACACTTTCGTCGTTATTTTTATAAAAATATTTTTGTCATTTTCTCAATCCGATAATAATGTCCACCAATGATTGTACCGTCGTACGGATATTCCCAGACAAAAAAGAATATTCCCCGACCAATCGAATATTATACAACAACTTACATACTTTGCAAAATTTATATATATTAGCCACAACTATAACATTATATCAAATCCACACCATAATATAAAAAAATATTTTGAGATATTTAAATCTTTATTCATAAAATTTGGGGTCTCACAATCTCCCCTCTTTATGAAATTTCGCCCTCGAAATTTACGACGCATTCTGGTATGTTAGAAGAGATGAGGATACCTTGACTTCATTTCAGATTCTAACTCTTGAGGTATAACCTTTGAGTGTTGAATACGATCCTTCTTATCCAAGATTTTAACACTTATCTCTTTATACGTTAAATCTTCTGTTATCTCGTCTAGTTTTAATTCAATAATGTGGTTCGGGTCATCCACATATTTACGTAACATCGATACGTGAAAAATGTTATGAACACGCGACATACTTGGCAGTGAAATGAGTCTATAGGTCACAGTTCCTACTCGATCAAGGATTTCAAATGGGCCAATAAAATCGAGGGTTGAGATTTCCTCTCTTCATCGATTATTGCTTCTAGAATAACGCCATCTTGAACCTTCTTCTTCACATTCATCAGCTCTGAGTATGTAGCTTGAGCAGCTTTAACTTTATCGATTAAAGTCTATTCTAATCGTATATTCGTTATCTTCACGTGGGTCCCTAGAGTCTTTAACTCTGTCTCCATCATTTGTAAGTTATACGAAATGGGTCTTTGTGTTAACAACATCACACTCATAAACACATACGATCTTCTACTCAACGCGTTAGCCACCACATTCGCTTTTCCCACGATGATATTGAATGATACGATTGTAACCTTCAACAGCTCGAGCCAACGTCTTTGGCACATTACACGTTCGTTTTGGGTGAAGAAAATATTTGAGGGTTTTAGAAATGGGTTTTGTACTGGGGTCAATAAAAAATTCGATATCACGCTCTAGGGTAGGCTAAGAAGTCTTCAAGAATACGTCAGGAAATTTATTAACAATAGAAATATCATTCAAAACTGTGACTCTCATCCAAGACTTGGATAGCACGTCACATTGATACCTATCAACTTGCCACCGTTATTCACAACGTCCCCTACGGAAAGTTCGGCTTCGGTGCATTCCACACATGGAAGTCACCAGCGAAAGGCTTAGGGCTGTTTACTTATGACTTGATATAAAAATGATTGACTTTAGTGGTTTGGTTGCTTGAATTCGCATAACAGGTTGGTTAGGAATATGAAAGCTAACAACCTTACGAAAAGAATGATGAGTAGTTAACCAATCGATTCCTAAAATCACATCAAAGGCAAGTATTTTCAAAGAGATAAGATCGGCAGGTAACGTGAAAGTGTCGATTTGAATCAGCAAGATCTATAAACAGTGGAGGTAACGAAGGTTTCTACTATCGAAGTTTCAACCAATAAGTCAAAGTCTAATTTCTCCGAAGTTAAATTTAAACGTTGAGCGCAAACAAAAGAGATAAAAGAATGGGTAGAACCGGTATCTAATAAGGTATAGACTTCGCAAAAATTTATAATTAACTAACCAGTGCTAACTTCGTTCGGGTTACTCACTTTTGAGAAGTCATGAAAACGCTTCTTCCTAAAACCACCGACTTTGTTTTGTCCAGATCCGCTTTGGTACCACCGCCCCAATTGGACTTGACTTTGGTACACGACAAAAATCGGCTAGGTGACCTTCTTTTCCATAATTGTAACATGCTTTTGTCTCAATGCGCCACGCATTTGATCGATATATCCCCCCCCGCATTTGAAGCGCATTTAACCGTTTGGCCGTTCTCCTTCCTTAATAGGTGCTGGTGTTGTTGTCTTTCCATCATTATTGAACCTTCTCTTCTTGAAATTTCCACTTCTATTATCTTGGCCATAATTACCACCAAAGTGGTTACCATTCTTGGCATGATAATTTCCCCCACGATGGTTATCATTGTTCTGATGGCCTTTTCCACTGGTACGATTATTATCGTGTTGTTGGTCGTTGCCTTTTGGTTGTGCTGAATCATTATCGCGCTCCAATAACTGAGCCCTATTCACAACATCTGAATATAAAAAAAGTTTGTGAGAAATGAGGTATTGACGTATATCGGGTTTCAAACCTCTTAGAAACATTCGCGTCATTCGCTCCTCATTATCGACCAAATGGGATGCAAATCGGGATAACTCGGCAAACTTAGCCTCGTACTGCGACACGGTCATATTATTTTGTTCCAACTTGATAAACTCCACCTCCTTCATGTGACGAATACTTTCGGGAAAGTACTTGTCATTGAACAGCTCTTGGAACTTCTCCCAAGACATCCTGAGTGCATCAGGATGGGTACGTTTAACAGATTCCGACCAATAATCTGCTTCTTCACGCAACATAAAGTTGGCAAAAAGAACCTTTTGCTCCTCGGAGCATCCCAAGACATCAAATATCTTGGTGATCTTCTTTATCCATACTGACGCCTTAAGTGGTTTTGGCTCTCCAATAAACTCCGGTGGTCCCAGCTCCTTAAACTGTTTAGCGGTGACTATCCGAGAGTTTCCTGTGTTTACACCTGCATTTTGAACAAGAGCCGCTCTCGCCTGATGTCACTACAACAAAAAGGCTTATCAACGATCAAGACATTCTGCGATCAGTATGCGGTCGCAGATGGCTATCTCAGGATCAGATGCGATCACGATACGAAGTCGTTAGATAATCCGGTCACGGAAGGACATCGGCGACCACCAATAGCGATCAATTATTAGCGATCGCAATTAGCGGCCGACATCTGGCCGCTATTATGACTTATGCTGAGTCATTTGTCTTGCTTGACGTGTCACACGTGTCAGCGACCGATAATAGCGACCGCAGCGGTCGCTAGATTCAAGCGGTCGCTGATACATTTTTAGCGACCGCATGCGGTCGCTGATCCTTTTTTTTAAAAAATTTTTTTGCCTATTTTATTGATTTCCCAAAAATAACCTGCTTTGTACCTGCTTTCAATCCCAACACAGTTATATATATATATATATATACAAGCATCCATATTAACATCCATCCAATACAATACAAAACATTCAAATATCCATGAATAAACATTCCTCCAACATAATATAATCGATATCGTAAACATCCATATAAACTAATACAATTGTCCAAAGAATGAATCTAAAAGAGTACAAGGCTTTAAAATTCTAAAAAAAATAAGTCTAGGCGCTCTTCATGGATCATCCAAATTAGGATCCTGTAATTATCAAAGTAATAAAACATATATGTTACATATAAGTAAGACATTGACTCAGAGACTATAAATATATAAGATAATGTAGCTAAACAATAAACGATATATATATACCTGCTCCTGTTGTTGTGTTCCTTGCTCGCCGCCGCGCCGCCGCCATCGCCTCCGCTAACTCATCAGACTCGTGAGACTGCAGATGCCCCGCCAAGATATCTGAAGAAGATCACGATCTCGAGAGATCGTTTTCTCACACTACAAGCAGGAGTATGATAGGTTTGGAATACACGATGATGTGTAGACTGGGTGGCGGAGAGCTGCCTGTGCATCGATGGTCGAGCGTCGTCTTTGTCCTTGGCCTTTGACATAATTTTTTCTTCACGATGGACGCCTCTCCCATAATTCTTGATCAATCGACGGACGCGGGTGCCTTCGGGATATAGCTCGTTCATTAAGCCCTTATAAGTGTCCGTCGGAAGATGAACAATTAAATAGTTAAAATAAATAAAAAATACTAAAGAAGGTCGTTATAATTTATAAACAACATATTAGGATAAAGTGAACTTATTACCGCTTATCTCAAGCGACTTCTGTAGACCATCGCGAGTGGCTACATACACATCCAACCAATTGATAGGTTGAATTTTGAGACCTGAGACTCCTATAGTTCATTTCTCATATTATTATGTAAACATATGATATTTTAGCTACAAAAGATGATGTAAACATAACATACGTATTCTGGCAAAGAATGTGTGTTGCAATGTGTGATATCGCTGCCCGACACGTCGTGCCTTTTGCCTTTCGCCGTTTGATACACACGAGGATTTGTTCGAGGCGGCGGTCTTGCGCCTCTTGACCAAGACTCTCGACTTTCCATTGGTCACACATCCGCACCCTATATGGGTATGCGCAGCACCACCGTGGGCTATGCTCATGCATATATCGCTCACCTCGCCTGGATGGTCAATCTCAAAGATGCGAGGGCTTTTTGTCGTTCCTTGTTCAAATTATCTTTAGTTAAATGACGGTAGCGACTTCGCCAAAATAGTGTCTCAATAAATCGATGCTTGTGCGTCCGTCCCATCTATATCGTTTACGCAAATAAACAACAATAATAATATTACTAAGCAATATTATTTGATTAACTATGTATTATCTATCGAGTGATAAAAAATATACGAAATTCAAATTTTAAATCAGATCCTTATGGGCTAGAGGTGTGTTTCGCCCATGTAATCAATTTGGCGTGAGGGCGATTCAGAACTTATAATTGTGAAATGCACTTCACAATTTTACTATCTTGAAAATCACTACAATATACAATAATTTATATTAAAACCTTATATATATATATATATATATATATATATATATACACGATGTTTAACTTACGTATATCCGGAGGAGGACGGATTCAGATAAGAATGCGATCATCCGGATTAGCTTGGGCCTTGACACATGATTAGGGCCCCACCCAACCCAAGGCTTTCGTCTTTGCAGTTCGTAAGACATCTATAAATAAAAATTTAGGATGTTAGTATAAGTTATAAATGAAAGGTACATAAACATGTCAAGGATATAGAGAACATCACCATGTAGACCTTAACTAACTTAGGGAACCATGTAGAACCTTAACTAACTTAGGAACCATTTTTACATGTTATCTATAGGCAATGTATGTACTCCTCACTATCTAACAACACTAGTCACACAAATCTCAACAAATACCTACAATAGAACACATATGGTCTTTAAGCATTCCTATATATGATTCGAGGGTCCATATCGAACACAACAAAAAACATCACATATACTCATTGCCATCACATATACACGAATGCATATATGGCCATTTGACTTATATATGAAGATTTAGACAAGTATGGATATTTTAGAAACAACTCATTAATAGTGTGATTGAAAAGAGTGCTTGTGTTTGTGTTTGTACTTTTCATTTTCTTTCTATTCTAAGCTAAGTTATACTTATAGCATACATATTAATAGTGTGTCATTTTCTTTATCTTCGATTGTGAATTATGGAAAACTTCTTTGAACCTTCTTCTTGATTGAATTATGGATAAACTTAATTCCTAGTTATGTTTTATGTTATACTCATGTTCAAGTTATATGGCCATTTGACTTATATATGAAAAAATTTACAGAGTCTCCCTATAATATGGACTATCCACATGCACGAGGGCATGCATACTTGACCAATTTCAAAGAAAATATAATCCCAACACACAAAAAATGTAATGTGCACAACTATAATTCAAGGCACAATTTAGGAGAATCCAATATTCACAATGTATGAGCATAAATGTATGAGCATTATAGTACAATATTCACAATGTGTTTGCATATAAACCAACTGAAATTGAAAGGTGTCGAGGTGTATGAGCTTATGAGTGCAGAAAGAACACAGAAGGGAACACAATTTTATTGCCTTCTTTAATTCAATATATATATATATAGGGTTAGGATGTGAATGAACCGGATTATGTTTGATATTATATCCTTTTCCTGATCCATATAGTTGGATTCTAGGCCTAGCCATTACAATTAGAAGAGTGAGTAAACATCGGATACGATTATATCAATCGATGATCCAAAATGAATCCAGTTAAGGAGTTACAAAGTACTCCATAAAAATTCAAATTTCAATATAATAATGAGTTGAAGCGAGCTACCAAAGGTGGGTAGGGTAGAAACATATCAATAATACCTCTTATTTTAATTATGTCAAAACATATCAATAATACCTCTTATTTTGAAGATCTTTTCAAGACTTTTCTAATAACATAGATTGACAATTTTGAATTTATAATAAAAAAGATATTGAAATTTGAACTTTGGTATGTTTTATTTTAGCCTAAAGAGAAAGAGTAGTCGACCCTTTTCGGACTTTTTAACATAAAAGTTAACTTCTCATGAGCAAGAGTTTTTTAAATTTAAATTTTAAAAGAGTTTTAAATTTTAAAAAATTGTGCAAGAGTTTTTTCAATATTGGGATAAATAATGCAAAATAGTAATAAATAAATAAATAAATAAACGAAGAAGTTGATTATTTGGTATTGTTGTTTAGACATGTATATTTAAATCGAGATAACCAAATTTAAATAATTATTATATTTATATATAATATATGAATAATTAATTAGTTTAATTAGTTAGAATCGAACTTAAGCGAACTATAGTGGAGTTTAGATGGGGTAGAGTTTAAGCGGTTCAAGCTCTAGTCGGACACGGTTTTAATTAAACGATCACAATCTTTTGTTAGAACACGACTTGATAAACGAACTTGGGTAAAGTATAGCCAAGCTTAAACAAACCAAGTCAAACTTCAACGAGCTGTTTGAGCTTTGTTCACAACCAACTCCGCTCATTTACAATTTGTAGGTATCAATAAATGCTTTTCTTTTAAGGGACAACTCAAGATGCCAATATTGTTTATTCCTTGAATTTAACTAGGGGCAATGGAGCATTTGTTGGAACAAATATAGCAACTAAAAATTATGAGTTTGAAGGTTTCACTTATCAAATAATAATAACTAATTTCTACGGTTTTCTCAAACTAGAATAAGAAAAGTAAACCCTCAGAACTTCTAATCCAATTTAACATATCAATCAGCATAATCTTGGTAAGTACTATGTCCTCTTAGCAAAACAGACTACGATTGAATACCATTCTTTTGTTAATTAATTTTTATATGAAATTTGGAAACTTGCAACTTCAATTGAAATTTATTGTTTATTGTAATTAATTCCCATATACGATCTTATGACGGAAAGATGTAAAAAATATGAGGATAACCTTATACAATGCCGTTAAAAAAGTCATGCCTAGAATATAAACTCGATTATTTCTAAGCTATAATTCCAAAACAAAAGGAGTAAGCATTTACAAAATACCTTTACAAGAAGTCGATTATGTCCCGTTGATTCTTAGGACAATAACACTCATAAAATAATAATAAATTTATTAAATATATCATCACTACAAATTTATTATTAACTATATTTAATCCTTAATTTGTAAACATTAAGTTCCAAACATAAAATTATTGATAATTATGCTTTAAAAAAGTATACTACTTATATTTTACTAGTATTACGTATTCAATAAGAATTCTTTTCTATTTTTGTTTTTTGTTTCCCTAGCTCTTTCCTAGTTCCAAATTTCAAGTTCTAACCTATAGATTTGATAAAGAAACAAATCAAACAATCAACGCCATCCTTGTCCAAAACCAAAACCCATTAACTAAAATATAAAATCACATCCAACCCGACCGAGAAATAACAACGACCAAAACCCACAAAGTGAAACAACTAATCCATCAAATTCCAAATTTGAAAACAAGATAAATATTAGGAAATTTTACCAAATTGGTTTGAGTATAGCATAGTTATTGATGTAATTTAAATGTACAAAATAGAATTACATAAAGCACAATTAGTCTAATTTAGAGATTTAGGGATTAAGGGATAACTAAAAGTTTACTTTAGAGATTAATTGGGGGTTACCGGTGTGGAGCAGCGGTGGTGCGGTGGTCTTGTGGTAAAAGTGGTGCGAAAAGTGGTGGTGGCAATGCGGTGGTTGGCGGTCTTGGCGGTGGTTTCTTCTCTTCCCCTACTCCCTCTTCTCCTCGTCTCAGATCTCCCTCTTTTGTTTTCTTCTCTGTACTGATGTCGCGAACCCGAAGTCGATTTAAGTTTATAAGAATCACGACCGGCCATCACGGACCGCATGCGGTCGCTAGTTTTTATGATGTGGACATATCAGCGACCGCTGCCGTCGCGATACAAATTGGTCGCCGCGCCAAATTTTCGCACCAAATTTTTGGGGGGAAATTCTTCTCAGCGACCGATCAGCGACCGCATGCGGTCGCGGATATATACTAGCGACGAGAATCCTTATCGGCGCAGAGATATTGGTCATTATTACTATTATCAGCGACCGGATAGTGCGGTCGCTGATATCATTGGTCGCAGATGGCCATTTTTCTTGTAGTGTGTTGCATGAATTGCATGAAGCCTCTGAACATCCCATCGTTCACCATTTCATCGGTGTTATTTTTTACCTGAGGATTATTGTCTTCCTGTTGCACCTTATCCTGGGTATTGATTTTGGTGACTCAACGGTCTCATGTGCTTCATTGTCGATCTCAACATTTTCAGATGCCATTTTCAAATACTACCACAAAACAAGGGTTAATTAACATGTCACATATTATCCCTATACTCTGACCGACCAATTAAATACCAAATAAACTTAGGTAAGTCATACTAGCGAAGGAATTTCCCGTCTCTCCCCTCCTAGTTCTTGTCTCACATCTCAGTCAGGGATCATATCCCTAAGCTTTGATACCAACTGTGAAACCCCCAAAACAGGTATACATCACCCATCTTGAGTCACCAGATACAAGGTACTGAATACAAATACAACTTAATTATACAACAATCGTGTAAAATACGACAAAACATAGGCTGTGAATTTTAATACAAATATTGTCATCTAGACAATATCCAAACTCAATGGAGTCCTCATTACATTTATTATCACACTATTTCATAGAATAGTGAGGACTACTAATGCACCATCTAGGACCATCTCTCTGTTCCCCAACTAGTCCCACCTACGTTCTTATTTCCTGAAGATAACAGTGAAAGAAAGGGTGAGCTCAACTAGCCCAGTAAGAAATATTATGACTAAGATAATGAAGAATAAATTATCATTAGCCTTTAACAATGTTAAACTAATAAAATATAATAGACAACAAGTTTAACTGCAGCGGATCAAGCTATCCATTAGAAGAGTCAAGTAAGGTATAAAATCTACTATCTTCTATGATTTAAAAAGTTTTTCATCAACTTTATCACTGAGACTCAGCTTAATAAATAAAATCGAATAATCCCTGCTCCACGGCCAAGGATATTCATGTAATCATCAATGGTCACAACTATACCTGAAAGTAATATGCACACAAGCCAATCATGTTTGATGATAAAGTATATACTTTGTAACAATCTTATTCATTTATTAATAAAAAGTATTAATTTATTAAAGGCTTTTAATTATCTACATGATGCTGTTTTATAATATGTGATAAACCCATAGTTTTAAGCAATGCTTTTAGAATAATGATGATGATCATTCTAATGAGATCTAAATTCTTAGAAAGCTTAAAACTAAAATAGTTCCCAATCATTGGATTATTAAATTGGGGATTAGTGAATCCGGATAGATTGGTACATACGTTGCTTGCTCATTGGATGAGGATGATTGATCTCATGATCATTTGTGTGGAGACACTAAAGCAAGTATGTAGGTGCTTATTAGAGAATAAGTTCACTGAACGTGGCTCGCTAAGGAATACCTAATGGAGTTTTACTTGCCTGTCGATAGGAATTCCTGTAGTGATAGTAGTACAAGTGATCCTTGGACTTGAGATCATCATAGTATCTTGTGTATGATGAGTTATACTTTGACTTATTCCTTAAAACCCTTAGGGTATATCAAAGGGTATGCTTGGGTATAATAAGTTGTACATGGAGATAATGTATGATCTATAAAGAATCTACCACTTATTAAAAGAAGAGAAATGTCCTATGTGATTCGATAAATGACAACCCAAAGAGTCCTTGGGTTAAGGCGAGAATGAAATTAGAAAGGAGTTTCTAATTTGCATTATTTGGAGTTGTGCATTTAAGAGTCGAAAATACATATAATTAAATAAAATAAGACTTGAGCGGTAATTCCATGTCTTATATTTAATTGGGACATTGTATGGTGGAAGGATTGAATTGTCGGTAACTATTTACTCAAAGGTTCTTTTATGATTAATGTTGAAATCTATATTATCCGGAAAGTCGTTGATCGCTAGGAGACTTATCCTATTGTAGAATAAATATTATTTATTTAAATAAATTAAGCATTTAATTTATTTATTTAAATAAGATTAGAATTGTTCTAATTGATTTATTCACAATTTGGTTTAATATGGAGAACCTAAAGGGTCACACCATAAAAGGAAGAATAATTATTTAAGAAGTTAATGGCATAATCGTAATAATATGTTATGTATATTTAATTTAATCTATGGTGATAGAATAAATTAAATAGCTTAATATTATTATTTAATATTTTAGAAATATTAAATATAAATTAATAAGAGGAGTCTTATTAATATTATTACAATTATTATTATTTTAATTTCTAAAAGAGTTTAGGAATTAATTTAATATAAGTACTCTCATTTATTCCTAATAGGATTAGGAGGAAAATTAATTAAAGGAGTTTAATTAATTATCCCTAATAAGATTAGGGAGCCCATTTAATTAAAAGAGTTTAATTAAATAATATCTTATTTTAAAATAGGGTTACTTGATATCTTTATAAGAGGAGTCTTATATCAGATATTAAGATACGTGATAATTCCAATTTGTTGGAGAGTACGTTCTTTTCTATAGAGATAGAAAACTAGGGTTTGAGCCAAATACCCATCTTCTTGAATCTTTATTTTTCCTTGGTGGATCACCTCTAGAGGCCAAACATATGGGTGGCTAACGTTGATCAAAGGAAGGAACAAAACCCCGGTGGATTCAAATTGAACGCGAAAGGATTTGGAGGTGAACTTGTACCTGAGGAAGCTCAATCTTCAAGGGTATGATTTTATTCTTTATCTTTTCGTTTAATTAATAATTGTGCATAAAGGGTGATCCGGGTATATGGTTTGTAAATTTTTAAACTCTGATTTTACACGTTTCCGCATTTTTATGCAATTTGATTGCGTTCATGAATATTACAAACCTAATAATCTTAGAATAATTCACGGTCATAATCATACCAACAATTGTCCATCAATGCACTACAGCCAATCGAGGACTTTTACCACATCATTCGTCACATTACGGCCATGATTATATACCGAATAATCCACAGTCATAATCATACCAAGTCCATCTATGCACGTAAGCCAAAGATGACTTTCATCACAATATAAGCATGAGGATGATGACAATGACATAATAATTCAATAAAACAAGTTCAAGAATAAATTTTAAAGATTTATAAATTAATTTATCCAGGAACCAATTACGTCTAAATTGTCAACATGATACTGCTTTGTAGAGTAAAATTCAAGAATGCTCAGAAGAATATTTTCATAAAAAGATACTGGATGAAGCGCAAATATCAAGGATATTCCACTAATTTCATGGAGTATAGAAGCCAAAGCTTTAACTAACTGAGTATAATAGAATATATGAAACTGCAAATGGATTTTCGCCCGCCATGCGGTAATCCACGTAGACAGATCATTTCTACAATTTAATAAGGAATGAATACGAAGGATCATTCACCATGCATGTGGTAATTCACATAGACAGGTTATTCCAACAGAATAATAAAGAATGGAATAATAGAAGGATTCACCATGTGTGCGATAGACTGCACAAACAGGTAATTATTCCCAACAGAATAATAAATAATGAAACCAGGTCCGGCGTAAATATACATACATGATATTCCGACAGAATAATAAATAATGGAACCAGTCCAGAACGTAAACACACGTACGAGGATATTAAAACGAGTAATAATAAAGAACGAAATATTAGAAAAATTTCACCATGTATGCGGATATCAGATAAACAAAGTTATTCAATAGAATAATAAGAATGGAATAACAACAGAATTCACGTGCATCACGATGATCAGCCTTGCAGACAAAGTTATTCCAGCAGAATAATAAAGAATGCAATAACGGAAGAATGTCACCATGTATGCGGTACCAGATAAACAAAGTTATTCAATATAATAATAAAGAATGGAATAACTGAAGTTCTCTTCATGAATACGAAAGAAATAACACCCCTTACGAGTATTGAAAGAAAAATAGTTCTCTTCATGAATATGAAAGAATAATACCCCTTACGAGTACAACAAATAATATCCCTTATCTTAGAAGATACTGGATATTGGAGTAGTGAAGTAGCAGAATACTTTTCTTCTTTCTCTCTATAGTTTCTCTATCTATAGTTTCAGTGAATTCGTAAGAAATAATGAAGGAATGAACTTGTATTTATAGGAGAATGGACTGAATAGTAACTAATTCATGAACGGTCCAGATTGATTTACTTTTAAACGGACGGTCCATATTGATTTACTATTAAAACTTAAAGCAACGGTCCATACTGATTTACTATTAAAACTTTAAACCAGAGATCCATATTGATTTACTATTATAACTTTCCACTAGCTGTCGATATTGATTTACTATTATATCTTCAACCAACGGTCTGAAAAATTAACAAATCTTCTCATGGAATAATATTGTACCCAAAAATGATTTGGACCGAAAAGAAATATATTTTACGGGTGAATAGTACCCCGTGAATAGTAACTTGTGAATAGTAACTCGTGAATAGTAACTCCGACACAAAAAGTGCCCCGAATACCCGATTGAACAATATAACCTCCAGACATCAATTATTATCGAAACAAATGTCGATTTCCACTAACACAAATAATTCCAACATAATGGAACTATAAAATTCATCTTTAATCAACACGAACTTCTTCATCATTAATATTATAATTCACAATATTTAACAACCAGGTCGTTCCCTAGAAAGAGGGGGCTTTCCGATAAGGATTTTTTTTTCCTTATTGGTGCGCAATTAGGTGACCAAACCTCTCCTTGACAGAACTTCTAGACATTGTCAATATTGCAAATAATAACATGAATAACTTTGATGTCTCAATTATTGATATAATAATATAACATATTATACAGATGACACTGTGACACTAATTGAATCAATAATATGAGAGATATGATGCAGCAATTACTGTAGCAGTAATTGAGTATAACTGAATGACTTCTTACGTAAGCATCAATAATCAATACCGTGTTCTATTATGCAACCACGCGTATTACTGTACTTTTACTACCGAGTAGTTCAACAATTTTAACGGTAACACTTTCGCCGTTATTTTTATAAAAATATTTTTGTCGTTTTCTCAATCCGACAATAATTTCGTTCTGGGGTCCACCAATGATTATACCGTCGTACGGATATTTCCTGACGGAAAAGAATATTCCCCGACCAATCGAATATTATACAACAACTTGCATACTTTGCAAAATTTATAAATATTACCCACAACTATAACATTATATCAATTACACACCATAATATAAAAAAAATATTTCGAGAAATTTAAATCTTTATTCATAAAATTCGGGGTCTCACAGTCACCGTAGCAAGGAATGTAATAAAAAGCTACATAATTAAAAGTCACAAGTATTTAATAGTTATATAGACTCATTATTTGAAGAACACTGATATATGTGATATTAATACATTAAGTTAATAATGCGAGAAGATAAATAATATATAATAATTGTAAATAGTAAAGAAAAATGTAATCTTGAAAGGTAAAAATGTGAATAATTAATATATGGTAGATTAAATGTAATCTTGAAATGTGAAAAATATGAATAATTAATGTGGTATATTAAAGGTAATATTGAAATGTGAAAATGTGAAAAATTAATATGTGGTAGATTAAAGTTACTCTTGAAATGTGAAAATTTTGGATAATAAATGTGTGGTAGATTAAGGATAATCTTAAAATATGAAAAGTGTGGTTAATTGATGAGTGATATAGATTAAAGATAATCTTGATATGTGAAAATATGATTAATTGATGAATGATATAGATTAAAGATAATATCGGAATGTGAAAAGTGTGGTTAATTGATGTGTGGTAGATGTTGGTTAAGTTTTTGCTATAAATAGGGGGATTAGCATAAAGAGTTTCATAACTTTTTTGGTTATCATTTCTTCAACTCTCTAAAAATTAATTAGTGTAAGTGTCTCTCTAAGTGTGCTAAGGCTAACTTAATTATTGGTGAATGTAAGAGTGAAAGAATTGTTCAAGTTGATCAACTACATAGAAAGCAGTATCTAGTCACGTGCTAAGAGGAATATCATTTTCTTTCATACTCGTAAGGAATATCATTTTTTTTCATACTCCTAAATGATATCATTTTCTTTCATACTCGTAAGGGATATCGTTTTTTTCATACTTGTAAATAATATCATTTTCTTTTATACTACTAAATTTAAACTTACTACGGTAAGAAAGTATTGTTAGTTTCTACACTCCTTAATATTAAACAAAAATCTTGAAATGATTAGAATTTCCTTAATAATTGATGATTCATCTAATATCTTTTGACCTAAACATTCTTATTGAATTTTGACCGTTATATTTGAATTGTGAACCTTAAATATTATTTTTGAACTCCAATCAATATTCTGAATATCATATTGACAAATTGAACATTATTGAACTTTTGACAAATTAAATTACAAATATCTAATGTTTATCCTTTATATTATTATTCTTATTATTTATATTCATCCTTTTTATCATTGTTATTTATACTAATCGTCAGGACTTAAGTTGTTGTGAATGTCTCTGGCCTAGGTGCAAAGACAATATAATTATTGAGTGTCTTTAGCCTTTGTGGTAAGAACACGTGCTGAAAGTTTTCTTTGGCCTAGGTGCAAAGAAGAACTGTTGATTGACATGATCATGACCGTTGGTGTTACAGTTGAATGTATTTGGCCCGGGTGAAAATACAATATGATTGTTGAGTGCCTTTAGCCTGTGTGACAAGAACACATGGTGAAAGTTCTCTTTGGCCTGGGTGAAAAGAGAAACTGTTTATTGACATGATCAGGATCTAATGTTATAGTTGATGGTAGCTGTCGTTTACACTCCAAAAAATAAAAACCTTGCTTTCACTCTACGAACTCGAAATTTAGCACAGTATAAAAAAAACAAGGGTTGATCTTACAAAGAATGATATTGTTTCAAATTTATTCTAACGTTTCTAACTATTATAAATAATAAGTAAAAGATTGGGAATTTTTGAAATTGATTAAGACTAACTAAAGAAAACAGAGTTAAATTAATAAAGATAACTAAATAAATTGCGATATCAGTTCTTCAGTTTCACCAATTTACAGTAACAGTATAATAAAGTTAACATTATTTTTCCTTTTATGAGATTAATATCCCTATATAAAAACAAGCTTTGTTACCCGAAATTCCTCTTAGATTATCACTTAATGAAACAAAGCTCTTCATAAGATTCTAAATATCATACAACTTATAACAAGCTCTCTAGATTTAATATGACAACAACATTAAGAACTAACCAATTAAATTATTCTAAGCAACAAACATATAAGCTCTTAACCTGTCTTCTGATAACCATAGCAATGCTCAAAAGCTTGTCCACAATTATGTGTGATTAACTACTACTTGTGACTGAACAATATCAATTACGTAATACTCTTCACTATCAAAAATCTGGGCATTTGAGACGGAAAAGTCTATCTCAAATACAACAGAATCCGTCTCAAAATCTGTGTCAGTAGGTCGCATCGCTAATCTATCCGTCTCAAATAAAAACTTTTGATACGAAAAATGTCCGTCTCAAATACGTCTCGAAATATTAGATACAAAAAATATCCGTCTCAAAACTAACCCATGAAGAGTAGACTTTTGAAACCAATTTTTCCGATTTCAAATTTGGTGGCCTAAATTGGCGCCTTACCTAATTTGAGACGGGAAAAGCCATCTCAAAATTAGCAACAACTATTCTTCTTGGATATGTTTTGAGGAGACACCATTCGCCTCAATTTCATTTCGACTTTGGCGCCAATATCTTTTTAACGCGCATATTTTGAGACAAATGACATCTGTCTCAAAATTCTTGTCAACTTTGGCACCAATATCGCACAATCTTTGAGACGGAGAGAAACCGTCTCAATTCCATCAAATTACAAATATTTTCATAATTTAAATCTAAATTAAATTATGTTCAATGTAGTAATAATAATTACTAAACTTGTATTTATAGACAGTACTAGATAAGACATCTAGCGATGAGTACTATTACAAATATCCTATAAAAGATAAACTTATTACAAGTGTCACCAAAAACAACAAAAGTAGCTTCTAAAAACTATAGTTTTAAATCTCAAAAATATATATAATCACACCATCCTATCCTCGATGATAAACAAAAATAACTTCTAAAAAATACTACCTACAAAATCAACATCCATATATAATCATAAGTCTCCATCCATTCATTATTCATGCCCATCCTCGACATCAACATTCTACAAGTAGCAGTACATGGAATGCATGTCAAATATATTAAATGAATGCATGCATTCTAAATATAAGACCAAGAAAACTGCTGATTGCACCTATTTTAAGCAATAATCTCAGTACAAATTTATACATAAGGTGCAACAAACAGTACTACACCAACGAAATGAGAAACCATATATATGTAGGTAATAAAACCTAAAGCAAATAACACGTAAATATACAATCACATTTAGGACTAATCATTCGGTTATAACCGAACCGAATAGGCAATTCGGTTATAACCGAAAATCGAAATAATTGTAATTTTAATATCCGAAAAGCTAACCAAATTATGAAAATAACCGAATTACCAAAAACCGAATTTACAATTCGGTTAATAACCGAACAGGTGCAGTTTACTCAGTCAATTTGTCGAACACTTGGTGGGCAATCCAAAATCCTCAAAGTTTAAAATCCTTTTAGCAAGAAGATGGATCCCAAACGAGAATGCAATCAATCCACCACACAAGAAACAATAATACCCAATAGAAATTTAAAACAAAGAACACCCAATTTCAGCCTAATCTTTTAAATATTCACAACTAACGAAAAATACCTTGTATTGGTTGTATTGGGATAGAGATGATGAATTTGATTCTCCAGATTGGGTGGAATGATGGCCTCCAATTGATGTTAACCCTTTAATTGATGCAGTAGAGAGTATGTCTTTATCGAGGCGCAGGAGGATGATGCTGATCACTTTGTTTGGGATGAGGTCGATGAGTGTGGTGATGTTAACCCTTGATTCTGCAGATGAGTGATTGTTGTTGAGTGAAGAAGATGACGTGATGAGGTGATGAGGTGATGAGGTTCATGAGGCGATGAGTGAAGCCGTGAAGGGCTGACCGGAAGAGGTCCAAGAGGAATCATAACTCTGAATAAGGGAAAATAGCTTACCGAAGGCGATGATGCAAATGAGGAGTGAGAGTAACGGATGATAAATGACTTAATTTTAGATCAGATAACTCTTTATTTTGAGATAAATACAACTCTTTATTCGGTTATTCGGTTTAACCGAATAACCCTAAAACGAAACCCGTACAAACTAACTGAAAACCGTAAAAAAATTCGGGTATAACCGAAATATTAAAAGTAACCGAATTTTTAAAAAAATTCGGTTAAATTATTTTGGTTCGGTTCGGTAATTCGGTTATACCCGTTTTTTATTTAGTCTTAATCACATTTAGGGTCAAAAAAATAAGGTAATAAATATAATATAACTTGATAGAATAACTATATATACATCAGTATTCGTTGATACCAAGCCAGTTGTTGTATATGTAGTATGAGATTTAATGCTCAAAAAATTATAAAATCATGAACATGTAGCAAAAAGCCCAAATTCACTAAAAAAAATACTTGCAAGCTTTTTCGCGTGACTTATAAAAAGTATTGACCCTCCATTACTCATTCTTGAGGTCTTTTGCCACTGATAACCAAGTCGGATATGACCTCATTTGATTTTTTGTAGAACTAACAATTTGTCGTACCACAGATTTGGTCTGAAATCTACAAACACAAATAGAAATTATTATTTATAATAAGCTGTATTACATAATGGTAAGCAGAAATATGGTAATAAGGATAACAGAATAATTGAATTTGTAGGGTGTTAAAGATTCATGGGGACATGGAATTTGTTTTGCTTTCTGTTTTATAGGCAAACATAATGGAATAGATAAGAATTCAGTAACTGGTTCCAAAAACATAGACACTAATAAGTAATTGTTGAACTAATTTCACTAAAATCAGGGTCATATAATCTCACTAAAATATCATGATAATTATGTATTAGTGTCTATGTTTTTTGAACCATGACTAGTAAGATCTCTACCAACTGAACTAGTCTGGATTATAATGATTATTCACTATATGTGTTGTGGGTAAGAAGTCAATTAAAATTGCTCTATCTGCTAAGAATAAGATGTCAATCACTAATAGCATGAAGTTTGTTGACAATGTTTTTTCTGTTTGGACTAAATTGATTGAGAGGTTCTACAATGTTGATGGATATAGAAAATTAATGCAATTCTTTATGGGCTTACATGATAGCTTTCGCCACAACAAGAGGTTAATACTCATGATGAGACCATTACCAACAGTAGCTCATGCATATTCCTCGATAAAGCAGGATAAAAAACAGAGGTAAAGACACCAAACTACTAATACTAGGTACTGTTATCAGCAGTCTAGTATAATCACAAATTGATGTTTATTTATCCCATATTGGCTGGAGTAATTACACATTACACGTAATTGGCATCTTATACCAAATAGTTTAAGTTAACACACTTAATTATATCATAAGAAAAGCAAGTTAAGCTAGTACTTTGAAACATTGTATAGTCTGCTAAACGTATGCATCGCCTTATGTCTGATGGTTATGTTAATTAAGTTACTAATGAGAAAATCCTCAAACAAAGCAATTAGTTTCACATATGGAGACTAAGCATAAATAACTTGAATTATTAGGTTTTAAATTGTATAATTGACTGTGACGGGGCTAATCGAGATAAACTTTTGATACATTTGAAAGAAAAAAATATACATGTATATTAGGTAGAAGAAAATGAGTATCTGAAGGGAAATGAAAGGTTTAATAACTGCCTATTGGATATATTGTGATAACCCAAATATTTGGGTAATATTAAAATAAAATTAAATAAATAAAATTCTTATTAGATAATATGTTGTATGATATTATATTGCATAAGTGGGTATGTAACTATGCAATATGTGATGTTTATGCTTAATAAATATATTGGTATTATATATTTATTATATGTAAATAAATTATAGGGGTAATTTATTAAAGATTCGTTTAAATTGTAATAATAAGTTTGTTTTACGTAAATTTTAATATTTGAAAAAAATATTATTATTTTATTGCGTTAATTTGTAATTTTTATGGGTATTAACATTATACTTTTTAATTACAAAAAAAATATTTGAATATTTATCACGTAAATTTTAATATTTGAGAAATTTAATTAGTAAAAATTATGCGACTTTATTTTTCGATAAAATGAATATTTATTATTTTTTGACTTTTATGTTATTTATTGCACAATTTCATAATTTAATTAATTATATCAAGTAAAGTAAAAATTATGATATACAAATTTATATTTAGTGGAGAAATTAAACATTATAACTTGAAGGGTGTATTAGACATTATATTAAAAATATTTTAAATATTAGTGGTCAACCACACTAGGGGTAGTGAATGTTAATTACATATTATAGTACTAGAGGATCCGAATTTATTACTTGAAAAACTAGAAGGGTGGTGAGTGTTATTATGATTATCTACAGGGGGTGTCAGTGTATTTTACTCAATTATTTTAATGTGGTGAATTGGTGGAATTAAATATATACTTAATGTATAACCAACCTTTTATTGAAGAAATCATGTATTACATTATTGGTCGAAGGTATGTATGTTTTAATGTAGTAAGTATATTATTATATTTATTACAGTTAAATTGTTGAAAACAATTTATAGAAGGGAAAAGAAAGTAATTAGTATACAAGAATTATTGTATACTTTAAATAAATGATATTAAAATAAATTCTAGAGTTGAATTATTTTAATAAAGAAAAGATATTATTTTAATTATAATTGGTATGAAAGATGTAGGTTATAGTCCCGATTTTGGGGGCGTTACAATTGGTATCAAAGATGTAGGTTATAAACCTTAGGTAGGTGTACCTTAGGCTATAACTGCAGAGATAAGGATAAGGAATAAACTTAAATAGAATTTAATTTATTAAGAGATGAATTTGGGAAATTCATATTATTAAGTAAATAAGATTCAAAGAAAAATCTTGAAAAGTTATAAAGATCCAGAGTTACCTAACTTTGATGTTAAAGACAAAAAGTAATAATGAATAGATAGTCTATGAGACTAAAAGTATAAAGAAAAAGGAGATCGTAAAATGAAACGATCATAGAATGAGAAAGAATCGCAATATGACACGATTGTAAGATAAGATCACAAAGTGATCAGATTGAATAGTAGAAAATCTATGAAATGATTGGAATGATATTGTCTGACGCTATAAAGAGAATGTACTATGAAATGGTACTATGCAAACTTAGAAAAGAGTTGTAGATGATGAGATACAGATTAAATAAAATTCGTATTGAGTAAGGGGAAGCTAAAATTGGGTGGGATTTCAATTGAGAACTCATGTCAGCATCTAAGTTGTATGATTCTTTGTATGGGCGGAGAATTGTACTTGGTGTAACAACCACTTAGCTTCTGGTAGTGATAATCATTGAAATGTTTGTGTTGCGCTATTTGATATATACCCGTTGAGAAGGTGATTCTTTTCTCATGTGTATAACGGATAGGTAGAGAATATAAGATTAGGTTAGATGATATTAAGATTATGTACGGTTCTTAAAACTAATGCATATGGTAAGTTCGTGACTCATAATCATATGGTATGTTTTGAACCCCTCAGCGAATGGACGCATATGGTCCGACTAGGATACGTTTCTAAACTCATATGATTATGGCAAGTTCCTGAATTTCTAAAGTATGGTAAGTTTGATGAACTGGGGTATAACTAAGTGTGAATTGAGTATTGAGGATGATAGGAATAGATAGACTTATTAAGCAATGGATCATTAGAGAAATTAAAGTTGATGGTGGAAGCATAGGTATTCCAAATCTTCTAGCTATGCTAGACTTCAAAATTTTGACATCAAGCTAAATTCGCACTATGGTGCCTTTAAAAATGAATTTTCTTATTAGTAACATACTGTGACAAAGGTGTGTATGTGGATTGTGAACCACTAACATCTCCTTATCTGTTACGACATGATAACACTAAAATTGATTTTTAATGGTTTTGAACCATTTAAAGAAGAGTCTATGCTAATTGCTTCGGCTAGACAAAAATGATTTGAAATATATCAAAATGTATTTTATATATCAGTAATGCATCATGTAACCTGGTGAAAAGATGATAAAATGATTGTAAATACAGTGCGGTATCATGACGTCATAAAATGATTTTTAGAATTTTAAACCAGTTAAAGAAAAGTCAATGCCAATTAAAGTGGCTGGACAAATGTTTCGATTGATGTTCGAATTATTGATATGCGTTTAAGTTATTTGATCCAGCTAGGCAAATGTTTATGAAAATTCAAGTATTTCTTTGAGAATTTATCCCGAACCAAATTTTTTTGGTATGGAATCTTATGCTAAGTCTGAGGTGAACAACCCCGATTAGATAGAATAATCCAATCTAGTAGCGCAAATAGTCGCTAAACAAAGATTGATCGTTATGACTGATTTATGGTACGACGAATTTGATCACCTAACGTATTTCAGTATCTATACTAGGTTGATCACCTAGTACAACATGTTTACAGAATTGGTTGCGGTGAATACCGTTAAACCTGAGAGTTCATGGTCTATATGACCCCTCAACATAATATGAAAAGTTTTAACTTCTTAAAAAGGGTAGATGGTTGAATGAGATGATAGAAGAGAAATTCTCAGAGGAGGAAAATGTAAAGGTTAAATTGAAAACCTATTTTCGGTGAATAGGAGAAGCAAAGATTAGTAGACTGTAATTTCGGGGACAAAATTCTTAGAAGAAGGGGTGAATGTGACAACCCAAAAATTTAGAATATCTTGAATGATTAAATTAAAGGTTAAAGTTTAAACCTAGAGTGAAAATAGATGATTTATTTTAAATTTTAAAAAATCTAAGGAAATTAATGGTATATTGAAATGATTCAATGATAAGGTTACGAGAAAGAATAAGATCTAAGCCGATTAAGAAGGATTCGGTATTATGATTCCGGGGACGGAATCCTTATAAGGGGGAAAGAATGTGATAGCCCAAATTTTTGGGTAATATTAAAATAAGAATTAAATAAATAAAATTCTTATTAGATAATATGTTGTATGATATTATATTGCATAACTGAGTATGAACTATGCAATATGTGATGTTTATGCTTAATAAATATATTGGTATTATATATTTATTATATGTAAATAAATTGTAGGGGCAATCTATTAAAGGAAATGAGATGAGTAGAATTAAAATAATCTATAATATTAAATTATTTTAATATGGTGAATTAGTGGCATTAAATATATACTTAATGTATAACCACCCTTTTATTGAAGAAATCATGTATTACATTATTGGACGTAAAGGTATGTATGTTTTAATGTAGTATGTATATTATTATATTTATTACAGTTAAATTGTTGAAAATAATTTATAGAAGGAAAAGAAAGTAATTAGTATACAAGAATTATTGTATACTTTATATAAATGATATTAAAATAAATTCTAGAGTTGAATTATTTTAATAAAGAAAAGATATTATTTTAATTATAATATTTTATTCTTTGAATAAATTTCCTTTTATATGGTAAATATATTAAGTTATACTTACTATATATAAATAAATTGATATAAACAATTTATAAGGTGAGAGAATAAATCTATTATTTATTTTCTATATGTGATGTGAGTACATGTGCATTATAAAGAATATTTGTAAGTTAATATATATATATATATATATATATATATATATATATTTATTACTGTGAGAGAAATAAAATTGTTGGGAACAATTTGCGTGATGAGGCAAAAAGAGGCGGATTAAGCATATAATATTTATATATACTTTACTAAGAGTATTAGAATAAATTCTTATATAAAATTAATTTAATAAAGAAAAGATATTATATTTACCTTAATATCTTAAGAAAGTAAATAAATTCTTAATTGAATTTATGATAATGAAGTAAGGATATTATATTATAATATCTTGGGTATGTAAATAATTGTATTTACATAAGAAATTATATTTAACATATTTATTTTACATTTATAAAATAAATATGTAATTTTAATATGTTATGTTATATTTTTTATAATTTATATATCAAAGATGGGTTATGTAAATTATATGATTCCGAGAGGGTAAAATAAATTAAGAAAATTTATGCAGTAACTTATTTAATTAAATTAAGTTACTAAGATTGGGTAATTAAATAACTTAATAAAGTATGGAAGTGAATTATGAAAGTTAAGGGAGAATTGTGCGAGTTAAGAAAACCTTAGGGTTAAAAACCTAATATTTGAAACTTAAAAAAATATTTTAAGGAATATACTAAGGAATAAAGAATATTCCGAGAATATGCTAAGAATATGTCAGGGGTGATTTGCAAGCTTTTAAATACGAAGGGGAAGAATAGAGAAGATTTAAGTTGGGTGACCAACTTATAAGAAATTGAAAGTAGTTTTTATATAAGCAAAATTGATAGAAATCAAGTTAGCAAAATTTGAACCAATAAGAATTTAGAAGGGTGAAAGAGGCGGAAGATGTTTCAGACAATTATGGAACATTAAAGTCTCCGTAGTTGGTATATAAAAATCCTTAATTTACCAACTCTTCCTTATTTTGTGCCAGATTTTTAGGGAGTTGGTAAATTATTACCCTCACTTCATTTACTCACTCCCATCCGTTCCTTTTCATTCTCCTCAACAAACTTCTTCCTTCCCATATTGCAAAACAAAAACAGAAAGAGTGAAGAGGAAGCAAGAGAAGAGAGATTCATATGGCTTGAGCAAGATTGAAGCAAGCAAACAACAAAAACAAACTCCTACAAACCTCCATAATCATCCTACTTCATCCTCTCCACCAAAACATTCATATTTTCTAGAGAGAGAAAGAAATGGGTGGAGTGATTTTACTTGATTTATGCTATGGGAGTGTTCAAGGAGAAAGGAAATCAGATTCTAGCAGGTCCTAGCACATCAGCTAACATCTTAGAGGAAGGAAATCCAAGAATTCGTGTCGCAATAGATAGAAGTTAAATCATGAACGTTCGATGGACGTATAGTGACAAATGCAAACTGAGGCAAGTTTTTCAGTTCTATTATGTTTGTGGATTAAATGTGATTATGTGGTGAGTTACATACCATGCTTTATGAATTGTTAAAGTCAAAATACAACTAAGTTAATTGGGTTATGGAACTCAATTTATATGTGATATGTGATAGCACATGTTGTATGATGTAATTCGATAAATTAGAAATGTATAATGCATGAATGTATATTTTGTAAGAAATTATTGATACATGCGGATATGCATAGTAAAGGAAATATAGTGCATATAGAATTGTGTGCTATGTAAAACATGGTAGACTGTTAAATTTGTTGGGCTGTCGAGCTCAATCTTGCAAACACAAACTTTTTGCAGTTTAATGATGTTAAACAATATTACTTGCTATACGGATGATGAAGATTGAACGATGTGCAAAATGAATACATTTCCTTGAATTAGAAATTATATAAATCTTTGATTGATAGTTTTGTCAAATGTAATTGGCAGTTATGTATAGTTTGAAATGTAGAATGAATAAAGAATGTTTATTCGAAATGAGTATATATATGATTTTAAAATAAATGAATCATCGATAGAAAATATATGAAGTATTGAGACTTAAGCTTTTAAAACGTTTACATGGATTATACAAATCATATAATAAATATGATTCTAGTATAAAGAAGAATTGTAAATGCTGCGATTCAAGGAATGAATGAATGGGGAAAAAAAATTATTCCATATTTTTAGCTATTTTAACATTAAATAATATTTTAAAGATAGAACAAGATAATATTAACAAACAAGATCGGGAAGGAAAATTGTAAGACCCCAAATTATTAATAAATGGAATTTAATTCCTCTATTTATTATTTTGTAATAGTAAGGGTTGATTTGATTAATGTGGTTAGTTATGGGTAAAATGCGCAAATATTTTAAATAAGCAAGTGGTTATAAAATACTCATTGTTGTCGAAGAATATTCGTTTGTTCGTGGAATATTCTTCCGTCTGGGAATATTAAATGCGACGGTAGCGACCTAAACTGTGGGGCCCATAACGGAAAGCGATTGGATGAAGAAAAGACAAGTATAAGTTGTTTATAAATAACGTCGTAGTTATTCTCAATTAACACTTCGTTAGAAAACCCGGTGGTTAAAAAACACGAATACGCGTTGTTGTTGCAAAGAGATGGAGGCGGTATTGCACTAATTATTGATTCTTACGTAAGAAGACACTACTCAATAATTGTTACGGTAATTTCTTATTCGATTATTTTATTTTATTGATTCAATAATTGTTGCGTTGATATTTTATATTACTGTTGTTTCAATAATTGTCACTACACAGTATTTTCCATTATCGAAGCAATAATTCATATTATCTGAATAATATTATTAGAAAAATTATTGGCAATGTCTAGAAAGTTACATCTAAGAAGAGGTTTGGTCACCTAATTCAAGGCGCCAAGAATGAGAAATTCTTATTAGAAAGCCCCTCTTTCCGAACTACCGTCACAAGATGTGATTCTGTAATATTATTTGTGAATAATTAATTATTAATTTATATGATGAGGAAAATATTGATTTTATGTGGATATAGATGGAGAAAATTTTTAAATGTGACAATTGTTGAAAATTAATATTTTATCTTTTTCTGATAAAATAATTCATTTAAATATATTATTTTAATAATATATTAATGGTGATATTTTTTACAATGAATGTGGAATATATGATTATATGAGGAGGGAGAGTATTTTGTGGGATTAAATGATTAACACATGTTTTGTGTGTCAGTGGACCCCAATAATTGACCGAAATTTGATTATAGCATGTAAAATCGCCTGTTTGTGGATTTCGATCAATTTCTGTTTGGAATTTGGAAAAACTTTCTTCTGCAAAGTTGTAGAGAATGAAATTTCCTATGGAAAGGACACGTGGTTTGAATTTTTCTGATAAAAGGGCTATTTATTATGAATGATTGAAGTTCCAAAATAATTAATTTTTGGAAGTTTTAGTTATTTTTTTAAGAAAAACGTTTTTGTTCAATTGAGTAAGCTTACATGTGTTATCAATGTGTTGAATTCAGATGTCTAGAGGTGGGCTAAGGAAAATTATATAAATATATTATTATTTTATTAAATTTTCTACTTTAGTGTTCTAAGCATTTTCCTATAAATAGGGTGCTTAGGTTATAATTGAAAATCACACCAGAAACTGAAGTTTTCTCTCTATTTCTATCTCGATATATTGAGCATATTTTTGTGAGTATTTTAGTACTTTGAGTATTGCTATACGGTGCAAGTTCTTTCAGCACTATATCCAGTATTCCAGTCAGAAGTTCTATCCTTTTGAGGTAAGGGATGTTATTTTCTTCGTAAATGATATTATTTTTTTCAATATCATTATGCTGAAAGATTGGTCTGAATTTTTATCAAATTTGGAAATTTTTATGTTGGGGTTACTATTCACGAGTTACTATTCATGAGTTACTATTCACGAAGTATGATGATTTTTTTAATGAAATTTCTATCTTTTAGTGTCTGAGAGTTACTTATTCACGATACGACCATTATTCATTTAATACCAAGACTATTCACGTAAAAATTAAATTTTATTTTTCGTCCAAAATATCTATTATGGATACTAGCTTTGATTGTATCCATGTTTTGATCATTCTTGAATTTTACTCCAATATGATTATTTATGAGGTATTTTTGGACATGGAATAACTGAAATACGAATCCTTAATATTTATTCTTTTGTTTCTTTCGATTCGTTTTTTTAAAATATTTTTCATCATCCTCGGTCCTAAATGATGATATTCTTGAATATCTTTGGCATGTAGTGCAAAAGATGAATGATTTTCTAATGAATATCTTTGGCCGTAGATAAAAAGATGAGCAGTATTTAGATGAACATTTGATTAATTGATGAATATCTTTGGCTCAGAGTAAAAGATAAATATTTAAATCCAGATATATTTTGATGGATGTTACAGGGATAAAATATCAATGATGAACTTTTAAATTCATATATAGAAGATAGTAGATTGCATTCTCTACTTCGCTCTTCTAATGAATTATTATTTCCGCTGCGAATATTGATTTCAAACTTATTGTCTATTGTATTCTATTAGATTTTTCCCTGTTGAGGACTAACGATTTTTTTATATTATCTTAGTCATAATGTTCTTTACTGGGCTAGTTGAGCTCACTCTTTTCCTTGTTGTTCCATTTTTCTTCTTAGGAGGCGAAAATGTAGCGAGTACTAGTCGGGGTGTGGAATGATGGTTCTAGAAGTGGTTCTAGTAGTCCTCACTATTCTATAAAATAGTGTATTAATAATTGTAATGACTTATTTGAGTGTGGATATTGTCTAGATGACAATATTTGTATTTAAACTCACAGTTTTTATGTTGTATTAATAAAGTTGTAGTTGTTTACGTACCATGTATTTTGACGACTCGAGAATGGGTGTCAGATACCTATTTTGGGGCGCCACGCTTGGTATCGAGCTTAGGATATGATCTCTGGCGGAGATCGGGGAATAGAACTAGGAGGGGAGAGACGAGTAAATCCTTCGCTAGTGTGTCCTACCTAAGCTTATTTGTTGGTCAGTTATAATATAGGGGTATTATGTGATATGTTAATTTGTTAAATTAACCCTTATTTTATGGCAGTATTTGAGAATGTCGACTGAGAATGTTAACAGTGGAGTAAATGAGACCGTGGAGATACCTGTGCTCACCAACGAGGAGAACGTACAACAGGCTAGCAATGTTCCTCCTGTGAACAACACCACTGAGCAGATGATGAACGATGGGATGTTTAGAAGCTTTTTACAGTTCATGCAAAATCAGACGAGGGAGACTCGTGTTCAAAATGCAGGAGGAAATGATAGAAATTCATGGTTTGTCACAGCCAAGCAGTTTAAAGAGTTGGGACCACCATAATTTATTGGAAAGTCGGATCCGATCAAGGCAGAGACATGGGTTAAACAAATTACCAATAATTTTTTAAGTTAATATATATATATATATATATATATGTGTGTGTGTGTGTGTGTGTGTGTGTGTGTAAGACCCCAAATTTTATGAATAAAGAGTTAATTTTCTCTAAATATTATTTTGAATAATAAGGTGTTGATTTGATATAATGCTATAGTTATGGGTGATATGTACAAATTTTGCAAAGTAAGCAAGTGGTCATAAAATATTCGTTTGGTCGAGGAATATTCTTTTTGTCGGGAAATATTTGTACAACGGTACAATAATTGGTGGACCACATAACGGAATAACTGTCGGATATAGAAAGCTACAGAAATAAACTTTTCATAAAATAACAGCAAGACTTTTACCGTTAAACTGTTGAAATACCCGGTGATAAAAGTACAGTAATACACATTGTTGCACAGTAGCACATGGGTATTACACAGTATCTCTGATTATTGATGCTTACGTAAAAGTTACTCAGTTTCATTCAATAATTGCCACAGTAGTTGCTGCATAATATCTCATATTATTGAATCCATTATTGTCACAGTATCATCTGCACAATATTTTATATTATTAAATCAATAATTGAGACAACACAATTATTCATATTATTATTTGCATTATTGATAATGTCTAGAAAGTTCTGTCGAGGAAAAGGGTTAGGTTATTTAATTGCGCACCAATAAGGAGAAATCATCATCGAAAAGCTTCCTATTTCCTAGGAAGGATCTGGTTGTCAATATTGTGAGTTAATGAGGAATAATTGTTGATAGAAATATTTCCACTGTGTTGGGAATATTAGTGTTAGTGGAAATTGACATTTATTTCGATAATAGTTGATTTCTTGATGTTAAATTGACCAAACGGGTAATTAATCAGATAAATGAGTAATTAATTGCTATTAGTTCACATGTAAGGAACTATTGGTTCATATGTAAGTACTATTAGGGGATGTTATGAAAGATTGATAATACTTGAGCGACTAAATTAAAAATGGAGGCAAAGATGAATGTACTAAAGTATAATTAACCTTGTAATTTACCACCTCTTCCTAGCCTATAAATACTCCTCCATCCATTCATTATTTCCTACCATTTTGAAGATCAAAGTTATAATCACAAGTTATAGTGAGAGAAACTATAGAGAGAGAAAGAAAAAGAATATTCTGCTGCTACACTATTGCAGTATCCAATCTCCTACTAAGGTAAGGGGTATTATTTCTTTCGTATTCGTAAAGGAAGTTATTTTCTTCATACTCATAAGGGTTGTCATTATATTCCTTATTAATTTGCGGGAATAACCTGTCTACGCGGATTACTGCATGCTTGGTGAATAACCCTTTGTATTCATTCTTTATTAATCTACGGGAGTAACATGTCTACGCGGATTACCACATGCATGGTGAATGACCCTTCGTATTCATTCTTTATTAATTTGCCGGAGTAACCTGTCTACGCGGATTACCGCATGCATGGTAATGACCCTTCATATTCATTTTTTATTAATCTGCGGGAGTAACATGTCTACGCGGATTACCGCATGCATGGTGAATAAACCTTCGTATTCATTCTTTATTAATCTGCAGGAGTAACCTGTCTACGCGGATTACCGCATGCATAGTTAATAATTCTTTGTATTTATTCTTTATTAAATTGTGAAAATGAGATGCTTACGCGGATTATCGCATGACGGGTGAAAATCCATTTTCAATTTCGTATATTTTTTTATACTCGCATGAGATATCATTTCTTTTGTACTCATCAAGGGATATCGTCTTCTTTCATATTTCTCCATTTATGGTATGAATTTGTTGTTTGTTTCCATAACCTTATTATTATTAATGGTGAAAACCCTTGAAATTAATGGAATATTCTTAATAGTTTATGCTTAATCTATTATCATTTCACTATTGGTCTGAACTTTCTTATTGAAACTGTAATATTTTCATGGCGGGATACTATTTATGTCGGGGTATTATTCATTTGGAATACTATTCATTCGGGATACTAATCATTCGGGGTATTATTCATTCGAGGTACTTTTCATTCGGGGTACTATTCATGATACAATTGATTTCTTTTCTGTCCAAATTATTTTTGATACATGAATATCATTCTTGAATTTTACTCCACAATTAGTAATCATGTTGACAATTTGGACATTCTTGAACTCTGGATAAATTGAATTATAAATCTCTAATTTTTATCTTTGATCTCACTTGATTGATTCTTTATATCATTGTCATCTTCCTCATGCTTATATTGTGTTGAAAGTCATCTTTGGCCTATAGTGTAAAGATGGACCGTTGATTGGTATGATTATGACCAGGAATTATGTATTGGTATAATCATGACCTTTAATGTTACATATAAAGGTTTATAGTGAAAGTCATCTTTGGCCCGTAATGCATAGATGGACAGGTGTTTGACATGATCATGACCACTAGTGATACAAACAATTATCTTTGGCTCGTAATGCATAGTTAATTCATTGATTGAGAATAATTATTGATTGGTGTTACAAGGATAAAATATGGATGATGAACTTTTAAATCATAGAAGATAGTAGACATCATGCTCTACTTGACTCTTCTAATGGATTGCTATTTTCGTCGTAGTTGTTGATCTAAAACGTGTTGCCTATTGTATTCTATCAGAATTTTCCCTGTTGAGGACTAAGGATAAATTGTTTTACATTATCTTAGTCATAATATTCTTACGGGGCTAGTTGAGCTCACCCTTTTCTTTTTGGTTCCATTATTCTTATCAGGAGGCGAGAATGTAGCTTAGACTAGTTGGGGAATGGAGTAATGGTTCAAGATGGTTGTTGTAGTAGTTCTCCCTAATTTATAAAATACTGTGAACATAATTGTAATGAGAACTTTATTTGAGTTTGGATATTGTCTACAAGACAATATTTGTATTAAAACTCTCAACTTATGTTTTGTCGTATTTTGCACGACAGTTGTATAAATGAAGTTTGTATTTGAATTCTGTACATGTATTTTGACTACCCAGAATGGGTTGTGTGGACCTATTTTGGGAGCATCACAGTTGGTATCAGAGCTTAGGGATATGATCTCTGGCGGAGATCTGAGGTTTGAACTGGGAGGGGAAAGACGAGTAAAACCTTCGCTAGTGTGTCCTACCTAAGCTTATTTGTTATTTAATTGGTCAGTCGGAATATAGGTATAATATGTGGCATGTAAATTTCTTTAAATTAACCCTTGTTTTGTGGCAGTATTTGAGAATGACATCTGGAAATTTTAAGATAAGTAATGGAGCACGTGCGACCATTGAGTCACTGCCAATCAATAACCAGGATAATGTGCATCAGGAAGGCAATAATCCTCTTCTAAACAACAACACCGACCAAATTATGAACGATGGGATGTTTAGGAGCTTTCTATAATTCATGCAACACCAAACGAGAGAGACTCCTGTTCAAAATGCAGGTAGAAACAATGGTAACTCATGGCTGGTCACTGCTAATCAATTCAAGGAGTTGAGACTGTCGGAGTTTTTAGGAAAGCCAGAGCCACTTAAGGTAGAATCATGGATTAAGCGGATCACCAAGATATTTGATGTCTTGGGATGCACAGAGGAGCAAAAGGTTTCCTTCGCCACCTTTATGTTGCGTGGAGAGACAGATTACTGGTGGGAATCCGTAAAACGTACTCATCTTTTCGCACTTAAGATGTCTTGGGAGAAGTTCACGGAATTGTTCAACAAAAAATATTTTCCAGAAAGTATTCGTCACATGAAGGAGGTGGAATTCATCAAACTGGAATAGAACAATATGACTCTATCACAGTACGAGGCCAAGTTTGCGGAGTTATCCCGGTTTGCATCCCATTTAGTGGATAATGAGGAGTGAATGACACGAATGTTTCTGAGAGGTTTGAAACCTGAAATTCGTCAATACCTCATTTCTCATAAACTTTGTTTGTATTCAGATGTTGTGAATAAGGCTCAATTATTAGAGCGAGATAATGAGTCAGCTCAACTAAAAGACAATGACCAACAACACGATAATAATCGTACCGGTGGCAACGACCATCAGAATAATGATAACCATCGTGGAGGAAATTATTGAAAGTAATATGCACACAAGCCAATCATGTTGATGATAAAGCATATACTTTGTAACAATCTTATTCGTTTATTAATAAAAGTATTCATTTACTAAAGGCTTTAATTTATCTACATGGTGTTGTTTTAATAATATGCGATAAATCCATAGTTTTAAGCAATGCTTTTAGAATAATGATGAGATCATGCTAATGAGATCTAAATTCTTAGATAGCTTAAAAACTAAAATGTTTCCAATCGATGGATTACTAAAAAGGGGATTAGTGAATCCGGATAGATTGGTACATACGTTGCTTGTTCATTGGATGAGGATGATTGATCTCATGATTTTTTGTGTGGAAACACTAAAGTAAGTATGTAGGTGCTTATTGGAGAATAAGAACATTGAACGTGGATTGCTAAGGAATACCTAATACAGTTTTAATTGTCTGTCAATATGAATTCCTGTAGTGATAGTAGTACACGTGATCCTTGGACTTGAGATCATAATAGTATCTTGTGTATGATGAGTTATACTTTAAATTATTCCTTAAGACCCTTAGGGTATATCAAAGGGTATGCTTGAGTATAATAAGTTATACATGGAGATAATATATGATCAATAAAAAATCTACCGCTTCTAGTAAAAGAAGAGAAATGTCATATGTGATTCGATAAATGACAATCCAATAGTCCTTGGCCAAGGCAGAATGAAATTAGAAAGGAGTTTCTAATTTGCATTATTTGGAGTTGTGCATTTAAGAGTCAAAATACACATAATTAATTAAATAAGAGTTGACAATAAATCCATGTCTTATATTTAATTGGGACATTGTATGATGGAAGGATTGAATTGCAAAATAAGGAATACCTAATGGAGTTTTACTTGCCCGTCAATAGGAATTCCTGTAGTGATAGTAGTACAAGTGATCTTTAGACTTGAGATCATCATAGTATCTGGTGTATAATGAATTATACTTTGACTTATTCCTTAAGACCCTTAGGGTATATCAAAGGGTATGCTTGGGTGTAATAAGTTATATATGGAGATAATGAATGATCAATAAAGAATCTACCGCTTCTAGTAAAAGAAGAGATATGTCCTATGTGATTCGATAAATGACAACTCAGGAATCCTTGGCCAAGATTGAATGCAATTAGAAAGGAGTTTCTAATGTATATTTATTCGGAGTTGTGCATTTGGGAATCAAAATACATATAATTAAATAAAATAAGGCTTGACAGTAATTTCATGTCTTATATTTAATTGGGACATTGTATGGTGGAATGATTGAATTGCACGATAACTATTTACTCAAAGGTTCTTTTATGATTAATGTTGAAATTTATATTATCTAGAAAGTCGTTGATCGCTAAGGAGGCTTATCCTTATTATAGAATAAATGTTATTTATTTAAATAAATTAATAGTTTTATTTATTTAAATAAATTAATAGTTTTATTTATTTATTTAAATAAGATTAGAATTATTCTAATTGATTTATTCACAACCCATTTAATATGGAAAATCTAAAGGGTTACACAATAAAAGGAAGAATATTTATTTAAGAAGTAAATGGAATAATTGTAATAATAAGTTAAGTATATTTAATTTAATCTATGGTGATAGAATAAATTAATAAGCTTAATACTTATTATTTAATATTTTGGAAATATTAAATATAAATTAATAAGAGAAGTCTTATTATTGTTGACGTCAAAATTTTTATTTGTCATTTTTTGTGCTTGTCTTTTGGTGTTCTCATTTTAGGTGAGTTTTGTTTGAAAAAATAAGTTTGAAAAGGTCCGACACGTATATGTTAACGATTTGACTTTAACAGACGCCAATTGGTAGATTTGAAATGGTTTTACCAACTCAACCGAAAAAGGTTTGCACAAAGACCCAATGATTGGACACTGTGTAACTGGTCTTGGAAACCGAGATTCATTAGGGTTCAGGGGCTTGATTAAGCGGAGGGAAGGTGTTAGGCGCCCCCCGACTTCCATGAAAACACGGTTACCGTCACTTTTCAATTAACTTTTATCTGTGTATATGTCTGTGTGAGTTGGGCCTATGTGCAATTATTTGGAGTTGAGTCATCTAAGGATATCTAGACACCGTAGATAATTTACAAGCTGGCTGCAGCTGAGAAATGTCCATCATGGGAACTAAATCTAGATTCAGAAGGTGAATCTCTGATTACATGATTTTGAGGCTCACATGAAAGAGTAATATGTACAAAAGCTAGAAAAAGAACTAGATTTGAGTAAATCTAAACCATTCTAGCTCCAACGGTTCCAATTTAGTCACTTTTGAACCTGTCAAAATTAGAAATAGCCAGATTTAAGCAAATCTAGCGCGCAAGCTGGAAGATTAAATATCTATATTATGAAAGCAGTTAAAGCATATATTTATATAAAAGCGATAAATATATATATATAGGTATATATATATATATATATATATATATATATATATAGACGATCAAACTACCAATAAGTAAACTCTCTAGTGAGGACTTTGAAATATAAATATATATATATATATATATATATATATATAAAGAGTAGCGCTCTGGATGTTCTATCCAAGTTCACTCGAGTTTCGAGTTCGATGATCGAGTGAGCTTGGATAGAACATCCGAGCGTTACTTTATATATATATATATATATATATATATATATATATATATATATATATATATAAGTAGTAAAAAGCTTAAAAATCAAATATCTTACAAGGTCGCCAAGAAGACTTCAGATAGCTTTTGACACCTGAAAACTCAGTTTCCATCGGTTAAACTTCAATATGTTTCAAAAAATGAGCTTACAAGTGTTTAAAAAGAAGAATCACTTAGTTTAGAGCACTCTAGCAAGGGTTACAAACTGAAATGGACAGAGTTTTCTCTCGTTTCTTCTTCTTATTTTTTTCAAATGAGCTCCCAAGAGCTCATATTTAAAGACCAGATGGCCGCGGGTCTACCTGCGGCTGCCCCAGGCCATGCGGGTCTCGTCGTCTCGAAGTACATGTACTTAGGCTACGCATTGTTCGCTCGAACCTTCATAACTTTCAATCTGGGCATCCGATAAAAGAGTGTTGTACCTTTTTAGAATGTTGTTGTCGAGAGCTACACAATGACATGTGATTAGAGGTTGTACGAAGCTGGAAAGATGGTTCCATGACCAGATCTCCAAGTCTTCAAAGTCTATCCGTTGTACTGTCTTGTGTAGTTGTCACTCGAGATTTGAGCTATGGTTCTTATGGGACATCTTGGTACGCAGTGTGATTTAAATTGTGTTGAGACGACATGAAAGTGATATTAAGGTGGCAAAATGATGATTTTGCCCCCACCAGGGTTATCTCTGGTTTTGGCGCAGATGTAGCAGTCATTTCTCAGGGTTATCTCCGAGATTGGGCTGCTGTGGACGCTAAATGTCCTCAGGGTTATCTCTGAAGTTGGCTTGATCTCCCGAGGTTATCTCCGGGGTTGAAACTAACTCTTCTGGAGTTATCTTCGGAACTTGAACTAGATCCCTCGGGGTTCTCTCCGAGGTTGGAACTGGATCTCCCGAGGTTATCTTTGGGATTAAAACTGAATCTCTTGGGGTTATCTCCGAGATTGAAAACTGGACTTCTCGGGGTTGTCTCCGGGGTTGAAAATGATATGACTTCCAAGGTTATCTTTGGAAGACGATTCTGCCCTCCTGCAGGGTTAGTAACAGGAACACAAAATTTCAAGTGTCTATAGATGCCCCTCTTTATCATATTCATGTGATGCAATGGCATGGATAGGATAAAGACTACTAGACACTTGAAATATGACAAGATAATCATGATGCAAATGCAATGCAACATGATGTAACGTTTTGCTGAGTGTTGTTTTTTGGAATGTTTTCGAACGGGATGTGATAACTGCCTGCCCCCGTCACATCTGTTGGGGGATGGAGTTTTCAATGATGGCTCTTTTGAACCGCTTTGATGTCTACTTGACGAGTAGTTTCCAAAGCTTTCATCACAGGAATCCTGTGATGCAACGGTGGAGTTATCGCTAGCGGTTTGAGCTGTCCATCAGTGTTATCTGAGCCTGATTTTCCAACAAGTCACAAAGATGTCTTTGAAATTCATGGAGTGGAGGTTTATCAATGATTGAAACAAAAGGATGTTGACATTGGGGTTATCACCAAAGTCCTTGATCCTTTGTATAGGCTGTCCACCGAAGATATTCTTCTCTTTTGCGAGCGACTCTTAGGGATTGCGTTTGGATTGCTGGGGATCTGTATAATTGATTCCATCATCGGTCCTTCCCGGTAAGGATGGTTTTCCGTATTTTGTATCATTAGGTTTCTCTGACGCTTTATTAGAGTTATCGCCAATAGTTTGTAATGTCAGGGCTTTCTGATCCTCGTTGAAATGGCTTTCAACGGCTTAGGATGTACGAAATCTTAGGTGGGGATGTATTTCTGACGAGATGTATGCTTTTGATTGCAATTACAACCCCATGTTGATGGCATCAAACCTTCGCGATGCGTTAACAATGGCCACTTTCAATAGCTTTTATTGTCGGCTTCCTCAACCCTGTATCCGGGTGAATACCAATGATGGATATGTAGACTCGCAGTTTGGTCCCTGAAATCAGGATTTCATGCTTTTTTGCTTAATCACGTAACATCTTTTTTACTGATTTGACTTTTCAGCTTCTGGGACCTCCTTTACAACTCAAATTTGATCGAGCCGGAGGGGGTGGGGACCACCCAGGGTAGCCGCAGGTAGACCCGCGGCCACCTGTTCGTTATAACTCACCTCCCATCCCTTTCACAAGTTATTTTCAAGTTGCAGCCGCACAGAGAATCCGAGATTTCTTCTTCAGATCTACTGAGTTTGGCTAATTTCTATAAAATTCATCACCGTACAATCGTTCTGCACTATCCTGGTAACATTTACATGTTTTCTTTTCCAGTTTTGACCGTTGCAAAGTGAGATATCATACAGAATGCTTCAAAATACATAGTAGTGAATATGCATGCTCATATAGCTTGATAAAAAATATTCAACGCAGTAAATGTTAGTATTTTACCATGTTGAACGTATTGATGTTGAAAAAAATGACTTTTAAAACAGTCAATTTGGCACCTTTTTCTGTTATTTCTTTATCTTATTTGAGGACAAATGAGCAAAGGTTTTGAAGCAAAGTAATCCTGGTAATTAGGATACCCTTATGGATATGACTTTGATGTTTTTCCATGCATATAAGATGTTTATGATTTTGAGTTGGTGTGCTACTGAATGGCCACCTAGTCATCCATACGTGCATGTGGATACTCCTTTTTACAAAGGAGACTCTGGAGAAAATTTTTCACGAGTCTAGGCATTGAATGATCATGCATTTTTAACTCTACTGCAGATGTATGTTAAAGTAATGCATGCATGCATATAGCTATGAACTGCATTTAATGAGCTCCAGGTTAGAATTTACCACACCCTTTTTGAGCTGATTTGGAAACTTTTGTCCAGATATATGGATCTAGACCAGCCGAGTAGCTCCCGTAGGACCTCTTCAGGTGTGAGGAGGAGAGCTTCAGATGTGCCTCGACCTCGCCCAACTCGATAGCCTCGTCGATTGACTGAGTCCGTGATTTGTCTTATCCGGGTTGAGAGACCAGATGTTGAGCACGAGGAGTAGGATGTACCCGTTATGGATCCTGCTCCTTCTTCTTCCATTCCCCGCAGGGAGCTTTCAGCTATAAATGTGACGATTTTAGAGCTTCTGGATGATTTGAGTCGTCACCCCTCGATCTATCTTCACGCGAATGAGGTAAAAGCCGTGTTGATCTTCCTTTTCCCATTTATGGGGCTAAGGGTTCTGATGTTGATTTGCACTGTGATGCAGGTTCCTGGCTTTACGTAGCCCAAAGGGAACTGGTTTAACATACATTCTCTGTACCAGACTCTTCATCTAGAGTAGCGAGAGATTGTGCATGTCTGGGGCTTCGAGGCTTTCTTTTCCATCCTCCCCCATCGTTGTCCCTGAGGTTATCTCAGGGCTTTGTCTGAGCGCTGGTTTCTGTTGGGTAAATTCTAGATACGCTCGACACACAAGTGTACGTGGTCAATAAGTAATATAATAGTAATTAGAGTATCGTTCCCACAGAGAATTAGTTAACAAGAATTACCAAGTACTAACATATAACCAATTTAATCTTATTTAAACACATGATTTAATATTTTAATTTAAAATAATTAATTAAACTATTACTAACTATCCCTAGAGTGAAACAAGATAATGAAGACTTGAAATTTCAATTTCACCTATTGCTTTATTTAAATCAACACACTTCCTGTTAAGTCAAATCAATTATACTAGAGTGTTAATTAAGAACACGAAAGTAAAATATGGCCATCTCTCAATGCACCATACTCATATCAAATCAAATCCATAGATGATATAATCAAATTGAACACTCTAATTAACTAATCCACTATATCTCTATGTGAATTACAATTAAAAAGAGTTTAAGTGCAAGTTATTATTAGATTACATGCAATGCTTCAGTATATCTCTATCCTAAGCACAAATCATGAATTCGAACTCAATCTAAAACACATAAATACATGTTATTATGATCAGATTTAAACCCATAATCCGTCTCTCAAGTTCATATGGATTATCACAGTAATTGTTAGCTAGACAATTAAGCAATTAAGGGCAAATCATAATAGACAATCCAAATACAACTAATAAGGCTAACAAGGAAGAATAGTAAAGTAAACTACACAATAAGATCTATAGTAGTCTCAAAACAGAGTTTAATTCATAACTGAACTAGAATCCATCATCCACAATTGATTAAACATTAAAAGATACAAATAGATCAGAAAAGAAATTAGAATTGAGATAAACAAATCTGCATTCTCTTTCTTCCAATCTGATTTCCCAATGATGATCAATAAATTCAATCTTCAGATCTAGTCTAATCTAGGGTTCCTAATCTAAGAAATAAAGTAAAGAAAAAATTAAAAGAAATCTATCCCAAGAGGGATTTTATGGAGTCTTAGCACTAGTCTCTCTAATCCAAGTTATAATCAAGTATTTATAGTTCTAATGGAAATCTTATCAAGTTAGGCAACTAACAATCCTATTCTAGCTCAACTTGGACAACATAACATCCAAATTAACTCTATCCCCGCTAACTGGCGCGCCCAGCGCTGCTCCCAGGCCAATTTGGACGCACCCCTTGCAACAATAACAAAAAATCAGATGGTCCAGCACACCCCGCACCGCTCTTAGTTTATTTCTGGCGCGCCCCACGCTGGTCAGTTTTCTGCTGCGACGTCTTTTGGTAAAAAAAGGCATAACTTTTGATTCGGTACGAGTTACGGGGTCTGGAACTTATCAAATCGAAGATATCGATGAGATCTACAACTTTTATTGTTTGAGAATTGACAGATTCTGGGCGGATAAAGGTTGAAATTGGGCTTGAAGTAGCTACTATGTAAATGGCAAGCATGACCACTCTTAGCTTGATCTTTGTTGATAAAAAGGCCATAACTCTCGCATTCGAGCTCCGGTTGGGATGATTGAAGATGTTCCAAAAAGCTAAGAAGTAGCTCTACTATAAAATCCAAGTTCCAAACTAATAACATGCATCCAACTTGGTGTTAAAATCCTTGCTCCCTTCTTGTATTTCTTTGCATATTTTAGTCCAAAAGATGTCCAAATTGCTTTTCCTTGTTTTTCATGCCAATGTTATATGTGTCGACGTCGGGATTTTTATTTATCCCTTTTCTGTTCTTGTCTGTTGGTGTTCTTATGTTAGGTAAGATTTTTTTGAAAAAACAAGTTATGAAAAGGTCCGACATGTATATGTCGACGATTGGGACTGTAAGAGTCGCCAGTTTGTATTTTTAAATGGTTGCACCAACTCAACATGAAATTTTTTGCACATTGACCTAGTGATATTACACTATTTGACTGATCTGTGAAACCAAGATTCGTTAGGGTCCGGGGTCTTGATTATGTGGAGGGAAGATGTTAGGCACCCCCCGACATCCGTTGTAACACGGTGAACGCCACTTTTCAATTAAAACTATTATCTGAATGTGTGTGTATGTGTGGATCAATGTGCAATTATCTGGAAGTAGTGATATGCCTCGTTTGCACATATATACAAAGGGTTTGAATTTCGTATAAAAGTTCAGTTTTAACAAGATATAACAATGATGTTTTGTAAAAGTAGTTTTTTCAAACCCTTATGCTTAATAGTAATTGAGGCCTTTGATACTTCCATTTTATTATGGGTTCGGCTGGATTGCTTTTATTTTCGAGATGCGAAGTATCTTCGTGAAAATAAGATAAAAAGCAGTGCCAATTTCCTTGTGGGTATGAAAGCCGTCTAAGGAAATTCAAACACCGTAAATAATTTACAAGCTAGTTACAGCTGAAAATGTCCATCATGAGAACCGAATCTAGAGTCAGGAGACTAAATCTGTGATCACATGATTCCTAGGCTCACATGATGTAGCAGTTTGTATGAAAGCTGTAAACAGTTATATATATATATATATAAGTTGTAAACGCACCGGATATATATTGATCCAGGCTCAATTCGTTAATTCGAGTTCGAGGAAAAATAATGTATTTGCTATGGATGAAAAATGGACAAATAGCATCTCCACCACACATTACATAAATCAAGGGCTGAGATTAAAAAGGGAATTGCGTCGTCCGCTAGTTGAAATAGCGGACGCTGAAAACAAAAATTTTAGACCAATTTGCCCACATATCATGTGAGTACGCCTTAATTCGGTTTTTCTAAACCCTCGATTCCTCTATTAAACCCTCCTGCTAGTACGATTCCCTAAACCGGCTATGATTTTGGTCCTCTGTCAAACCCTCATGCTGTGATTTCGAGCGATTGCTGTGTGATTCCTCTGTGCGCTTTCGATCGATTCCTCTGAGCCCTTGGTTAAAACTTGCTGCGATTTCGAGCGATTCCTCTTGTCAAATCGTCAAAACCCGAAGTTTGATTTGTGTTTGATGTCTTAATTTATCTGCACGGTTAGTTAATGCAGTTTTTGGTACCAAGGATGGTTATTTTATGTTCCCATTGATAATTGATGTTTACTGAATTCTGAATATGGCAAAGAAAAAGAGAGACGAATCAGAAGCAGAATCACAAGCTCACCTGGACAATAATGCCGAAAGAAATAAAAAACCAGAAAGTGAGGTCGAGTTTGTTAATGGCGATTCTCATAAGAAGAAGAAGAAGAAGAAAAAGAAGGGAGAGAAAGAGAAAAATAATACAGAACTAAATGAGAAACCTACAGTCACCATAGCCTTACCTGACTCTATCATCCACAACGCTCAATCACTCGAGCTAGTCACTCGGGTAAGTCCTCGAATTGCATGTCAAGTGTTCGATCATTTGTTCCTTAGTAAAAATCTTAACTTTTTCTCAGTTTAAGGTGAAATCTGAAAAAAAAATTATGATATTCTGTAACTTTAATTTCTTATTGCTGTTTTGCCAGTTGGCTGGTCAGATAGCGCGCCCTGTCACCATTTTCCGTATAGACGAGGTATGCATTTTCTGTTCTCTGTTATTTTTGGAGTTTATTTAAGTGGCGGATTAGTTGTTTTGGGTAAGTATTGAGCTTTGATTTATGGCCAACCTTGCTTTTATGATGATGTACTTAATATTTTATCTTAGGTTAGAGTCAATGATTGGGATTTTATTAAACGAAAAAACAGGCATGATATTTGGTTTGTACAAGTAATATGGAAATTGATTACAATTTTACTAATGGAAAAAGTGTTTGTATTGTATGAACAGGTTGTTGTATTTGACAATAAAAGTACTTCGTATGATGATTCAAGTTTTACATTGGGGGATTCTTCAAATGAGAATGAAACTGGTTCAACTTTCTTAATAAGGATCTGGAGGTATCTTGAGACACCACAGTATATGAGAAAGCATCTTTTTGCAAAACATAACATCTTAATATTTGTGGTGGGAATTAACTTCAGTTTTTGCATTTTTGATGGAACTCAGTCATCTGTTTTCTCTTCTACTTTTTCGATAATGAAAGCGTTACATGATTCTTTGCAGGGATTATTGCCCCTCCTTGATGCTCTACATCATTTGCGCAAGCATGAATGGGGTCCATATCGTGAGGGTAGGTTTTTCCTTGGTCTGCTCTATTAAATTACGTCGTCGTAGTAGTCACCAAGAGGCTTTCCAGTGTGCAAATTGAGCAGTACTGTGATTCAATGTTTTCAAACACTATGATGCTCTGCTATAGTTAAAAAAAAATTTCAGTTGACTCTTTTCGTGAGCTCCTCACTTTGACCAGGAAGGTTTGTTTGTCAACTGGGTAGACTTTTAACGAGTCAGCCGATGATCTTTTATTATATGCTCTGTCATTTACTTGGCTTGGTTGCTATGATTTGGAAGATATATTTGCCCTTTTAACTTGTGCTTATTAAGTGTTTGTTTTCAGTGTTGCGAAAACCTTATCTTGTGGATCATTCTGTGCAAAGCTTTCTCACAACTGGTCTTCCCGAGGCTGACAATTAGGATGTTGGAATAAAGCTTTTTTCACACACCATTCATCAAGACCAGAAAATGACCTGTCCTGAATCTATAGAAACTGGATATCTAAGTCAACCTGGAAGTGAATTAGTTCATGCTTCTGCAAATGTCAAAGTTCAGATACCTAACAAAGTGCAACAAAATCTATTTGCTGATTTCATTGCCCAAGTTTCGGAATTCAAGTGCTAATTGCTTGTTTAATCAGTTACACTGTTTGTAGATTATATAATTGTTTCAGATAGAGGTGAGTTTATAGATTTTGGTAATATGGGATTCATTTTGTAATATAACATGGTAATATGGGATTGCCTAACGTATAGTATCATTTTGACGAATATGGGATTGCCTAACGTTTTTGGTAATATGGGATTCATTTTGTAATATAACATGGTAATATGGGATTGCCTAATGTATAGTATCATTTTGGGGAATATGGGATTGACTAATGTCTTTGGTAATATGGGATTGCCTAACTTATAGTAATATCTTTGGTAATATGGGAGATCTGATACTTGAGATCTGCTAGTTCAACTAGCGGATGTGGAGGCAACTTGGTCTAAAATTTTTGTTTCCAGCGTCCGCTACTTCAACTAGCGGACGACACAATTCCCTTTTTAATCTCAGCCTTTGATTTATGTAATGTGTGGTGAAGATGAATCATTTCCCATATTTATATATATATATATAGAAAAATATTAAACGCTCCGAATATTATATTTAGGCTCAATCGAGGTAACTTGATAATATATATATATATATATATATATATATATATATATATATATATATATATATAAAAGCAATAAAAGCCACTGAATGACCGAGCAGTGCAGGCATACACACCACACGACTCTCAACGTGAATAATAGTGTGTGCACAAAAGTGGAGAAAAGGCTTTAAGAAATTTAAGAAGGCTTACAGTTGGCTTCTAAAGAAGACTTCAAATAACTTTAAATGGATGAACACTCGATTCCCACTGGTAAAATGCAGCAAAATATAAGCTCACAAGTGTTTGAAATGAGAAAGCACTCAGTTTATAGTGTGTACAAAGCAAAATGGACAGGACTTCCTCGCCTTTTTTTCTCTTACAAATGACCATCCCAAGTCCTCTATTTATAGAGGGGGGAGCCGCAGGTGTACCTGCGATAGCCCGGGGTGCCCCGGGCTCCATGGGCCCCGTCGTCTCGAAGTATGTGCACTCGTGCAACGTGTTGTCCGCTTAAACCTTAATAACATTCAATCCGGGCATCCGATGGAGGCGTATAATACCTTTTCGGAATGCTGTTGTCGAGAGCTACACAATGACATGGGATAAGAGGTTGTACAAAGTCAGGAAGATTGGTCCATGCCTAGGTCTTCAAGTCTTCAAATTTTATCCGGTGTGCTGTCTTGTGTAGTAGTCACTCGGGATTGGAGCTATAGTTCTTGTAGGAGACTTCTGTGTAGTATGTAGGTCGAAATTTTGTTGAGATGTTGTGAATGTGGGATCAAGGTGGCAAAATGATGATTTTGCCCCTCACGGGGGTTATCTCCGGTTCTGGGTTAATTTAGCAGTTGTTGCTCAGGGTTATCTTTGAGATTGGGCTGCTACAAGTGCTGAGTGTCCTCAGGGTTGTATCTGAGGTGTGCCTGACCTCCCGGGGTTATCTCCGAGTTTAGGACTGAGTTCCTCGTGGCTATCACCGAAGTTTCAAGTCGATTCTTTGGGGATCAAACGAGCTCTTCCGGTTATCTTCTGGAATCAGAATCTGCATTCCTCGGGGTTGTCTCCGAGGTTGGAACTGAAACTCCCGGAGTTGACTCCGGGGTTGGAATTGAGTATTTCGGGGTTGTCTCTGAGATGGCAAACTGAGGATCGCGGGGTTGTCTCCGGGACTGTAACTGAATATCTCGAGGTTGTCTCCGAGATGGCGTATTGAGGATCCCGGGGTTGTCTCTGGGACTGTAACTGAATATCTCAGGGTTGTCTCTGAGATGGCAAACTGAGGATCCCGGGGTTATCTCTGGGACTGTGCTGATTTGACTTTCCAAGGTTATCTCTGGAAGACGATTCTGCCCTCCTGCACATTTAGTAATAGGAACGCAAAAATTTCGAGTGTCTACAATATGATAGCCTACAAAATAACGTAAAATATATAAAATGCACACACAATACTTAAAAATAAACCAAAAGATTAAGCTTAAATGCACTTGATTCTTGGGTATAAACCCACTCATCAGTTTCACCAGACCCAGTCTCTCCATTTATTGGATTATGAGGTGATGATGACACCGATGGATTGGCGATTCATCACTAGGATGGAGTTTTCCTGGGTGCTAGTGCCTTTGGTGGCTGATATTTCCCCGATTATCGTAAAATCCTTGTTGGGAATCCCAGCTATGGCGCTCAAGGGTAGGACTGTCCGTTCTGGTCCCTTGAGTGTATATGCCATGAGTAGGGCTCTGATTAAGCCATTGCCCGATTATCGGAGGGTTAATGATTGCATCCTTTGTCGTTTGTTTCTAATCATCCTCAGGGGTTATTTCCTGGCTGATAACTCTTCGACGATGTCATTCACTTTAGTTAGCGCCACTTGGGAGGTTCGTATTTGGAGAGTTTGATTGGGGCTCCTATACCTTTGCCTACTTCCTCAGGGGGATGCGCCTACGCTCAGAGGGCACGACGAAGGCTTGGTTAGGGTTCTACCCATTCCTGCTGGTGAGCATTTTTTATTTTGATTTCCCTTTTTTGGGTTGCCAATTTGACTGACCCGTCAGATTCCTCTCCTTATTGACAGAGGTTGGGAGCTCTAATTAGTAGAACGTGCTATTAGGAGCACTACATGAGAGATACATATTCCGATCTTTCCTCCTTCCACGCGTCATTGGTCTTTGTTGTAGCCGATCACTAAGATCCCATTGATGGGCGTGGATGGCTTTACACTGTCAGAGAGACCTCTCACTCAGGAGGCTTTTTACCGCTAGTGGTTCCCTCGCACCATTGGAGCTTAGACCCACGCCACACAATTTATAGGGGATATGGTTCCTGGCTTTGTCATGATGATAGATTAGATTGCCTGCGTCCGAGAGCCTAATCATCTGACGCAGATTGAGAGTTTGACCCAACAGTTGGACTGGGCACATTCCTTTATCCAACATTTGGGCAGAGTTCCATCAGAGGTGGATACTTTATATCCTTCAAATTTTCTTCATGTTATTAACATTGCGGGAGGATGATTTGTCTTTTAAGACGGAACCACGAAGACAATCCAAATCCATACTTAGGATACTAGGAAGTTCATCATCAAACCCCGGATCACAACAGGAGTAACCAAATCCAACCTCGAAGATAACCACGAGGCCTGCAGATACAATACTGGACCACACACCGGAGAAGACCGATTAATCTTAGAGATGACCCTGAGGTATCCAGTCTCAGTCCCAACCATGGGAATAGGTCAAGCCAACCTCAGAGATGACCCTGAGGATAGTCAAAGTCAACAGCAAGCCAACCTCAGAGATAAAATTGAGAAATGACTGCTACAACTGCGCGAAAATCGGAGATAACCCCGGGAGGGGCAAAATGGTCATTTTTCCAACTCAACATCACTTCAAATCAAATACACTCATGTCAACTCAAAATGCTTCTAAGGAAGTCCCACAAGAACCATATCTTAACTTCCGAGCGCAGACTACGCAAAACGGCTCAACAGATTGCCTAACGAAACCCGGGAATGCCATTTTGGTCATAGACCCATCTTCCTGGAATAAAAAAAGGTCAAATCATATATCATTGTGTAGCTCTCGGAAAGAGCTTTTCGGAATGGTATGGCACGCTTCCATCGGACTCCCGGATTGAAAGTTATGAGCGATCGAAGCGAGCATAGCGTCGCATTCTGCCCGACGGCGGGACCCACCTTTGCCGGGGCACCGGGCAGCCGCAGTACACACTGCTACTAGGTGCCGCAGTAGACTGCGGCTCCCCCTCTATAAATATGGGGCTTGGGGTGCTGATTTTTAAGAGAAAAAGCGGGAAACCCTGCACAATTGGCTCTCTGCACTCGCCCATCTGATGTATTTTCCCACTTTAAACACCTGTGAGCTCATATATAGCCTCTTTTGTACCCACAAAAGCCAGTGTTTACCCACTCTAAAGATATAGAAGCCTTTTTTATCAATCAATTTGTAAGCCTTCTCACACACTTTAGAGTCTTTCTCTTCATCTTTGCACACACCCTTCTACACGTTGAGAGTCGTGTTGCTTGCTTTTTTGCGGACTTGATCCGTGGTTTCATTCATCTATATATATATATTATATATATATATATATATATATATATATATATATATATATATAGTTATATATATATTGACTAACATTATCGAGTTATGCCTCGATTGATATATATATATACTTATATATATATGCATTTATGTAGGCTTTGCTTGATGAGCCTATATATATATATATATATATATATATATATATATATATATATATATATATATAATATGTGTGTCGGACTTTGTTCGATGAGCCTGAATTTTGATGCAGTGCGTTTATTCGCTTATATATATATATATATATATATATATATATATATATATATATATATATATATATATATATATTGTGGTGAACTACTCATCGATGAGCACTGGATTTTATATCCATATGCGTTTATTATATATATATATATATATATATATATATATATATATATATAGAGTTTACTTACGTGGTGGTTGATCTTTGGCTTTTACAACTTTCTTTACATTTCGTCTGCACTGGAGTTTACTTTCGTGGAGTTTATAATATATTCTGACTTTATTTACATTTCATCACTTTGGAGTTTCCTCCGTGGTAGTTGATAACTTTTAACAACTTTATTTACATTTTCGATCCCCATGGAGGTGCTTCGTGGTTGGTGATCTGTCTGTATATATATATTTGACTTTTTTATATATATATACTGCTTTCGCTTTATATAAAGCTGCAGTATTTTGTGAGCCTAGGAATCATGTGATCATAGATTCATCCCATTGAATCTAGATTCGGTTCCGTGATGGACATTTTCAAATTTATAAGCGACTTGTAAATTATTCTGCGATGTCGAATTTCCTCGAGATGGTTTCCATACCCACGAGGAAGTCGGCATTATTTTTGTATATTATTTTTTCATACGGATGCCTCGCATCCGTCAAATAAAATCAATCAAAAGCCGATCACTTAATAAAAATGGGAGTGTGTAAAGGTCTCAATTCCTATTGAGCATCGGGGTTTGAAAAACCTCTTTTATAAAACATCATTGCCATATCTTGCTAAAAAGCGAATTTTACATAAATTCAGACCTGTATATATATAGGTTCAAGCGAGGCCTCGCACAACTTCCAAATAATAGCACATTGACCCACACACACACACACACACACTCAGATAATAGTTTCTTGTAAAGAGGCGGTCACCTCGGTAACACGGATGTCGGGGGGTGCCTAACACCTTCCCCCCGCATAACCAAGTCTCCGGACCCTAAGCGAATCTCGGTTTCACCGAACCAGTATATCGATGTCACATCATTTGGGTCAATGTGCAAACCTTTTCTCGGTTGTGTTGGTACAACCATTTAAAAAACCAATGGCGACTCTTAGCGGTCCATCATCGACATTATACATATCGGACCTTTTTCACTTGTTTTTTCAAACAAATCTCACCTAAAATGAGAACACGAAAAAGAAAAGTAGCGGAAAGGACACCCAAAAAATCCCGGCGTCGACGGTGGCGACTCTCTGCTGGGGACTCGGTAAGAGGACTTAAGCCGTTATTACAAACTTTTCAAAACTGTTATCTGCTTGTGTGTGGATGTTGCACTTACATTTGATGAATGTGTACGAATGCATTTCCTTATTGCACTTAGTGCTTCGCACCATAACTGCTTGTGATGCTAGTGCTTCGCACCATAAACTGCTTGTGATATTAGTGCTTCGCACCATATCTGCTTGTGATATTAGTGCTTCACACATGTCATCATTTTTATACGGTGAGACGCGATGTATGTGAATGTATGTTGTGTGGTCCCTCCACCAGGAGGCTATCCCGTCGGTGTTTGATTCTTTGGACTCGTGAGAAGACTAATTCTCCGAGGCTCAGGAAAGGCACCACCCAAATTCGCTCCAGTTGAAAGACCGGATTAACTTCCCGTCAAGTAGATTGCGATGATTTGGGAACCTTCATGCCAAAAAGCCGCGAGAGTAACCTAAGATAGGTCGACCCTCGATAAACCCAAAAGCGGAGGAAAGTCTCTTCATGCTCTCTCATTTTAATTACTTGTAAACACTGATTACTTGTAATTTCATTCCATATCTATCTCCATGTAATGAGAAATATGAAGAAATGTGTACACATACATATATTTAACATCATCTACAAACGGTGACATCCGTTTTGCGAGGATAAAATTCCTAAAATGGACACATCACATAGCATGTTATTATATACATTCCCTAAAGACTAAAACTATGCAAGTCTTTCGCGAGGGAAGCAATCGGTCCATTACCCGTTTAAAGTCAAGAAGGCCTTGAGCCCACCATCAAACATGGCTACAAATGCGACTGATCCTGATCCTACTCTCTGTTTTCAGAGAGGAGTTGAAGGATTAAGGAATCGGATAGCGAGAATTGGTTGTCTTTCTAAAAGAACAAAGTAAAAAATCGCGAGGCGAGACAATGCCTACTCAACTAGAGTCCTTCACACTAGGAGGCGGTCGGGGCATTGGTAAAAAGATGGAAACCGGATACCTAAACCTCATTCAATAAAGAAATCACAAATCTCGGGGATGATCGGCGGGGATATAAGAAAGAAAGTCCAACAAATGGAGGATACCATCCGGTCGATTAAAAAATTTGAAATTATGGGAGTGTCACTATTCAGATCTCTGTATATTCCCGGGGCTCAATATCCTACCAAATTCAAAGTCGAGTTTGAAAAATACAATGGGCAAAGGCGATCCCTATCGCACCTAAAAGTGTACATTGGCGTATGACTGGGTCTTATCTTTGAAAATGAAAGCCTCAGAATGCAACTTTTTCAAAAGAGTCTCACTGGAGAAGCTAAAGCCTGGTATGCCCGACTTGACAATGCCAAAATCCACAACTGGGAAGAATTGGCCCACGCCTTTCTAAATCAGTACAGTTTTTAGTCACAAATGGCACCGGATCGATATCAAGTGACTAAAGTGAAAAAGCAAAGTACTGAATCTTTCCGAGAATATGCCCAAAGGTGGAGACATCTAGCAGCGCAAGTCATTCCATCAATGAAGAAACCGAGATGGTAATGACATTTATTGATATCCAAGAGGCTCCTTACTATGAGAGGATCCTAGCCAGGCATAGGAAAGCCATTTTGGAAATGATCAAACACGGTGAAATGGCGAGAGATGGGCTGAAGGCGAGGCAAGATTAAAGACTTCACTTGCCTTGGAAGCGATCACCAAACATATATAGATGGCAAGTATGCGAGTGATCCCAAAGGGTGCAGATAAAGGCAATGAAGATGTATCCCTTGTTTATGCAGGGGCAAGCTAGGAGACCAAACTACAGTCCCCCATTTGGAAAATGCAAGACAATCGCCATCTCCACAAACATGCGCATTCAACCAATACCCAGACGGAAAAGAAAATTTGAAAGAGCGGAAAATCGGGTATTCACTCCTTTCAGGCGATTCCTTGAACATGTATTGGCGATATTAATGGATCACAAGAAAATTACCGAACTAGCTCCACCCTACGGAACCGAGGAGCAAAAGATACAATCAAGCCGGAGATGTGCTTACCACTCGGGGTCTCTCGAGGACACGATACACAGGATTGTTGGTCCTTAAAACATAAGATTCAAAATCTGATCGAAAGTGGCAGTATTGTGGTCGAACAACCTGACCAACAAAATATCAACACCAACCTTCCGTTGCGACATGATATGGAAGAAGTAAACATGATCGGGTCAGGAAGCGCTGAAATGTATCCAATTCGTAAGTACATACGAAGGATGGAGGAATACCCCCAAAAGCGCATAACAAATGTCCTAAAGTGGGAAAACTCGGAGGAGGGTATGCCAGTAATGCAAAAATTGGATGCGATCCAGAATCAAGTGAACCTGCTGGCTAAGCTGATAGTGCGCCAACATCAGGAAACAAGGCAATTTTTCACTCAACTATCAGAAAGCCAAGAGAAAAAGGACTCCACGATGAGCCAGCTAAATGAAGAAGATCAAAGCAGGCTGAAAATACAAGAAAATGGGGATGATAAAATTGCTAGAAGATCTCGCCAACGGAAGAACCAATCGAGGGAATGCGAATTCTCAAAGATGAAAGATCAAACAACCTCCAAAAGAGTCCGAAAATTCACCCCTCTGAGCAAATCCAAAGAAGAAATGCTACACTTTCTGATAAGCAAAGGAAGGATTCTTGAGTTCTTTGCCTCTATAAAACCCAAGATAAAGAGTTATGACTCCACCAAGATATGTCTCTACCATTCTAACTCACTTGGGCATACTGTTGAAGAATCTTTGGTCTTTGCGACATAAAATCCAGGATCTCATTGAAAATGGAAATTTGGATATAGAATTTCCATGACCAAAAAAAGGCGAAAAGGAAATAAAAAGCTTAAGATGTCCATTCGAGAGAGACAGGCAATTCAAATGAGGTGAAGGCTATGAGCGACAATTACGCCAGAAGCACAAGGTGGGTGATCACGATGCAAGAAGTGATGAAGAAGAGACAAAGGCATCCCCAAAGGAGATTCCCCGCCAACATCAAGCGTCCCATGGTTCCAAGATATCAACCACGTTCTGATCTTATCACCTTGGATGATGCGGAGGAAATACTAATCCTTCAAGGAAGGAAGAAAAAACCAAAAGGAAAGTTCTTTGCAAGAAATGCGACAACAGTTCGAGGAGATTTCATGGTTGAATCCTTTGAAACCCATGAAGAAAGCGAAGGAATAGATGAAGAAAAAGGTGGTGAGATTGTCGGGAATCCAACCCATTAAAGAATCGAGTTCATCCCTTTTTGCAATCGTCCATATCAAGCGTCCACGAGGAATGTCTTGAATCGAGAAGCGATCAAGTTATAGCCCTGGCGAAGACATTGAGAATCAAGGGTAACCTCTATCACGAGCCTGAAGGCGACATAACCCAGCGACAAGCTGGACTATCGAGGCCTCAACTAGCCGAAGAAGATGTAGATCCGGGGATGAAGGTGCGAGTTCGAGAAAATGTTGGAGCGGTATCACTTTTTCTTCGTAGTATGCCTTTTATTTTCCATGCATGTAAATAAATAAAAAAAAAAAACATCTCTACACTCTTCTCACCACTTACCCCTTTGAACCTTTTCAAACCAAAGCTTTGAACTATGAAAGACACGATCTCCTCTTTGATAGAATACGTAGGCAACCATCAATGGTGCGGTCAAACCAAACAAAACCCAAACAAACCCTTCTCAAACAGATATACCCAGGACGATGATTGCCCAGACGTAATGGTCATCATTTGGGGAGAAGGAGGTTGATGATAGCCCCTCCATCTGCGAGTCCACCAAGACTTTGCCCTCGACAATTGAAGCGGCACTCCTTGCATTTGTAAGCGAGGGTAAAAAGGAAGAAACTCTCTCTACCTTATAGATAGCAATAAGCGCTTACTTTTTACATACAAAGTATTAGTAGTTACTTTTGTCATTCTGAGCTAACACTTTGTGTGATTGAGCGATGTTATATACTAAGTGAAAGCATATTTTGTTTGAGGACTACGAATTTAGATGTGCTGTGTACTTGCGATGAGGTGCCTATTCTCCACAAGGATTGTAACTTTGATGTAAAGTTGGACTCGGACTTGATGGAAATACAAGAGGACTATGAGATACCTCGGAGATCAAAGAATGGGTGAAGACAAACCCAAGCCAAATCTTGATCAAACCACCTCTTTTAAACCTCGGAACCTTAGAAAACCCCAAACAAATCCAAATTAGTACGGACCTCACTCCAAACCAAAGGAATGACATGGTTACTCTATTGACCCTATTCAGGATGTGTTTGCATGGTCTCATGAAGACATGGTCGGTTTATACCACGGACATTATCATTCATCGCCTTCCCATCAAAGGGATTCAAGCCATTCGAGGCGTAAGCTCAAAGCGATTAAAACACGAGTGGAAGTTAAAAGTTAAAGAAGAAATTGTGAAACAATTCAAGCCGGACATCATCATGATGTCAACATACCCTAAATGGCTATCAACATAGTCCCGTGTGCAAAGAAGGAAGGAAGAGAGTGCGAGTTTGTGTGGATTACGAGAGATTTGAATAAAGCTTGCCTCAAAGATAGCTTTCACGCGTGCCGTTCATCCACATACTCATTCATTGACAATACATTTCGATCGACATGTACTCCTTTCTTTGATTGCTCGTGGGTACCATCAAATCATGGTTCTTTGAAGATGATCATGAGAAAACTTCATTCATCACGCCTTGGGGAGCCCTTTGCTACTGACAGACGATTGTCATTCGGCCTCATCAATTAGGAGCTACCTATCGGTGAGCCATATGGCTCTTTTCCACGATCTAATAAAAAAAAAAAAAAAAAAAAAAAAAAAAAAAAAAAAAAAAAAAAAAAAAAAAAAAAAAAAAAAAATCTCTTCAAAAGGTTCTCTGATTCTTTGCCTTACCATCGGCGGAGTTCTACTGAGATGGCCGGAGTTTGAAGAAAAATCCTTCCTCCATATTCCTCGGAATAGGAATGATTTTTGGATCACGCTTAGCAACCTTGGCCTCCTTGATCAACATACATGACAAGGAAGACATGCCAACCCTCACATTTCTTGCAACAAAAAGTTCCGACTATGGGAATTCCATTGAAAAGTATTGGATGACCTACCTCCCACCCAACATCATTGGTATCAACACATCAAGAAGTACTTACAAGATGGATCTACACCACCGAGGTGAGCCGGCCGAGAAAAGGCGGATCCATCAACTTGCTATAAAATTCTACCTGAACGGAGATGCACTATACGAAAAGAGATGCAGAACGAGGTCTCCTCAGATGTCTGGATGAGGACCAAGCTCATAGACTCATGGATGAGAGCCATGGTGTAGTATGTGGCCCAGACATGAGCGACCCTCTACTTGTAAAGAAGATCCTACAACAGAGAAGTCCAACTACGGCAGTTCAAAACAACATGACTTGGTTTTGAAGAAGATCATTGACAACCAAGCTCAGTCTAAAGGAAAATTCGCTCCAAACTGGGAAGGTCCATTTGTTGTCAAGGAAGTGTTGACAGGAGGCATTTTTTGATTTGTGAAATGGATGGCGATGAATTTCCATGACTTATCATATCGGACAAGTGAAATGGTACTATGTCTAAGGTTACCATCAAGCGAACATCCTGATTTTGGATCATCAGATCACTAGTCATTCCGGTTCTTTAACCCTTTACCACATACAACTTTCTTACACTTTGCCCCTCCTGGAAACATACTTTTCAAGCTAGCGACTGGCTGGCTTTCCCTTTCGATCGTTCCTACGACTTAGGTCATCATCTCACCGGATTGAACCTCTCACACTTTGCGGTTTGGCTACCCATACATGGGATCAAACTTCTCACACTTCGTTTATCCTCAACCTAGGATTAAACTTTCTCTCCTCCCGACTCGACTGCTTTCATGGGATCACGCGTTTTCAACTCGCCTTGAAAGGGCGAACTACGTCGACCTGATCTCCCCAATACACGGGAGTACGTAGGCAGCCATGTTATATGGTCCGGTCTCACCACAGAAAAAAAAACTCACTCCTATCCATAACCACATACAGAAACAAGTCCCAAGACACCAAAGATGGTAGGGAATACACACAGATCGACGATCCATTCTAAAAATCCTGAGACATCTCATTGTCCATCCATCAAGGAGGAGTTCAGAATACATCCAGATCACAAAGTCTTGGAGAAATAAGCGAATATCAAGCAAGTAGCAAGGCACAACTAAAAGGGAAGTGAATCAACATATATTTCCCTGCCATATATAATGTTGTTTGATATATACAATGTGTCTTATACATGACAAAATGGCTAAGCTAGTGCATGCGAGGAAAATACAAGCCCATCTACAAATCGGTGTATATGCGCGGGCTATCAAGTCAACATGGATTCCCTCTCGGAAGAAGGAGGTATGCTTTGTGATCTCTACCCAAGGGTTTCTACGAGCCAGCGGATCCTTTGCCAACTACATGCGATATCTCGGGTGGATATAACGTCATCCTCTCAAACAACAACGATATCCCTATGAGTTAAAGCATCATCTCTCAACAAAGCGACATCTTTACCGAGAAAAGAGTCATCAACATCAAAGCCCACATCCACTACTGTTCACCAGATGGTACAGATGTAAAAGCCTCTTGCGATCTCGGCGTCTTATCAGCTCATCTATCAAAGCAACTATCCCACAACAAGCAAGCGAGGCTGGGGCAATTTCAAAATTGGCGACAACCGGATATTGGATCCCTTACAACAAGATTGGGGCAATCTAAAAAGCGGCGACAACTCAACAACGGGAATTTATCAATCATCCTAAAATGGAAAATGCACCGATTAAGCGCCATCGGCATGGTCCATCGACATCTCGATGGCGATTGAGATATTATTCACTCGCGACTTCATCAACAAAGAGAGTTTATCATATGAACCCTCGGCATCAACATGCGAAAGGATTTGGGGCATTTGTCGATTAAAAAGAAATGGAATGATAAAAGGCGGGATCAAGTCTCTCAACAAAAGCGAGGGGAGCCCAATAACAAAAGGTCTAGTGAATGAAATCCTCATCATCAAATTTGTCTACACCATGGCGCCAAATTCTCACAAATCGAGACCTCTACACTGCAAGCGCGTTCAAAATGGGCGTGAAAGAATGAATTACACCCTCCGAGGATTTTAGCGACATTTAAGTCATCGGTTCATCGGGTTGCGTGAATCAAATGCTTAAGGAAATGGGGCACAAGTACCCCCAACGGTGAAATGAAACTCCAAATCACCTCAAAAAGGATGAGACATCTGGTGGTTGTCATCAATCTAACGTAACATCAGGCGAAGTCTAGTGAAGTAATCCGTGGAATATTACTTCAGCGAAGGTATCGGAAGATCTGGTATTCTAAACCATTGCCATCAATATGATAGCGACATCAACACAGTTCAAGTGATGAAAGCCAGTATACCACCGATTCGAGTGGGAGCTGGAAAAGTTTAGCGATCGGCGGGATAGTCACCGATTAAAACTACCGGTGAATACATCGGGGGTGCGGTGATTTTGAGCGTCATCCCCATCAGAGAAGTGGAAAACATCTCAACTTATCTTCATCAAACAAGCATCAATGATTAAATGCCAAACCATTGGAGTAAACACCAGCATAGGCATCAGCAATGATCGGTAAAGGTAAAGCAATTTGTGAATACATTTTAACATTCATCATAATATTCATTACATTGCGATTTGCGATATGCGGTTTGCGATATGCGACTTGCGATGCGATATGCGAAATACGATATGCGAAATGCGATGTGCGAGTTGCGAAGTGCGATTTGGCCAAATGCGAAAAGCGATGTGCGATGTGCGAAATACGATGTGCGATTTACGAACTGCGATTTGTGAAAACATTGTCACATTCATCATAAACATTCACTACATTGCGATTTACATCATTGAAAATACCTTGTCATGTTTCAAGTGTCTACTAATCTTTATCATGTCCATTCCATTGCATTGCATGAACATGATAAAGAGGGGCATCTATAGACACTCGAAATTTTCTTCTACTGTTACTAACATTGCAGGAGGACAGATTCGTCTTTTAAGAGGGAACCCTGAAAGACAATCCAAATCCATACCGGATACTACCGGAAGTTCATCATCAAACCCGGATCGCAAATGGAGTAACCAAATCAACCTCGAAGATAACCCCGAGAGCTGCAGAGATCAATCTGGGACCCACACCGGAGAAGACCGGTTTTAATCTCGGAGATGACCCCGAGGTATCAAGATCAAAGCCCGGATGGGAATAGGTCAAGCCAACCAACCTCGAGATGACCACGAGGATAGTCAAAGTCAACATCAAGCCAACCTCGAGAGATAACCACGAGAAAGCGATGCTTTCTACAATTGCATGAAAACCAGGAGATAACCCGGGAGGGGCAAAATGGTCATTTTGCCAACTCAACTTCACTTCAAATCAAATACACTCATGTCAACTCAAAATGCTTCAAAGGAAGTCCCACAAGAACCATATCTTAACTTCCGAAGCGCTGAAACTACATAAAAGCGGCTCAACGGATTTACTGGCGGAAACCAGGAATGCCATTTTGGTCATGGACCCATCTTCCTGGAATAAAAAAAAAGGTCAAATCATATATCATTGTGTAGCTCTCGGAAAGAGCTTTCGGAAATGTTATGGCACGCTTCCATCGGACTCCCAGATTGAAAGTTATGAGCGACCAAGCGAACAGCGCGTACGTACTTTGACACGGCGGGACCCACCTTTGCCGGGGCACCCAGGCAATTTGCAGTACACTGCTACTAGGTGCCGCAGGTAGACCTGCGGCTCCCACCTCTATAAATATGGGGCTTGGGGTGCTGATTTTCTAAGAGAAAAAGACGGGGAAACCCTGCACAATTCGCTCTGCACTCGCCCATACAGTGTATTTTCCCACTTTTAAACACCTGTGAGCTCATATATAGCCTCTTTTGTACCCACAAAAGCCAGTGTTTACCCACTCTAAAGATATAGAAGCCTTTTTTATCAGTCAGCTGTAAGCCTTCTCACACACTTTAGAGTCTTTCTCTTCATCTTTGCACACACCCTTCTACACGTTGAGAGTCGTGTTGCTTGCTTTTTTTGCCGGACTTGATTAGTGGTTTCATTCGGTGTATATATATATATATATATATATATATATATATATATATATATATATATATATTGACTAACATTATCGAGTTATGCCTCGATTGAGCCTAGACTTGATTGCGGGCGTGCATTTACCCACTTTTATATATATATATATATATACTTATATATATATAGCGTGTGTCTCGGACTTTGTTCGATGAGCCTGACTTTGATGCAGTGCATGTTTTACTTTAGATATATATATATATATATATATATATATATATATATATATATAATTGTGGTGGGACTTTGTTCGATGAGCACAGATTTTATATGCAGTGCGTTTATTCGCTTATATATATATATATATATATATACTATATATATATATATATATGGTCGAACTACTGATTTCGAACTCATTCGATGAGCACGGATATTATATATATATATATTATATATATATATATATATATATATATTGTCCCACTTGGAGTTTACTTTGGTGGTGGTTGATGGTGGTTGATGACTTTGACTTTCTTTACATTTACGTCCACACTGGAGTTTACTTCGTGGCGTTTGGTAAATATTCTGACTTTATTTACATTTCGTTCCCACTTTGGAGTTTCTTCCGTGGCGGTTGATAGCTTTTAATGACTTTATTTACATTTACGATCCCCATGGAGGTGCTTCGTGGTTGGTGATCTATGTATATATATATATATATATTTATGACTTTTATATATATACTGCTATCGCTTTCATATAAAGCTGCGATATTTTGTGAGCCTAGGAATCATGTGATCACAGATTCATCCCATTGAATCTAGATTCGGTTCCGTGATGGACATTTTCATTTGAAGCGACTTGTAAATTATTCTGCGATGTCCGAATTTCCTCGAGATGGTTTCCATACCCACGAGGAAATCGGCATTATTTTTTTGTATATTATTTTTCATACGGATGCCTCGCGCATCCGTCAAATAAAATCAATTCAATAGATCACTTAATAAAATGGGAGTGTAAAGGTCTCAATTCCTATTGAGCATCGGGGTTTGAAAAACCTCTTTTATAAAACATCATTGCCATATCTTGCTAAAAGCTGAATTTTTACATAAATTGAGACCACAGTGTATATAGGTCAACGAGGCCTCGCACAACTTCCAAATAATAGCACATTGACCCACACACACACACACTCGGATAATAGTTTCTTGAAAAGAGGCGGTCAAGTGGTAACACGGATGTCGAGGGGTGCCTAACACCTAACCACGCCCCGATAATCTCAAGTCCCCGGACCCTAAATGAATCTCGTTATATTGGTACAACCATTTAAAAAACCAATTATACTCTTAGTGTCACATCATTTGGGTCGATGTGCAAACCTTTTCTCGGTTGTGTTGGTACAAAACCATTTAAAAACCAATGGCGACTCTTAGGACGGTCCATCGTCGACAGGTGGCCCATATACATGGGACCTTTTTCACTGATATTTTTCAAACAAATCTCACCTAAAATGAGAACACCAAAGAACAAGTGATGAAAGGACACCCAAAAATCCCGGCGTCTGTCATTTATTATGTATGCATTATGTCATGGATATGCATTTCCAAAGATGAGTTTAGCATTGACCCTTGGATGGTCTTATGATACTGCTCTACATATGTCTTCATCCACTGTTAGCTAGATTAAGCATACCCCACCCATGTTGGTGGCATCTTCTTTGAGATTGTGGTATGATAGTTTGTCTTCCCTTAGATCGGGTGACAGTTAATCAGTTGTTGAGACACTCTATGACCCTCCTGACATTTCAAGTTCCACCGGGCTTTATAGAGGGCATGCTTGAGCATTGGGTACCAGATAAACATATATTTAAATTTGATACCCAAGAGTTGACTCCTACATTGGAGGAGTCTATGAGCGTCTTATAGACTTGCCATTAGATTGGCCTTGCGCTCGGATGGCTGACGGTGACATAAGCCGACAGTTTATGACCTTAAGAGGCTTGAGGTGCAAAGTTCCCCAGACGAGATTTCCTCGGGGCATGTGGTGTCCATGAGTTTCTTGATTAATAGATTTGGGTCGTTAGACAGCTATCTGCGATACTTCGGGGACTTCACCATTTCTAAGGGTGATTGTCATGTTGCCCGTGTAGATATACTTTTGATGTGCATAGTGGCCTATCTATACATCCCGTTGTACATGGACCACCTGGACATCAGCGTGATCATGGTAATCCATGCTCTCTGAAAATGTTATACCATCTTACCGATGATTTTGGCAAAGACCTTGAGGTCGGCCACATTTTGTCATTCCTATTCAGTGGGGGTTTTCCTAGGCAGTGTGGTCTTATTGTACGTGTGGTTATGACACACATGAGACCAATTGGCACATTCAGACGTCATGGGTATTATTTTTCCCATGAGATAGCCATGCCATATTCCTTTCAGCCGGTTAAGTGTACAAACACATCATCTTGGTTGGCTTTCTTGTCAGGGATTGAGGACCCGTTTGATATTTTTCCATGTTCAGGGCTCAGCTCTCTCTATAGCTTTATCACTCATGCAGTTGGCATGTACTATCTTCCCCTGACTGGTTTAAGGGTGGTGACCACATATCATCCACTGGCTGTTATGGCATAATTTGATTAGTTTTATGATGTTTATCCCTTTGACGGGGCAATGGGTCAGCGATTGTCATCTCGACTTCTCTCAGCAGAGGATTTATCCTAGATTTATGACTGTTGGACTCGTTGCAAGAGGGCTGACTTTTCGACTAGCCATCCAGGACGTTTTCTAGAGTATTCTGCATGGTTAGAGGCAGATATTGCATCGGCTAGGGTTATATCCTCAAAACCGAGTATTGATTCTGATGATAGGGAGCCTACGGAGTACCCTGATTCTCCCACCGAGGATGAGCTATTTACTGATTCACTAGTAGCTCTGATTGATTCCCCCAATATTCCCACTATTGTGGTTCCACATTCTAAAGAGTATTTAGAGCAGAGGTTACATCTAATGACGTTTGAGAGGGATCAGGCTAGGGCCTTGATTGTAATAACCCGATATTTTTTATATAAATAAATAAGAAATTTTGCATAATTTTTTTTAAAGGTGGGAATAGCTTCAAGGTAAAGTGTATATATTTATGTGATAAATAAAATTTATTTATTACATTAATAATTGTAAATAAATATTTTAGGAATTATTGATCATTATAAATTATATTATTATATTCAATTAATTTTGGTAGTAGAAATATTTTTACTATTTATTTTCCATGAAAATATGATTATTATATTATTTAAATAATATATGAAATGATTATTAGAATTATTATAATAACTATTTTATTATGTAAATTTATTCACGATTGTTAAGTTAATAATTTTAACTTAATTAATAATGTTATTTGTGCAAGATAAATCAGATATGGAATCCAAACCCTAATTCTTGATTTTGACTAAGGAATGAGAATAATAATATTATATTAATTATATTTGGTCTTTATAAATATGTATGCTGTCGACGATAGACTGATAATGGTTGGTCAATTATGGTCTAACATGATAAAACCCTAGCATTGCTGATAAACCCTAATTCAAAAAGTCAAATATGACTTTAAGAGTTTGTTAAGTCGTTATATAGTCGTGTTAATGTTAATAATGTCAGGTATTATACTTAATTAGGGAAAACCCTAATTATTAGAAACCCTAAATTCTAAAATTAGAAACCCTAATTGTTATTTGGAAACCCCAATTATCAAATTGTAAGCCCTAATTACTAAATTAGTAATCTTAATTATAATTTGTGAAGCTTAAATCTAATTTTCATGTGCTATGTAATTAGAACACAATTAGGAAACCCTAATTTTCAAAATTAGAAAGTTAAAATTTTATTTTTTAAACCCTAAATTGAAATCCTAGAAAACTAAAATTTTGAAAACCTTAGGGTTAAACCCTAAGGGTTTGCTAAGATTACAAAGTTGCCATTAAAATCACAAGCCAAAAGACCAGTATGCCCTTTATACATTATTTTTTAGCTAACTTGCAAAATTGGCCAACACTTTAGTTGGTGAACCACCTTTGACTTCCATATGATTGAATTATACACATCTCAACCATCTTATATCACCAATACATTGCATCTAAGTTATATATATTGAATAAGAGAAAGAAAAGTGCTCATATTTGCCCATTTGTTCACAACACTCATCCAAGACCACCTCTCTCTAAAACCCACGAATTCCATTGCTAAATCAGTTCCCAAATCAAGCCCCACTAACACTTATAGCAAATCAGAGGCCTAGAATCAAGAATTTGTTTATAAAGGTATAAATTCAAACCAAGAAATCTGATCCTTGATCCTTTGTTAAATGTTATGACTTTGTGTTCAAACATGTTGTATGTAGTGTATATTAATGATCTGGGTTGCTAGATGTTAGATCTATAACATCTATAGGCTCGAATTTGATGTTTTTAAAATCTGGAAATTTTTTAAATTGTTGTCTGACAACGAATGTCAGACCTCTTAAATCTCAGTATGTTTATGTTTTTGGTGGTTTTAAGGTTTGATCATGTAGTATGCTATGAGATCTATTTTCTGGAACTTGAATCAAGGTCAGAGCATGAATAGATTGCAAGTTATGGGTGGTCAAACCCCGTTGACTGGCCATGACTGGACAAAATATGGGTATCCCAAATCTTACCCAGAACGGTCTGACAATAAGTTTATAGCCTTTGATCTTACAAGTTGCTGTTGCTTTGTTTTTTTTGTTGCATCTAAGTTGTAGTAGGTTATATGATCTACAACATCATGCCTTTAGAACACATAAACATCAAATATGTTGGAATCAGTGGTTGGTCAAAGTAGGCCAGATGATCACGGACTGAGTTTTCTGGGTAACCCATAAAACTCAAGAACGTGATCTCTGACAAGGTTTGACCAGCATATATCTTATGATTGTGTTGTTGTTTTATGGGTTTTATGTGACGCCCCAAAAATAGGTATATATCACCCATTCTGAGTCACCAAATACATGGTACAAAATTCAAATACAACTTAATTATACAACTGTCGTGTAAAATACGACAAAACATAAGATGATAGTTTTAGTATGAATATTGTCTTCTAGACAATATTCAAACTCAAATAGAGTCCTCAATACATTTATTATCACACTATTTCACTGAATAGTGAGGACTACTAATGCAAACATCTGGACCGTCATTCCGTTCCTCGACTAGTCCCAACTATATTCTCATTTCTTGAAGAGAACAATGAAAATAAAGGGTGAGCTCAACTAGCCCAGTAAGAAATATTATGACTAAGATAATGCAGAATAAATTATCATTAGCTTTCAACAGTGTTAAACTGATAAAATATAAAAAACATCAAGTTTAACTACAGCGGAACAAACAATCCATTAGAAGAGTTAATTAGAGCATGATATCTACTATCTTCTATGATTTAAAAAGTTTATCATCAATTTTATTGCTGAGACTCAGCTTAATAAATAAACCACATCATCGAATCATCCCTGCACTACGGGCCAAGGATATTCATGTAATCATCAATGGTCATGATTATACCGAATAATCCATGTGCATAATCATACCTACAACTGTCCATCAATGCACTACAGGCCAATGAGAATTTTTACCACATCATTTGTAACATTACGGTCATGATTATACTGAATAATCCCTTGTCATAATCATATCAATCAATAGTACATCTATGCACGTAAGCCACAGTTGACTTTTATCACAAAATAAGCATGAGGATGATGAGAATGATATAATAATTCAATTAAAAGAAACAAAGGATAAATTTTTAAAGATTTATAATTTAATTTATCCAAAATTCAATAATGTTCAAATTGCCAACATGATACTACTTTGTGGAGTTAAATTCAAGAATGATATTGTATCAAAAATGATTTGGACCGAAAAGAAATCAATTTTTATCATGAATAATTCCCCGGGTGAATAGTACCCAAGTGAATAGTACCCTGTGAATAGTAATTCAGGAATAATACCCCATGAATAGTACTTTGTGAATAGTACCCCGTGAATAGTACTTTGTGAATAGTACCGTAAAAATGAATACTACTCATGGACAGTACTCCGACATGAAAAGCTTAAAATTTAACAAGAATGTGCAGAAAATATCCTTGTGAAACGATACTAGATGAAGCGCAAATTTTAAAGATATTCTACTAATTTCATGGAGTATAGATGCAATACTTTAACAAAATAAGGGTATAATCAGGAATACGAGATGAAATAATATTATTCACATATTACAGAGTATGGAGGAAAAAATTATACCTATGAATACTGAACAAAATAATATCCCTTACCTCAGAAGAAGACTGGATACTAGAATAGTGAGGTAGCAGACTTCTCTTCTACTTTCTCTCTAAAGCTTCTCTCTATAGCTTCTCTTTCTATAATTGCTCTTGTGAGTCTTAGTGAATTGGTGAGAATGAAAGAAGAATGAGCTTCTATTTATAGGAAAACATAGTTTCGATAATTGCACGTTTTGAGGCTCGAAATATTACAGTATAATACCTTCATCTTTACCTCCATTTTAAATTTAGTCATGCAAGTATTATCAATCTTGGACCACCTCCCCTAATAGTACATGCACGTGAATCAATAGTACACACATGTGAACAAATAGTTATAAGCATGTGAATTAATAGCAATTAATTGTTCATTTATCCGATTAATTACCCGTTTGGTTAATATAACTTCCAGACATCAATTATTATCGGAATAGATGTCGATTCCCACTAGCACTAATAATCCACACACATTGGAAATATCAATTTCATCTTTAATCAACACGAACTTATTTATCATTAATATTATAACTTACAATATTTCTCCCTATTGGCGCGCAATTAGTTGACCAAACCTCTCTTTGATAGAACTTTCTAGACATTGTCAATATTGCAAATAATAATATGAATAACTTTGTCATCTCAATTATTGATTTAATAATATAAAATATTATGCGATGATATCTTATGACAATAATTGAATCAATAATATGAGAGATATTATGCAAAGATAATTATCGTAGTAATAATTGAGTATAAGCGAGTGACTTCTCACGTAAGCATCAATAATTATTCTATCGTGCTACTATGCAACCACTCAGACATCGCATTACTTTTTACCACGGGTAGTTCAACAGTTTAACTGTAAAACTTTCGCCGTTATTTTTATAAAAAGATAATTCTGTCGTTTTTTAACTACGACAATACTTCTATTGTGGGGTCCACCAATGATTGTGTCGTCGTACGAATATTCCCTGTTAGAACGAATATTCTCCGACCAATCGAATATTATATAACCACTTGCTTACTTTGCACAATTTATAAATAATACCCACAACTATAACATTATATCAAATCCACACCATAATATTCAAAAATATATTTCGAGAAAAATTAATCATTATTCATAAAAGTTGGGGTCTTACAACCTCCCCTTCTTATGAAATTTCGTCCTCGAAATTAGGGTGCATACCTGGTATGTCGTAAAGGTGAGGATACCTTGACTTCATTTCAGATTCTAACTCCCAGGTCATTTCCTCAACATCGTAGTTTCTCCACAAAACTTTGACTTGAGGTATAACCTTGGAGCGTAGAATATGATCCTTCTTATCCAAGATTTTAACAAGTACCTCTTCATACGTTAAATCTTCCTCTATCTCGTCTGGTTCTAATTCAATAATGTGGTTTGGGTCTTTCACATATTTACGTAACATAGATATGTGAAAAATGTTATGAACACGAGACATTCTTGGCGGTAAGGCGAGTCTATAGGCCACAGTTCCTACTCGATGGATGATTAAAAATGGGCTAATGAATCGAGGATTGAGCTTTCCTCTCTTTCCAAATCTCGTAACTCCTTTCCATGGAGCAACACGTAACAACACATGATCTCAAATATTGAATTCCACGTCCTTTCGATGAAGATCAGCATAACTCTTTTGTTGATCTTGTGAGGTTTTTATATGTTGTCGGATCATTTGAATCTTTTCCATAGTCATACGTACGAACTCCGGTCCTAACAACGTTGCTTCACCCACCTCATCCCAACATACTGGAGAACAACACTTTCTTCCATACAACGCCTCAAATGGAGCCATGCCAATACTTGCTTGATAACTGTTCTTATAGGAAAACTCCACCAATGGTAAGAACTTGTCCCAACTTCCTTTGAAGTCAAGGACACAGAGTCTTAATAAATCTTCAAGAGTTTAAATAGTCCTCTCTGAATGCCCGTCCGTTTGAGGATGATATGCTGAACTAAATCGTAAATCAGTGCCCATAACTTTTTGCAAACTAACCCAAAATCGTGAAGTGAATCTTGGGTCTCGATCAGAAACTATGGATACTGGCATATCATGTAATCTTACAATCTCGTTTATGTATATACGAACAAGACGTTCAAGTGTATAAGTTTCTCGTATCGGTAAGAAATGAGCTGACTTGGTCAATCTATCAACAATGACCCAAATCACATTTATGCCTTGAGAAACCTTGGGAAGACCAGTAACGAAATCCATGGTAATGTGCTCCCACTTCCATTCTGGAATTTCAAGTGGTTGCAATGGACCTTTTGGCACTTGATGCTCCGCCTTGACTCGTTGACAAGTTATACACCTTGAGATAAACCCCTATATCTCTCTTCGTATTGCTCCACCAAAATGTATGTGAAGATCACGATACATTTGGTACTCCTGGGATGGATTGCAAACGGTGTGTTGTGCGCCTCCATCATGATTTTATACTTCAAGTCATAATCGTTAGGAACACAAAGTCTGGAGTTTACTCGAAGTATTCCTTCTTCATCGATTCTTGCTTCCGGAATAACACCTTCTTGCACTTTCTTCCTCATACGCATTAGCTCCAGGTCTGTAGCTTGAGCAACTTTAACTTTATCGATTAAAGTCGGTTCTACTCGTATATTCGCCATCATCACGTGGGTCCCTGAAGTCTTTAACTCTATCTCCATCCTTTGTAAGTCATACAAAATGGGCCTTTACGCTGATAATATCGCACTTGTACCCGCATATGATCTTCTACTCAATGTGTCAACTACTACGTTCACTTTTCTAGGATGGTATTGAATGGTATGATCGTAATCTTTCAATAGCTCAGGCCATCGTCGTTTCTGCATGTTGAGTTCCTTTTGAGTGAAGAATAATTTGAGGCTTTTATGATCCGTATAGATCTCCACCTTCTCTCCATACAGGTAATGCCTCCAAATCTTAAGTGCAAAAATGACAGCTGCCAACTCTAGATCATGAGTAAGATAATTTCTCTCATATTCTTTGAGTTATTGTGAGGTATATGCTATGACTTTCCCATGTTGCATGAGAACATATCCTAAACCCTTGCCTGAAGCATCGATGTATATGATATATCCCTCCGAACCAGCTGGTATTGTCAGAACAGGTGCTGAAATGAGCCTCCTCTTGAGTTCTTGAAAACTCTTCTCACATTCCTCGCTCCAACCGAATTTTGTATCTTTTCGAGTCAACTGAGTTAATGGAGTAGCGATTTCGAGAAAACCCTTCTACGAATCTCCGGTAATAACTAGCTAAGCCGAGAAAGCTACGTACTTCGATCACTGACTTAGGTTGCTCCTAGCTTTGAATTTCTTCAATCTTTGCCGGGTCAACCGATATTCCATGATTTGATATCACGTGCCCAAGGTATGTTACTTCCTCAAGCCAGAACTCGCATTTCTTTAACTTGGAATATAGATTATTTTCATGAAGCTTTTGGAGTATCATCTTCAAGTGTTGCTCATGATCTTCACGACTTTTGGAGTAAATGAGGATGTCATCAATAAAGACGACCACAAAGTGGTCCAAATATTCCTTGAATACTCGGTTCATCATATCCATGAAGGCAGTAGGAGCATTAGTCAATCCAAAAGACAAGACTAGGAATTTGTAATGCCCGTACCGAGTTCTGAAAGTAGCCTTTGGAATGTCATCAATTTTAATCTTCAACTTATGATATCCAGAAAGAAGATCGATCTTTGAAAAGAATTTGGCGCCTTGCAACTGGTCAAACAGATCATCAATACGAGGTAACGGGTACCTATTTTTTATGGTGACATAATTCAACTCCCGATAATAAATACAAAGTCGCATACTTCCATATTTCTTCTTCACGAATAGAACAGGAGCACCCCAAGGAGACGTACTAGGACGAATGAAACCGATGTCTAACAATTCATGTAGTTGGGTTTTTATCTCCTGAAGTTCAATAGGAGCCATTCGATATGGGGTTTTGGAAATAGGTTTTGTACCGGGTTTAAGGTCGATACAAAATTCAATTTCTCGCTCTGGGGGTAGGCCAGGAAGTTCTTCAGGGAATACGTCAGGAAATTTATTAACAATAGAAATATCATTCAAATCTGACGTGTTTTTGTTTAAATTCGTGACATGTGCTAAGAAAGCTTGACATCCGTTTTTCAATAAACGAATAGTTTTATGGCTAGATATGACAGTGATTAACTTTAGTGGTTTGGTTACTTGAATTCACATAATAGGTTGGTTAGGAATATGAAAGCTAACAACCTTACGAAAATATTCAATTTTTGCATGACGAGTAGTTAACCAATCAATCCCTAAAATCACATCAAATGCAAGTATTTTCAAAGAGATAAGATCGACAGGTAACGTGCGGTTACCGATTTAAATCAAACAAAGACTTATAAATAGTGGATGTAATGAAGGTTTCTCCCAACGGAGTTTCAATAGATAAATCAAAGTCTAATTTCTCCAGAGTTAAATTTAAACTTTGAGCACAAGTAGGAGAAATAAAAGAATGGGTAGAACCGGTATCAAATAAGGTATAGACTTGACTAGAGTTTATGATTAGCTTACCCGTGATCACCTCGTTTGGATTCCTCGCTTTTTGGGAGGTTACGACAAACGCTCTCCCTTGAACTACCGGTTTTATCTTGTCTGGATGGCCTTTGATGCCTCTATCCCAGCTGGAATTAACCTCGGTGCACGACAAAATCGGGCTATGTGACCTTCTCTTCCACAATTATAACATGTTTTGGACTGCTGCGTATAGTTTGGACTGATGTGTCCCTCCCCTCCGCATTTGTAACATACGATCGACGGTCGTTCTCTTTCCTTAACAACAGGTGATGGTGCTGACATCCTTCCATCATTATTGAATCTCCTCTTCTTGAAAATTCCACTTTTATTGTCTTAGCCATGATTACCACCGAAGTGGTTACCATTTCTGGCATGTTGACTTCCACCACGTTTGTTGTCACCACTTCGATGACTTCTACCACTGGTATTATCATTTTATCGGTTGCTCTCTCTTGGTTGGGTTGACTCGTTATCGCGTTCTAATAACTGAGCCCTATTTACAACATCTGTATACAAACACAGTTTGTGAGAAATTAAATATTGACATATCTTGGGTTTCAAACCTCTTAGAAACATCCGCGTCATTCTCTCCTCATTATCAACCAAGTGGGACGCAAACCAAGACAACTCAGCAAACTTAGCTTCGTATTATGACACGGTCATATTGTTTTGCTCCAGCTTGATAAAATCTACCTCCTTCATGTGACGAATACTTTCGGGAAAGTACTTGTCATTGAACAGTTCTTGGAACTTCTCCCAAGAAATCTTCAGTGCGATAGGTTAGTATGCTTTGCCGATTCCCACCAGTAATCTGATTCTCCTCGTAACGTAAAGGTGGCAAAGGGAACCTTTTGCTCCTCGGAGCATCCCAAGACATCAAATATCTTGGTGATCTGCTTTATCCACGTCTCCGCCTTAAGTGGTTTTGGCTCTCCAATAAACTCTGGTGGTCCCAACTCCTTGAACTGTTTAGCGGTGACTGTCCGAGAGTTTCCAGTGTTTCCACCTGCATTTTGAATATGAGTCGTTCTAACCTTATGTTGCATGAATTGCATAAAGCCTCTTAACACCCCATCGTTCATCATTTGGTTAGCGTTGTTTTTCTGAGGATTATTGCCATCCTAATGCACATTATCCTGGGTATTAATCGTTGGTGACTCAACTGTCTCATGTGCTTCATTGCTTATCTCAACATTTTTGGATGCCATTTTCAAATACTGCCACAAAAAAAGGGTTAATTAACATGTCACATATTATCCCTATACTCTGACCGACCAAATAAATACCAAATAAACTTAGGCAGGTCATACTAGCAAAAGAATTCCCTGTCTCTCCCCTCCTTGTTTTTGTCTCACATCTCAGCCATGGATCATATCCCTAAGCTTTGATACCAATTGTGATGCCCCAAAAATAGGTATACATCACCCATTCTGAGTCGCCAAATACATGGTACAAAATTCAAATACAACTTAATTATACAACTGTCGTGTAAAATACGACAAAACATAAGGTGAGAGTTTTAGTACGAATATTGTTTTCTAGACAGTATTCAAACTCAAATGGAGTCCTCAATACATTTATTATCACACTATTTCACTAAATAGTGAGGACTACTAATGCAAATATCTGGATCGTCACTCCGCTCCCCGACTAGTCCCAGCTATATTCTCATTTCCTGAAGAGAACAATGAAAACAAAGGGTGAGCTCAACTAGCCCAGTAAGAAATATTATGACTAAGATAATGCAGAATAATTTATTGTTAGCTTTCAACAGTGTTAAACTGATAAAATATAATAAGCATCAAGTTTAACTGCAGAGGAACAAGCAATCCATTAGAAGAGTCAAGTAGAGCATGATATCTACTATCTTCTATGATTTAAAAAGTTTATCATCAATTTTTTTGCCGAGACTCAGCTTAATAAATAAACCACATCATCGAATCATCCATGCACTACGGGCCAAGGATATTCATGTAATCATCAATGGTCATAATTATACCGAATAATCCCTGGTCATAATCATACCTACAACTGTCCATCAATGCACTACAGGCCAATGAGGATTTTTACCACATCATTTGTAATATTACGGTCATGATTATACCGAATAATCCCTGGTCATGATCATACCAATCAATAGTACATCTATGCACGTAAGCCACATATGACTTTTATCACAAAATAAGCATGAGGATGATGACAATGATATAAGAATTCAATTAAAAGAAATAAAGGATAAATTTTTAAAGATTTATAATTTAATTTATCAAAAATTAAATAATGTTCAAATTGCCAACATGATACTACTTTGTGGAGTAAAATTCAAGAATGATATTGTATCAAAAATAATTTGGACCGAAAAGAAATCAATTTTTATCATGAATAATTCCCCGGGTGAATAGTACCTGAGTGAATATTACCCCGTGAATAGTACTTTGGGAATAGTACCCAGTGAATAGTACTTTGTGAATAGTATTCGTGAATAGTACTTTGTGAATAGTAGCCCATGAATAGTACCGTAAAAATGAATACTACTCATGGACAGTACTTCGGCATGAAAAGCTTAAAATTTAACAAGAATGTGCAAAAAATATCCTTGTGAAACTGTAACATTCCAGAATTTTAAATTATAATATTAAATATTTATTGATTTATATAAGTATTTAATGGATATGTTTATTGTTGAATAAATAATTGTTCAATTTGAGTTGATGTGGTATAGTTAATTATTTATTGAATAAATAATTAAGGAGCTAAGAAAATTAATTGTTATGAGATTATATACTAATTTAATTTAATAATTAAGTTAGAGAGCTAATAATGATTAAATGAATCATAATATTTTAATTAGAATTTGTGATTAAAATAAGGTGTTATTTGGTTAAATAAATTTATAATTATAAAGAAAATTATAATTATGTGGGAATGATTTATGTGTTAAAGTAATTTAATAGATTAGTATTTGAATTGATTAAATTGATTATTTAATTTATTAGAAGTGTGACAAAAAACCTTGCTATAAAGGAGTTATTAAATTAAATTAAAGGAGTTTAATTCAGTTTTGCCAAACAAGGCCTAATGTCTATTAAGTTTTTATTCTAATAGTGTTTTTCCAAACAAGGCATAAGGATTAATTGATTATTTTTTTATTGGTTAGCCAAACAAGCCTTATGGCTTTTGATTTTCAAAAACTTACATAACTGATATAAGTTATATCTATATTTATATTATATCATTAATATATATTATTACTATATACGTTATATTATTCTACGTATGTTAGAAGAGAAAAGAAAGACTCAGTTGAAGAAAAGGGAGAGAAGAAGAAGAAAAATACAGAGAAAATTGAGAAAACTCTAGAGAGAAAATGAGTGATTTCTAACAGGTTTTTGAGAAAGGAATTGGGGATAAGAAGCTTGATAATCAAAAGGATAGCCATCATCTTCTTAAATCGAAGGTAGAATATTAATCCTCTTATTTTATTTTAAAGTTTAGTTTTCTTCTTCCAAAAAGTCTCTGTAAAATAATTTTAAAAAGATGTTTTGTTGATATATATATAACTTTGTATGATAATTGTTTGTAAAAGGTTGTTTCATGAGTTTATATATGATTATAGAGAAATTAAGTCATGTATGTATATAATTTGTGAAGAAAACCATATTACAGTGTTTATATGAAAATATATGAGTATGGCTTAGTTTAAAATGAAATTAAGGTTGATTAGTTGTTAATATATATAAATTGACTATTGAATTTGATAGAGTATGTATAATCATAACCATGGTATTTTGAATTTCATTGTTTTGATTGAAAATAAAATCATAGTGTTGATTTTCATTAAAATGTCAAAATGGAGTTTTATCAAAACCAATGAAATTGGGTGTTGTAAATTGATGTTTATGTTATTTTATGGGTAGAATCATGTTAGGAGTCTTTACAATATGTTTACATGCGTCTCTGTATGAATTACTTGTTAATTAGCTTATTAGATTGGAGCTTGTAGGCCAATTTGGCTTTCTGTTCATCTTTGTTCTTAGAAGCTTGGTCATCGAGTTTGGACTTTTGGTAGCTAAGTACGCCATTGAAGAAGATAAGTTCATTGTAGTATTGACGCATGTATGTACGCCGTAACGCTTAATTGTTGGCTCATGATTCATGTGGCAGAATGACCACCACAAAGGTAAATCGTAAATAGCCAGTCATGAGTTAGAAGAATGTTCTGACAATTTTAGTTATATTACAGAAAGGTTGAAAATAAATGTTATGTGTTAATAATAGGAATGTTAAATGATGATTTCAGTTGTATTAAACTATGAATGAACATGTTATCAAGGGTTAACTAGTATTAACATAGTTTGATTATGTGAATTGGTAATTTAACCTACATGATGTATATATTTGTTTATATAGATATAAAATATTGGTAATGACTAATTATGTCATGATGACATATATATAGGGTATTGAGATTCAAGTGGTAAGGGTTAGCTTGTGCTAAAGGCAAGTTCTCTAACTCTAATTTTATAATTGTGCGAATATTTAAACCCCTTTGAGCAAGTTTTCTAACTCCATACTTTCATTGAGTTAGTTGTTTATGCAAGTTTTCTAACTCTAAAAACTTCATTGTGCAAGCTCAATTTCGTTGAGTACATTATTGTTTTTAATTCAAATTCAATTATACAAGTGGCTAACTCTACACTCTCGTAGAGCTAGATGGTTTATTATTGAGAAAACTCTTGTATCTAATTGTTCATAGGGATGCAAGTATTCTAAATCGTATATTTAGTATTGAGCAAGTTTCTTTTATATGTAACTTGTTATTTAGCATGCAAATCGTTATATTTTAATATTCTAGTGTTGAACAACTTTATTGTTCAAATTACTATTCATTATGCATGTTTGGTATCCAATTATCAATAGCTTTGACTTAATATTGTTCAAAGAAAATTATGTTATGATTATTCAATGTTTATACTATTAGATTATTCCTAAAGCATGATATTAATTTATAAATATCAATTCAGTTATGATTATTCAATGTTTATGCTATTAGATTATTCCTAAAGCATGATATTAATTTACAAATATCGATTCAGTTATGATTATTCCATAGCATATAGATTTTCTTTTGTATTCAACTAATCTTTAGTTGATGACCGTTGAATTCTAAATTACTTTGTAATGTATCCAAACCAAACATACTTTGGTGCGGACTTGTATTCTAAATACTGAGATGAACAAATATTTTATTAGAGGTTTACGCTTAGCGTTAAAATGGTTGTGCACAATACATTGTACGAAGGGTTGATCCCCCTAAGTACGTGGAGTCCTTATAGTCTTATGACTGTTAAAGTTAAAGTTGAAAGATTACTTATAACTGTGGACATGATTCATGGTCATTAGACCCTCAATGAATGTTATAATTTTCAGAAAGTTAATAGAACACATTGTTCAGTTCTATTGAGCCTAGTATTGGCAATTGATGTAAAAGTTTAAAGAATTACTTGTTGTTATTCCAAGTGGGCCTTGTTTGCTCACTCTTGCCTGTAAAATTTCTTACATCTAAAGTTGAAAAGGGTGACGTACCTAGCACCAGTAAGGGAAAAGGAAAGATGACCAAATACTGAAGACTTGTAATAGTTTTGATAGTTTTATTATCAGACTTTGGTTTAAAGATTGTAATGAAGTTTATTTAATTTCCGTATTTGAATGTTTTTAACTAAAGGTTAGATAACCTAGGAGATTTTTATTTAAGTTTAATCCTGTATGGGAAGATTTTTATTATTCAATTTTATTATGATTGGGTAGTTAGAAATGAATGTTTTGATTAAGTGAACAACAAATCTTGAGGAAATAACGTACCAGGATTTGGGGGTGTCACAAGTTGGTATCAAAGCCTTAGGTTAAGAACCTTAGGTGGGGGGAAAAGCCTTAGGAAGTAACTGTTAGGTTTGTAATATTCATAACGCAATCAAATTGCATAAAATTAGCGGAAGCGTGTAAAAATCAGAGTTTAAAAAATTTACAAACCATATACCCGGATCATCCTTTATGCATAATTATTAATTAAACGAAAAGATAAGGAATAAAATCATACCCTTGAAGATCGAGCTTCCTCAGGTACAAGTTCACCTCCAATCCTTTTCGCGTTCAATCTTGAATCCACCGGGTTTGGTTCCTTCCTTTGATCAACGTTAGCCACCCAAATGTTTGGCCTCTAGAGGTGATCCACCAAGGAAGAAGAAAATTCAAGAAGAAGGGTGGTTGGCTAAACCCTAGTTTTTCTATCTCTATAGAAAAGGTGTACTCTCCAACAAATTGGAATTATTACGTTGTAAAAGTCAACAACCCATACCACCCATAATAAGACTCCTCTTATTTATAGATGTGGGCAACCCACCTTAACAATTAAGGAATTGGGTTTTAATTAATTAATTCTTTTAATTAATTAAGCTCCCTAATCTTATTAGGGATAATTAATTAAACTCTTTTAATTAATTTAACCTCCTAATCTTATTAGGAATAAATGAGAGTACTTATATTAAATTAATTCATAAACTCTTTTAGAAATTAAAATAATAATAATTGTAATAATATTAATAAGACTCCTCTTATTAATTTATATTTAATATTTCTAAAATATTAAATAATAAATATTAAGCTATTTAATTTATTCTATCACCATAGATTAAATTAAATATACATAACATATATTATTACGATTATGCCATTAACTTCTTAAATAATTATTCTTCCTTTTATGGTGTGACCCTTTAGGTTCTCCATATTAAAGGTTGTGAATAAATCAATTAGAACAATTCTAATTTTATTTAAATAAATAAATTAAATAATTAATTTATTTAAATAAATAATATTTATTCTACAATAGGGATAAGCCTCCTAGCGATCAACGACTTTCCGGATAATATAGATTTCAACATTAATCATAAAAGAACCTTTGAGTAAATAGTTACCGTACAATTCAATCCTTCCACCATCTGATGTCCCAATTAAATATAAGACATGGAATTCTTTGTCAAGTCTTATTTTATTTAATTATATGTATTTCGATCCTTAAATGCCTAACTCCAAATAATGCAAATTAGAAACTCTTTTCTAATTTCATTACGCCGCCAAGGACTACTTTGGGTTTCATTTATCGAATCACATAGGACATTTCTCTTCTTTTATTAGAAGTGGTAGATTCTTTATTGATCATCACATTATCTCCATGTACAACTTATTATACCCAAGCATACCCTTTGATATACCCTAAGGGTCTTAAGGAATAAGTCAAAGTATAACTCATCATACACAAGATACTATGATGATCTCAAGTCCAAGGATCACTTGTACTTACTATCACTACAGAATTCCTATTGACGAAAGCAAATAAAACTCCATTAGGTATTCCTTAGCGAGCGAGCCACGTTCAGTGAACTTATTCTCCAATAAGCACCTACATACTTGCTTTAGTGTCTCCACACAAATGATCATGAGATCAATCATCCTCATCCAATGAGCAAGCAACGTATGTACCAATCTATCCGGATTCACTAATCCCCAATTTAGTAATCCAACGATTGGGAACTATTTTAGTTTTAAGCTTTCTAAGAATTTAGATCTCATTAGAATGATCATCATCATTATTCTAAAAGCATTGCTTAAAACTATGGGTTTATCACATATTATAAAACAAAGATCATGTAAATAATTAAAAAGCCTTTAATAAATTAATACTTTTATTAATAAATGAATAAGATTGTTACAAAGTATATGCTTTATCATCAAACATGATTGGCTTGTGTGCATACTACTTTCAATCTCCCACTTGCACTAAAGCCAATCGTCATGGTATCTCATACTCTTCTTCTCTAAGTAGCGATTATCCTGCCATTGGATAAGCTTTAGTTAATGGATATGTAATGTTGTTAATGAGAGTCCACTATCTCTATAGTAATTTCCCATCTTTCAATGATTCTAATAATCAAATGAAAGTGCCACAACACATGTTTAGATCCAAGATGAGACTTAGGAACTATTCCTAGTTACAGTAATGAACTTTTAATCCAAACAATCAACTTGCGACTTCATTTATAGCTATATACTTTGTCTTTATCACTAAACCAAACAACTCTTTCTTTTGTTTGGAACCTTTCAATTCAACTGCACCCTTTATTCAAGATAACGCTTTACCTTAAAGTGGATTTTACGTCATCTTGGTCGTCGAAAAACTTGAGTACATTAAGCCCTCTAGTTTTAATTTAGACCCACCATGAATATGATCACATCCTTAGTCTTGGGTTAAGCACTTTTAGATGTTTTTCACTGACTCATAGTGAACTTCTCCAGAATATGACTGATCAACATCAGTTCTCGTATATTTTATTGCATACATGATTGTCACTCATGCGACCTCTCTTTTTGGAGTCTATGGGGACTATTAAGAGAGATACACTCCATAGCTCATCAACATGAGACATCTCTTGGAGTTTGCCATGCTAAACGACTTTAGCATCAAATGAATATACGTTCCTTGGGTTAAGTCGAGCATCCTCTTAAATCTATCTATATAGATTTATATCCCCAACTAAGATACTCTTCCAAATCATTCATGGAGGAATGTTTAGACAACTTTATCTTTCTTGATTGTAGCATTGGTATGTCATTCCTTATCAAGTAGTATATCAACATATAATATTAGGAATGTCACGACGCCCATCGACCCTTTTGTACACACTAGAACTCTTACCTCATCAGTATGTAACTCGGATCATCATCTTCTATGATGTGTACCTCATCATCATCATCCATGATGAATCCATACCTCAGTGTATCTTTGGTAATATTCGATTTCTGATTGGGCCAGGTACAATAGGTCCATCTACATGTTCCTCTTATTTGACTTATAGTATTTTGTGGTTCTTGAACTCTTCAAGATCTATTATCCTCCCACTAGCCCTTCAATGATAAACACATTTATCTTAGAAGGCAGCGTGTTTCGCAACAAACAGCTTTTGCTAAGTAGGATTATAGAACATATACCCTAAACTTACTTTAGGATGTCCCACAAATCTGTACTTGTCAAATTTTTTCCCAAGCTTATCCTTTGAAACCTTTTTCACATAAGTTGGACAACCCCTTATCTTATCATACTTAAGATTAGGAATCCTCCCTATCCATAACTTTTATGGAGTCTTGGGGTCGGATTTTGAGGTTACCATTTTCGTAGATATGCAGCCATTTCTAGGACATTATCCCAGAAGGATACTGGAATGTCGGTAAAATCATTATGGACCGTACCATGTCCAACAAGGTATGATTTTTCCTTTCAGATACATCAATCAATTATTGCGTATCGGGATGTGTCCATTTGAGAAAACCATTTGAGATGATCCGAGAAACTTATTGCACAAGTATTTATTCCTTGATCTAATCAAAGAATCTTAATACATCGCCAATTTGTTTCACTTCTGAATTCTTTGAACCTTTCAAATAATTCACACTTGTATTTTAGCAAATACACACATTCAACTCTTTGAATGATCATCTCCTTTTCTTATACTAATTTGTTCAATATGCAAAATTATTTTCATGTAAGTCAAGTATACAAAATTTATTAAGTAATATTCGATTCTATACAAAACATTATTATTATAAATAGAAAAACAATTGTTCTTAATTATAATACCAAAAATTTTATTGTCCAACAACAAAATTGAAATAATATTTCTAACAAGAACTAGAATACAATAACAACTTATTGACTTAATAGATTTTCCCGTAGGCATTGCTAAACTATAAGTTTTTATGGCTAATATGCAGCAACCTTTGCTTCATTTTCCACACATAGGATTACTTATATTTGTTTAGCTTTCTACTTCTGCTTGGTCCCTTCATAAATCTATATTTATGATAACCAAAGTCGGTATCCAATACCCAAGTAGAACCTTGACTTAAAGAAAAATTTATTTCAATCATGAACAAAAGCGTATTATGAAGAAACTTCACTAAGCTTCTTTGGTTAGCCTCGCAAGATGTTTCTCGCAGATTTCTTTCCAGTGTCCAGGCTTATTGCAGTGGAAGCAAACTCATTTGCTATCCGTATCAGTTTTGTTCTTATTATCCTTTGTTTATGCCTTTCTATTTACCTTCTTTGAATCGTTCTTCTTTTCAGAAGATCCTTTGGCCCCTACCAGTAAGACATGGTATTTCTTGGATGAAAAGTGACTCTCAACATTTTTCAACATGTTAAGCAAATCAGCAAAGCTGATATCTAGCTTGTTCATATGAAAAATTCACAACAATTGTGAAAGGAGTTCGGGAGTGAGTGCAAGATCAAATCTTGGCTCAACTATCCATCCATGACAAAACTTGTTGTCCTAATTGATCAATCAAATTGATTATATTAAGAACTTTTTGTCTGTACTATAGTGCCATTGGCCATTCTAGATCGGAAGAGCTCCTTAGATATCTCGATATCTATCGGTCCTACTTTCCTCACCATCAACTACTTGATGTGCGGGGAATATAGTAAGAAAGCATCCATAGTTTCATGCTTGTATTTGAAGCTCGTTACTTTCGTGGATGCGAGTATGATGCATCGAGCCAATTGTGCATCATCTTGCCACTTTCTAAAAGTAGCAATCTCTTCCTCAGAGGCATTATCGCAACCATTGCGAGGATAGGCTTATTAAGGACATAAGATAGCTTTTCAAATCATGAGAACTATTCTCAAATTCCTTAACCAATCTGTTTAATTGAATCCAGTTAATTTAACATCTAATATGCTTCGTTGGTGATAGTAATTTAGACATTGTAAAATTTCGTAAATGAATTTGTAATTAACAACATTTTAACATACATTCTTTTATTAATTACCAAAATAAATTAGGTCTTATTTTAAATTGGTATCTCCCACTATTTTCTTCAAACTATATTACCCTCAATTATATAGTTGGCAAAATCTAATTAAAGATTTGCTAGTGAGAATAAGGATCCCATTTCAAATGTATATAGCCTTGTGGTGACACAACAAACTATATATAAATAAATAGGTAGACAACTTTTGTCAATTACATCAACTATGCAACTCCTTGTATTTTGCCTCTTAGATTATTTTGATCAAGTGGTGGCACATCCGAATCAAAATTATCCAAGTTAAGTCCGACCTAGCACTCCATATATTCAAAAAAGAAAAATATCATCCTTGTGGTGACACAACAAAACAATATTGTTCAATTTTCTTTATAAGCATCAAATGTGATAAATTAACATCTTAAATACTTAATACTCTCCTTGTGGTGACACAACAAACTCATATTAAATATTTAATACTCTATTAATTTTATCATGCTAGAAGGCGACGTTCGATATTTCAAATATCTTTGAACGCTTAGGACTTAATATAAAAATTGAGGGTTTTGTTATTAATTTGTCTCATCTTGTTTAATAGCATTTACATATATATATATAAAATACGCGTCATATTAATGAACATGCGAAGCATGTTTGCATAATATATAATATATATAATATAAGCATGCACATATAGAATACTATATTCTACCCGGATTGATTATGGACTTTTATTCTAGTTTGGTTCACTAGAGCCACCAAGTGAACCAAAAAGGTCAAACCCTAAGGGTGCAAGAAATAATATTTAAATATAACTATTACATTTAAACCCGGGTTCTATTACAAACGGGTCTTCAAGCGCTTCTTGTCCATTGATCTCTAATTCTTCAAAATTAATTCTAAATATTCCTATTACATAACTATTTTAAAATAAATAGAAACCTTGATCAGCAGTCAAGGGGAAGTACATAGGAGGGAGATAGAATTTACATTAAGAAAAAATTAGAGAAGACGAGGTACGCAGACCCCATTTAAATAAAAACCATACATTCATGCATCCAACTAAAATAAAATCTAATCACATTGGTCAATAGTCCATAATCAATCCCATTTATTATCATACACATCACCATATGCATCAATAAATAACATTCATCTTATGAATAATAAACATTTAATATATATATTGATATCATTTAATGGGCAAATTTAGTTAGTATAAAATCTAATTTTTGAATCAAAATAAACTCCTTTATTTTAATCCAAATTTAAATCAAAATAAAACTATTTTATTTTAATTTATCCAATTTTGAATAAAATAAACTATTTTATTTTAATCAAAATCTTTAATCAAAATAAACTCCTTTATTTTAATTAATTATGGAATCCAATTCCATGTAATAAAAAATCTTTAATTAAAATAAACTCTTTTATTTTAATTAATTATGGAATCAATTCCATAAAAAAAAAAAATCTTTTATTAAAGGAAACACGGATATTCTTTCCTATTCACAAATAAACTCATTTATTTTGAATAATATGAAATCCTATTTCATATCTAAATAAACTCCTTTATTTAAGGAAATTAGGATTCTCTCTCCTATTCACAAATAAACTCTTTTATTTTGAATAATATGAAATCTTATTTCATATCTAAACAAACTCCTTTATTTAAGGAAAGATGGATTTACTTCCCTATTCACAAATAAACTCCTTTATTTTAGGAAAAATAAAATCCAATTTCAACTCCAATTAGTTATTATGGAATCCAATTCCAACTCTAATTAGTTAGCATAAAATTCTAATTTTAAAATTAAAATAAACCTTTTTATTTTAAGATTAAAATAAACCTTTTATTTTAAAATTAAAATAAACTTTTTATTTTAAGATTAAAATAATTATATATATATATATATATAATATTCAATTTAAAATTAAAATAAACTCCTTTTTATTTTAATATTAAAATAAACTTTTTATTTTAAAATTAAAATAAACATTTTATTTTAATTATAAAATAATTAAGAATAATATATATATAGTATATATATATATATATATAACTATTATTTATATATATAATATCCACGTGCTTCCTTATATATATAAAAAAAAAAAAAAAAAAACTGCTGCCATTTTTGTTCCTTTTTTTTTTTTTTAATTATTCCGGCCCCTTTGATTTCCGTTCCTTTCAATATGCTGGCATGTCCGGTTCTTAAAAGAAATTAAAGCATGTGCACGGTAAAAGCATGTGCATGGTTATTCAAGGAAACATGTTGCCTTAAATATAAAAAAAAAAGACTGCTGCCGGATTGAACAAAAAAAAATGGCTGCCGAATCCTTTTTTTTTTTTTTTGATTTGCGTGCCTGTTTTGGTCTTTGAGTTCAGTGAATCAAGCTTAAAAAAAATCAAGACGTGGCAATGTTATTCACCGCTAATATGAAAAAACGCAACCGTAATCGCATTTTTTTTTTTATTTATTAAAATTTATACAATAAAATTATGCCCAATTAAATTGTTCTAAACACATATCAATATACATATCAAATTAAAACAATTAATAATTCGCATAAAGGTTTGACTACGATGCCCTTTATTAGGTTTGTAATATTCATAACGCAATCAAATTGCATAAAATTAAGCTAAGCGTGTAAAAATCAGAGTTTAAAAAATTTACAAACCATATACCCGGATCATCCTTTATGCATAATTATTAATTAAACGAAAAGATAAGGAATAAAATCATACCCTTGAAGATCGAGCTTCCTCAGGTACAAGTTCACCTCCAATCCTTTTCGCGTTCAATCTTGAATCCACAAGGGTTTGGTTCCTTCCTTTGATCAACGTTAGCCACCCAAATGTTTGGCCTCAGGGTGATCCACCAAGGAAGAAGAAAATTCAAGAAGAAGGGTGGTTGGCTAAACCCTAGTTTTTCTATCTCTATAGAAAAGGTGTACTCTCCAACAAATTGGAATTATTACGTTGTAAAAGTCAACAACCCATACCACCCATAATAAGACTCCTCTTATTTATAGATGTGGGCAACCCACCTTAACAATTAAGGAATTGGGTTTTAATTAATTAATTCTTTTAATTAATTAAGCTCCCTAATCTTATTAGGGATAATTAATTAAACTCTTTTAATTAATTTAACCTCCTAATCTTATTAGGAATAAATGAGAGTACTTATATTAAATTAATTCATAAACTCTTTTAGAAATTAAAATAATAATAATTGTAATAATATTAATAAGACTCCTCTTATTAATTTATATTTAATATTTCTAAAATATTAAATAATAAATATTAAGCTATTTAATTTATTCTATCACCATAGATTAAATTAAATATACATAACATTATATTACGATTATGCCATTAACTTCTTAAATAATTATTCTTCCTTTTATGGTGTGACCCTTTTAGGTTCTCCATATTAAACCTAGGTTGTGAATAAATCAATTAGAACAATTCTAATTTTATTTAAATAAATAAATTAAATAATTAATTTATTTAAATAAATAATATTTATTCTACAATAGGGATAAGCCTCCCTAGCGATCAACGACTTTCCAGATAATATAGATTTCAACATTAATCATAAAAGAACCTTTGAGTAAATAGTTCTGAAGACAATTCAATCCTTCCACCATATACAATGTCCCAATTAAATATAAGGCATGGAATTACCGTCAAGTCTTATTTTATTTAATTATATGTATTTCGATCCTTAAATGCACAACTCCAAATAATGCAAATTAGAAACTCTTTTCTAATTTCATTCGCGCCGCCAAGGACTCTTTGGGTTGTCATTTATCGAATCACATAGGACATTTCTCTTCTTTTTATTAGAAGTGGTAGATTCTTTATTGATCATACATTATCTCCATGTACAACTTATTATACCCAAGCATACCCTTTGATATACCCTAAGGGTCTTAAGGAATAAGTCAAAGTATAAGTCATCATACACAAGATACTATGATGATCTCAAGTCCAAGGATCACTTGACTACTATCACTACTGAGGAATTCCTATTGACAGTGCAAATAAAACTCCATTAGGTATTCCTTAGCGAGCCACGTTCGATGAACTTATTCTCCAATAAGCACCTACATACTTGCTTTTAGTGTCTCCACACAAATGATCATGAGATCAATCATCCTCATCCAATGAAGCAAGCAACGTATGTACCAATCTATCCGGATTCACTAATCCCCAATTTATTAATCCAACGATTGGGAACTATTTTAGTTTTAAGCTTTCTAAGAATTTAGATCTCATTAGAATGATCATCATCATTATTCTAAAAGCATTGCTTAAAACTATGGGTTTATCACATATTATAAAACAAAGATCGTGTAGATAATTAAAAGCCTTTAATAAATTAATACTTTTTATTAATAAATGAATAAGATTGTTATAAAGTATATGCTTTATCATCAAACATGATTGGCTTGTGTGCATACTACTTTCAGTAACCTTTGAAAAGATAGTGGAGATAACTCCTATCGAGTTTTAAGGAAGAAGTAATAAAACACTTACGTGCTTATATGTTTATAGTTTATGTATTCGTGGGTGTCGAGTAGTAATGATTAATAATTAAAACTTTAAAACTTTGTTGTCAAGATGACTAATGTTGGAGAATCCAGTCAGGCTAGGGAGGAGGGACCTCAGATGCCTATAGAGGAGGAGCCTCACGACGTTCAGGTAGTTTGAGAACAACTACTGCCACGGGAGTCAGCCCCGTTGGTCACAGTAGTTGAATATGAGGATGATGACGTGGAAACAGATGAGGAGGTTCCCATTTAGTTACCACAGGAGGATGAGGATGACGAGGATGAGGAGGAGGAGACTCCACTAACCTCGATGGCTGCTCGTATGTACGATGAAGTCTACGACCGTAACGTGGAACTTCAGGATACAGTTGAGGAGTTGCAGGAGATAGTAGCTGAACAACAGACTGCAATGACACAAAAAGACGATGAGATCCAGGATCGTGAAGAACGACTAATAAATGTCGAGGAGAAACTAGTACAGACTGAAGGACAGAAAGAACAAATGATCGAAGTGGTCGCGGAACAGAAGAACAAGCTGAGAGAAGAAGCTACTAAGAGGGCAAGAGCTGAAGATGCCTATGAGGAAGCTTTTTGAACGAACCAAATTAGCAGCAAGAGACACTCAAGTAAAGAGGATGAAGATGGAAGAGATGGATAAAGTATTTAACACCACAATTAATCGAGCTCAAGATCTGGTCATGGGATATCCGATTCAGTTCGAGATGCTGCCATCATATGTATTAGATCGCAGAACAATGTTCTGGGTCATGTAGGAAGAACGTGATAGGGCTAAGAAGTATGTTAATAGAACATCGTAGTTATTGTACGATGAGTGAGAGGTTAAATAAATTGTAAATCCCAAGTGTTATGCAACATATGGGATATAACTATGATGTTGTCCTGAAACTTTTGTAGTTCAGGAAAGTAATGTAAATAGCAGTGATGCTATTGTTTTATGTTTCAAAAAGGTTATGAATAAATAAAAGTTGTTACTTTATTCAAAGTGTTATGTGGTTATTTATTTTGGAGGTAAGTTAAGTAGAAATTTCTTAAAAGAGTTGAATAATAATCTAATGAATGTATTTTAACAGAAAATGCCTCCCAGACGTCAACCACCACGACAAAGAACCACTGAAGGAACCAATAACGACAATGTTGATGGTAACCCCGTCCAACAACTAGTGACGCTACTGACAGGAGCGTTGCAGAATCAACAACAAAACCATGGTACAACGTTTAAGGATTTCAAGGCGGTTGGACCACCTGAATTCCGTGGGTCCATGAATCCGGTCGAAGCACAAACCTGGATTATGGAGATAAAAAAGGTGTTCGATGTCACTAGGGTAGGGGATGACCAGAAGACTGCTTTCGCAACATTCATGTTAAAAGCAGAAGCTAGTTATTGGTGGCAGGCCAATAAAACTCGTGAAGGGCCGGGAGTGATGACACAGGATAGGTTCAAGGAGTTGTTCTTGAGACCTATTTCTGGAGAGTTCAAAGAGTCGATTAGAAGTGCGCTCGGAATTAAAGTAGGGAACGATGACGGTATCTGAGTATGCCCCGAAATTCAATGAATTGGCGAGGTTTGCGCCATATTAGGTCAGCACAGACGAGTGTAAGGCGAAGAGATTTGAACAGGGATTGAAGCCACTGGTCATGCAGATAGGGTTTCATTTCTAATTGAAGATGTTTCGCAGATGATGGAGAAGGCGTTACTCTATTTGAAGGTGGAGGCGAGGTAGTGACAAAGTTCAATCAGGAACAAAAGAAGAAGAAGAATGAGAACGAGATTAAGAATGGAGGTGGTAGCGGTGGAAACAACAACAACAACAGCTTGAAGAGGAAGTGGAATGGGAACATGGGTTGTAACGCCCGAGAAATTCGGATCCTTTGTAAAAATATTTGAAAGAATTAAATAATGAATAAAATAATATTATTTGTTATTATATGTGTTAATAAGATGTATGTCGCTCTATAACCTAGAAACGTCGGAAGATCGTAGTATTCGAACCACGTGAGAGAATTAAAGTGTTTGAGTTTTCAAGACAAAAAAAAGTGTTTTTCGAGAAAGTTTACAGAAAACACTATTTACCGTTTACCGCTCGGGAATTATTTTTGAATTTTCGAGAAACACGAAATGTTAGAATATCGAGGCATGATGGATTATGTAATAATAATCTAAGTATGGAAAATGCTATAATTCGTATGTGGACTTAATTTGGGAATATAGGTATTAATGTAACTTTACATAAAATACAAATCCATAGGCTATAAGGTGTAAACCTATGTAGGATTTATACTAAGCCCAAGTGATTAATAAGGTGAAGCCCATACTATTAGAGTGCAAGCCCAACAAAGAATTTGCTAGATTGATTATTAAGCCCAAACCATGATCCATTAGCTAAGAAGGATCCATGGGGCAACCCATGGGTAAGCTTGATGGGCAAACAAGTTATGTGATGGGCAAGAATTAAGTGTGGTGGCCAAGTATAAGATGTGTGGAGCAAGATTACTTAGTGATTAAGGCATGAATAGTAAGGAGGTTAACTTAAGGAGGTGGGATGCCATAAAGACCATTCAACCCTCACTTTAGAAGGTCTATAAATAGAGAGCTCCAAATTCATTTGTTTGCTTGATTAAAAATCTCTCTCAAATCTCTCTCAAACAACTTATTTGTTAGAGTCAATAAGCACTTTGAGCTTAACCTTTCCTTAGTGGATTTCCAAAGCAAGAAAAGTAATCATCAAAGGTAAATGATCTTGTGTTCTTCATCTCTATCATGGTAGGTTGATAAGAGAAGTATCTAATGAACTTAGATGTTAAGAATATAGGAGAAGTTGATAAGCAATGGACGTAAGCCGAATAAGTCACAAGGAAATGAAAATCATATATTAAAGAATTGTTGTTATGAACTTATAAATAAGCCATAACCGAATTGGAATATAAGTTATTGTAATACATATGTTGAGATGTCTAGATAATGGGATGAATGCATTTAGAATGATAAACAAATCACTAGTAAAAACGTTTCGCCGGAATTTGCCCGATTGGACGATAATCGTCGAATTCGTGAAATTCTCGGAATGAAAGTTGTATTTTGTGTTTGAAGTCGTTAACATTGGTTTTCGATGGAGACAAGTCATATTTGGCATTATAGAGTTGCGGACTCAAAAATGACCGGATTCCGACTTAGAACGAAGAAACGATCGTTGAACGTTCACGAACGTTTATCATTTTCGTTAAAAATGGACTAATAGGTTAAATTTTAGCAAATGAAGTAAAATAGATAAAATTCTTGAATGAACGCATAGAGTATGTAATTTGTGAACCGTAGGCTCTTGAACGAGCCAATTCGGACTTATAACGAAGAAGTTATGAGTCCGGGAATCTCAATATTTGAAAAAATCTGTCAAACATTTCTGTGGCACAGAGTCCGCGCCGCGGCGCGACTCCAAGCCAAAATTCTGGCACCACAGCGCCAAAGTGGCCTTAGTCCCCTGCATACTCATGCGCCAGTAGCGCGACGAATGGTACTCTAAAGGGACTCGCGCCACGTAGTACGAAGTCCGGATTTGACGGGCAACAATAGGTGGTGTGTGCGGTGGCAGCACCAAATATAATAGCCGGTAAGCATACCTTGACTTCATAACCTAGATAGTAATGAATGTTTACATGTTGAACATGATTAGTAATGGATGAACATTAACCAAAGATCTTAAAAGAATCATTGTTAAGACATGATTAAGTATTAAGCATGAACACTTAGAGTTAAGTTAAGTCAATGACTTATGAATATAAGAAAGACGTAATGGAAAGCCGGAACCTATAATAACAAATCTGGTACGTAATTAGATTGAGAAGTAGGGTAAGATTCTTTAGGAACCATGTATGATCATTCATGACCTAATATTCTATGTTATGCTATCATCTAATGTAGAGACCTTAAATACCTAAAGTGAACGTGTTATAAACCGTAGCAGACGCTAAAGGCAAGTACTCTAACCCTTGTTCCAGATTGATCTGGACAAGTCTTTATGATTCATGTATTCTTCGCATGAGTTAGTATTTGAGGAATGTCAAAGCCAATCCTTTCGGCTAGATGTATGCTATGTTATTCTATCAAGTGTTGATAAGGATTTACCGAACTAATATTGTTGTGGTTTTCAAAAGTAGATGGTGTATGCTCAAATTGTTTTGTAGTCAAACGACATGCATGTGAGGTTGCCACAACTTAAACGTATACACGTTTAATGAATGTAGTATTGATCAACATAGAGTACTATAGGTTGATCACTAGAGCGTCTTTCGTAAGCTATCTGGGACTTACGGACTTCGTGCCGGGATGTCCTTTTCAAAGTACTTATGAAATGCTTACGGTCTTGAACCAGAATTGATGTTTTACTGAATATTGTAGCTGTAAATTATTTTGAATGAAAAGAATTGCTATTTTGAATTCTCAATAGTACTTCGTAACTATTGTCCAGTTATTGAAGATATACGATTCCTATGTTTCAAGCATGCTATTTTCCATGAATTGTTGTACTTGCTGAGCTAGGTAGGTTCATTCTTGCTTGAACCATATGAATGCAGCTAAGACAGAACGGACCGATGGATCCGACAAGGATAAAGGGAAGGCAAAGGCGAACCCGTAGATTGCTTATGTAATAATATAGGTTTTGTAAGGAATAATATTGATATTATGACAAAGACAATGTATTGGTTGTAAAGAACCTAGGGTATATAAATATTCTTTTGATATATATATATATATATATATATATATATATATATATATATAAGACATATCAGCTCTTTTGAGGCATTTCAATTGAATGTTTATGTGAACTGTAGCACCGTGTAGCACCATCTGTCGGGTTGGAAGATACCCGGATTTGGGGGCGTCACATGGGAGCTGGAAACCATTAGGGTAACCAGTAAAACAAAAAGTTTGAAGCATGTGCAACATGCGAGAAATTTCACAAGGGTACTTGCTTGATAGGGAAACGAGTATGCTTCAATTATGGCCAGGAGGGTCACATCGCCCCAAATTGCACTCAACCGAAGAAGAATGTGTGCTTCACGTGCGGATCTAAGGATCACTTTGCTCGTGAATGCCCTAAGAAGAAGGATGGAGTGACTACCAGAAGCAATGGAGGTAACAATGGAGGTACATGGGCCATTGCAGGACCTGCATCATTAAACAAACCCACAGCCAGAACCTTCAACATAACTGTGCAAGATGCTGTGCAATCAAAAGATGTAGTGTCAGGTATTATCCCAATCAATGATATAAATGCTTATGTATTATTTGATTCGGGTGCCACTTGTTTGTTTATATTTGATGAATTTGCTAAGAGGTTAGAATTTCCTAGAGAAGAACTGAATTTTCCTTTGAACAAAGAAATTTTGAATAATGAAGTAATCCCTGTTAGATTCGTATACAAGAACTGTATGGTGAATATTAAGGAGAATAACTTGTTGGTAGATTTGATTCCGATTAGACTTGGAGAGTTTGATGTTATTTTGGGAATGGATTGGCTGTTTAAATATGGAGCGATAATTGATTGCCAAAAGAAGTGTGTAAACCTAATGACTCCATCAAAGGTAGTATTCTATGGTAGCAAGTCGCCTAGACAGATGAAATGTTTGACGATTATGAAGGCCAAGAAATTGTTGAGTTAAGGCTGTGTGGGCTATTTAGCTTACATAGTCGATACTCAGAAGAAGAATGTAAAACTGGAAGAAATACCATTAGTGAGGGAATTCGAAGACGTTTTTCTAGAGGATTTTCCAGGACTTCCGCCTGACAGAGAAATTGAGTTCGTGATCGACTTAGCGCCGGGAACAGCACCGATATCGAAGGCCCCGTACATAATGGCTCCGGTAGAAATGAAGGAACTAATGGTAAAGTTGCAAGAATTGCTAGATAAGAAGTATATTCAACCAAGCGTATCGTCGTGGGGAGCGCCGGTTTTATTCGTGAAGAAGAAGGATGGGTTGATGCGTCTTTGCATTGATTATAGAGAATTGAACAAAGTCACTATTAAAAACAAATACCCGTTGCCAAGAATAGATGACTTGTTTAACCAGTTGAAAGGTGCTAAATACTTTTCGAAAATAGATTTGAGAAGTGGGTATCACCAGTTGAAAGTGAGGAAGGAGGATATACCACGAACGACATTCAGAACTCGGTATGGACATTACGAGTTTCTGGTAATGTCTTTTGGTTTAACCAATGCACCTGCTGTATTCATGGATTTGATGAATAGGGTGTTTAAACCATTCTTAGACAAGTTTGTAGTGGTATTCATCGACGACATTCTAGTGTATTCCAAAACTCAAGAAGAACACGTGGAACATTTACGTTTGACATTGGAGACACTAAAAAAGGAAAAGTTGTACGTAAAATTCTCTAAATGCGAATTTTGGCTAGACCGTGTACAATTTTTGGGTCATGTGATTGACAAAGATGGGATTTCAGTGGATCCATAAAAAGTGGAAGCTATAATCAATTGGGAACAACCAAGAACATCGTCAGAAGTGAGGAGTTTCTTGGGACTGGCCGGTTATTATAGAAGATTTATTCAAGATTTTTCTAAGATAGTTACTCATTAACAAATTTGACAAGGAAAGTCAGTAAAATTTGTTTGGTAAAAAAGTGTGAAGAAAGTTTTCAAGATTTGAAGAAAAAGTTAAGTATGGCACTGTGTTGACATTACCGGATAATACTGAAATTTTGTGGTGTATAGTGATGCTTCACACAAAGGGTTGGGTTGTGTTCTTATGCGAGCAGCAAAGTTATTGCCTATGTATCAAGACAATCAAGGATTATGAGAAAGGGTATCAGGACTCATGATTTGAAATTGGGCTGCGATAGTATTTGCTCTCAAGATATGGAGACACTATCTTTATGGAGAGAAATGTGAGATCTACATGGACCACAAAAAAGTCCCAAGTATATTTTCACTCAGAAGGATTTGAACATGCGTCAAAGAAGGTGGATGGAATTGATAAAAGATTACGATTGTGAGATCTTTTATCATCTGGGAAAAGCGAATGTGGTTGCAGTTGCTTTAAGCAAGAAAGGTCAGGAAAAGTTAATGCTGATAACAACTCAGGAGGAGCTCATTTCACTAATGACAAAAATGGAGTTGGAAATCAAATTTCCAAAAGAATCTGACGAAAAACTATTCCAGATAGAAGCTGGTCCAACTTTAGTGGACAAAGTGAAGGATGCTCAACTACAAGATGAAGAGTGTGGGAAAATCAAAGAGAATCTGATTGAGGGTAGTGATGTAAAATACAAGATCGACACCGAAGGACTACTACGGTTTGAGGGAAGAATCGGGTTCAAGAACACACGGTGAAAGAAGAAATTTTGACCAAAGCTCATAGCTCAAGATATTCAATTCACCCAGGAAGCACGAAAATGTATCAAGATTTGCGCTAACATTTTTGGTGGCCGAATATGAAAAGGGACGTTGCAGAATGCGTAGCAAAATGCTTGACATGTCAAAGAGTAAAAGCCAAACATCAAAGACCCAGCGGATTACTTCAACCGTTGGAAATACCGGAATGGAAGTGGGAACACATCACGATGGATTTTGTGGTGGGTCTTCAACCTACTCAGAGAGGATGCGATGCGATTTGGGTGATAGTGGACAGACGAAATCAGCGCACTTTCTACCAATAAAGATTAGATTCAATCTTGATTAGTTGGCAAGATTGTACATTAAAGAGATCGTTTTGAGGCATGGAGTGCCAGTATCAATTGTGTCCGATAGAGATCAGCGATTCACATCTAATTTCTGGAAGAGACTACAAGAATGCATGGGGACACAGTTGCAAATGAGTACAACTTATCATCCACAAACAGATGGCCAGAGCGAACGAACAATTCAAACATTAGAAGATATGCTAAGAGCATGTGTCATGGACTTTAAAGGAAGTTGGGAAGAACATTTACCGTTGGTGGAATTTGCTTACAACAACAGTTATCACGCGAACATCGGCATGCCACCTTACGAGGCATTGTACGGCAGAAAGTGCAGAACTCCACTGTGCTGGGATGAAGTCGGTGAACGTCAACTGCTAGGACCGGAACTAGTGCAACAAGCTGGCAGCGTTGTCAAACTTATCAGACAAGATTGGTAGCGACTCAAGACAGAACCCGAGAAAAAGTATCTTTGATCAACCTGAGACAAGATCGTGCATTCAACGTAGGAACTTTTGTATTCCTAAAAGTTTCTCATTGGAAGGGGAAAATTCATTTCGGTAAAAAGGGAAAGCTAAGCCCGAGGTTTATTGGACCCTTTGAAGTGCTGCGAAGAGTGGGAGAAGTGGTTTACGAGGTAGCTCTACCTCCAGAGTTGGAAAACATTCATAATGTTTTTCACATTTCGGTGTTACGACCATATAAACCCGACTACAAACATGTGATCGAATACAAACCGTTGCAGTTCGAGAAAGATTTGTCTTATGAAGAGGTTCCTATCCAGGTAGTCGACAGAAAAGAACAAGTGCTCAGGAATAAAGTGATACCTTCTGTGAAGGTGATATGGAGGAACCACAACGCTGAAGAAGCTACGTGGGAACTCGAAGAGAAAATGTTGAAAGAGTACCCTGAGTTGTTTGTTTAATCTGTGTTTCAATTCTGGGGACAGAATCTTTGTAAGTAGGGAAGAATGTAACGAATGACTTGTTTGAGTGGTGATTCTGAGGACAGAATCCTTGTAAGGAGAGAATGATGTAACATTCTAGAATTTTAAATTATAATATTAAATATTTATTGATTTATATAAGTATTTAATGGATATGTTTATTGTTGAATAAATAATTGTTCAATTTGAGTTGATGTGGTATAGTTAATTATTTATTGAATAAATAATTAAGGAGTTAAGAAAATTAATTGTTATGAGATTATATACCAATTTAATTTAATAATTAAGTTAGAGAGCTAATAATGATTAAATGAATAATAATATTTTAATTAGAATTTGTGATTAAAATAAGGTGTTAGTTGGTTAAATAAATTTATAATTATAAAGAAAATTATAATTATGTGGGAATGATTTATGTGTTAAAGTAATTTAATAGATTAGTATTTGAATTGATTAAATTGATTATTTAATTTATTACAAGTGTGACAAATAACCTTGCTATAAAGGAGTTATTAAAATAAATTAAAGGAGTTTAATTCAGTTTTGCCAAACAAGGCCTAATGTCTATTAAGTCTTTATTCTAATAGTGTTTTTCCAAACAAGGTATAAGGATTAATTGATTATTTTTTAGTGGTTAGCCAAACAAGCCTTATAGCTTTTGATTTTCAAAAACTTACATAACTGATATAAGTTATATATATATTTATATTATATCATTAATATATATTATTACAATATACGTTATATTATTCTACGTATGTTAGAAGAGAAAAGAAAGACTCAGTTGAAGAAAAGGGAGAGAAGAAGAAGAAGAATACAGAGAAAATTTAGAAAACTCTGGAGAGAAAGTGAGTGATTTCTAACAGATTTTTGAGAAAGGAATTGGGGATAAGAAGCTTGATAATTAAAAGGATAGCCATCATCTTCTTAAATCAAAGGTAGGATATTAATCCTCTTATTTTATTTTAAAGTTTAGTTTTCCTCTTCCAAAAAGTCTCTGTAAAATAATTTTAAAAAGATGAATTGTTGATATATATATATATATATATATATATATATATATATATATATATATAGAGAGAGAGAGAGAGAGAGAGAGAGAAAGGATCAAGAGTAGAATTCTTAAATAGCAGAATGCTTTAAATAATAGAATTTTATCAAAACGACGTAGTTTTGATAAGACGCGGTGGCATTTTTGTAAATACGCGATGGCATGGTATTTACAAAAATGTCATCGCGTCTTTTCAAAACTACGTCGTTTTGATAAAGTTCTATTATTTAAGAGAGTTCTACTACTTAAGAGGTCTACTTTTGATCACATGCGTATATATATATATAACTTTGTATGATAATTGTTTGTAAAATTTTGTTTCATGAGTTTATATATGATTATAGAGAAATTAAGTCATGTATGTATGTAATTTGTGAAGAAAACCATATTATAGTGTTTATATGAAAATATATGAGTATGACTTAATTTAAAAGGAAATTAAGGTTGATTAGTTGTTAATATATATAAATTGACTATTGAATTTGATAGAGTACGTATAATCATAACCATGGTATTTTGAATTTACTGTTTTGATCGAAAAACAAAATCACAGTGTTGATTTTCATTAAAAATGTCAAAAATGGAGTTTTTATCAAAACCAATGAAATTGGGTGTTGTAAATTGATGTTTATGTTATTTTATGGGTAGAATCATGTTAGGAGTCTTTACAATATGTTTACATGAAGTCTCTGTATGAATTACTTGTTAATTAGCTTATTAGATTGGAGCTTGTAGGCTAATTTGGCTTTCTGTTAATGCTGTTGTCGAGCTTGGTCACCTAGTTTTGGACTTTGGTAGTAGTAGTGCGGCCATGATGATTTAGTTTGGTCATAGCACTTGTATACCGCCACGCCGCATTGTGCTTAGCTTCAGTAGCCCATGCCTTGACCACGAGTGTAAATAATGGCGTAGCATATCATGAGTTAGCATAATGTTCTGACAGTTTGAGTTTATTACACAAAGGTTGAAAATAAATGTTATGTGTTAATAATAGGAATGTTAAATGATGATATCAGTAGTATTAAACTATGAATGAGCATGTTATCGAGGGTTAACTAGTATTAACATAGTTTGATTATGTGAATTGGTAATTTAACCTACATGATGTATATATTTGTTTATATAGATATAAAATGTTGGTAATGACTAATTATGTCATGATGACATATATATAGGGTATTGAGATTCAAGTGGTAAGGGTTAGCTTGTGCTAAAGGCAAGTTCTCTAACTCTACTTTTATAATTGTGCGAATATTTAAACCCCTTTGAGCAAGTTTTCTAACTCCATACTTTCATTGAGTTAGTTGTTTATGCAAGTTTTCTAACTCTAAAAACTTCATTGTGCAAGTTCAATTTCGTTGAGTACATTATTATTTTTAATTCAAATTCAATTATACAAGTGGCTAACTCTACACTCTCGTAGAGCTAGATGGTTTATTATTGAGAAAGCTCTTGTATCTAATTGTTCATATGGATGTAAGTATTCTAAATCGTATATTTAGTATTGAGCAAGTTTCTTTTATATGTAACTTGTTATTTAGCATGCAAATCGCTATATTTTAATATTCTAGTGTTGAACAACTTTATCGTTCAAATTAGTATTCATTATGCATGTTTGGTATCCAATTATCAATAACTTTAACTTAATATTGTTCAAAGCAAATTATGTTATGATTATTCAATGTTTATGCTATTAGATTATTCCTAAAGCATGATATTAATTTACAAATATCGATTCAGTTATGATTATTCCATAGCATACAGTTATTTCTTTTGTATTCAACTAATCCTTAGTTGATGACTGTTGAATTCTAAATTACCTTATAATGTATCCAGACCAAACTTACTCGGTGCGGACTTGTATTCTAAATACTGAGATGAACAACTCTTTTATTAGAGGTTTACGCTTAGCGTTAAAATGGTTGTGCACAATACATTGTACGAAGGGTTGATCCCCCTTAGTACATGGAGTCCTTATAGTCTTATGACTGTTAAAGTTAAAGTTGAAAGATTACTTATAACTGTGGACATGATTCATGGTTATTAGACCCTCAGTGAATGTTATAATTTTCAAAAAGTTAATAGAACACATTATTCAGTTTTATTGAGCCTAGTATTGGCAATTGATGTAAAAGTTTAAAGAATTACTTGTTGTTATTCCAAGTGGGCTTTGTTTGCTCACTCTTGCCTGTAAAATTTCTTACAGCTAAAGCTGAAAAGGATGACGTACCTTTCACCAGTAAGGGAAAAGGAAAGATGGCCAAATACTGAAGACTTGTAATAGTTTTGATAGTTTTATTATCAGACTTTGGTTTAAAGATTGTAATGAAGTTTATTTAATTTTCGTATTTGAATGTTTGTAACTAAAGGTTAGATAACCTGGGAGATTTTTATTTAAGTTTAATCCTGCATGGGGAGGTTTTTATTATTCAATTTTATTATGATTGGGTAGTTAGAAATGAATTTTTTGATTAAGTGAACACCAAATCTTGAGGAAATAAAGTACCAGGATTTGGGGGTGTCATAAGTTGGTATCAAAGCCTTAGGTTATGAACCTTAGGTGGGGGGAAAAGCCTTAGGAAGTATGTGATGCCCCCAAAATTAGGTATACATCACCCATCTTGAGTCGCCAGATACATGGTACAGAATTCAAATACAACTTAATAATAAAATTGTCGTGTACAATTCGACAAAACATAAACTGTGTGTTTGAATACAAATATTGTCTACTAGAGAGTATACAAACTCAAAAGGAGTCCTCATTACAATTATTATCACACTATATCACAGAATAGTGAGGACTACTAATGCACCATCTAGGACCATCACTCCGTTCCCCGACTCGTCCCAGCTATATTCTCATTTCCTGAAGAGAACAATGAAAAAAAGGGTGAGCTCAACTAGCCCAGTAAGAAATATTATGACTAAGATAATGCAGAATAAATTATCATTAGCCTTAAATAGTGTTAAACTGATACAATATAACAAATATCAAGTTTAACTGCAGCGGAACAAGCAATCCATCAAAAGAGTCAAGTAGAGAATAAAATCTACTATCTTTTATGATTTAAAAGGCTTTTCATCACTTTTATCACTGGGACTCAGCGTAATAAATAATCCACATCATCGAATCACCCCTGCACTACGGCCAAGGATATTCTTTAGTATCACGACCACAATTATCCATGCACTACGGGCCAAGAATATTTGTGTATTCATTAGTGGTCATGATCATGCCAACAACTGTCCATCAATGCACTACGGGCCAATGATGACTTTTACCACATCATTTGTAACATTACGGTCATGATTACACCGAATAATCCCTGGTCATAATCATACCAAGTCCATCTATGCACTACAGGCCACAGATGACTTTCAATAAAATATAAACATGAGGATGATAACAATGATATAAGAATTCAATAAAACAAGTTCAGGAATTAATTTATCCAGGAACCAATAACGTCCAAACTGTCAACATGATACTGCTTTGTAGAGTAAAATTCAAGAATGCTCAGAAGAATATTTTCATGAAAAGATACTGGATGAAGCGCAATTATCACGGATATTCCACTAATTTCATGGAGTATAGAAGTCAAAGTTTTAACCAACTGAGTATAATAAAGAATGGAATAACAAAAGAAATCACCATGCATGCGATAGATCGCATGTGCGAGTTATTCAACGAGAATAATAAAGGATGGAACCGGTCAAGAACGCACACACATGATGATATTAAGCGACGAATAATAAATAATGGAACCAGTCCGGTGTAAAACACGCATGCAGGATATTCCAACGAGAATAATAAATAATGGAACCAGTCCGTGTAAACGCATGCATGGGATATTAAATGAATAATAAATAATGGAACCCGAGGTTACAGAACGCAGCAGATGAGGATATTCCGACAAAATAATAAAGACGGAATATTAGAAGAATGACACCATGTATAGGGTAGCCCGCGTATACATGTTATTCCAACAAAATAATAAATAATGGAATAACATAAGTTCTCTTCATGAATACAAAAGAAATAATACCCCTTACGAGTACAACAAATAATATCCCTTACCGTAAAAGAAACTGAATATAAGAGTAGGGAAGTAGCAGAATACTTTTCTATAGGTTCTCTTTATAATTCTCTCTAGAGTTTCGGTGAATTAAGTAAGAAATAATGAAGGAATGAGCTTCTATTTATAGGAAAATGGAATGAATAGTAACTAATTCATGAACGGTCCAGATTGATTTACTATTAAACGGACGGTCCATATTGGTTTACTATTAAAACTTAAAACAACGGTCTATACTGATTTACTATTAAAACTTTAAACCAACGACCATATTGATTTAGTATTATAACTCCACCAGCGGTCCATATTGACTTACTATTATATCTTCAACCAACGGTCTGAAAAATTAGCACATCTCATGGAATAATATTGTACCCAAATACCCGAATACACAATACTAGAGTGAATAGTAACTCGTGAATAGTAACTCGTGAATACGAGCAAGACATTCAAGTGAATAAGTTTCTCGTATAGGTAAGAATTGAGCATACTTGGTTAATCTATCGATAATGATCCAAATTGCATCTATGCCTTGAGAAACCTTGGGAAGACCAGTAACGAAGTCCATGGTAATGTGCTCCCACTTCCATTCTGGAATTTCAAGTGGTTGCAATAGACCTTTAGACACTTGATGCTCCGCGTTGACACGTTGACAAGTTAAACACCTTGAGATAAACTCTGATCTCTCTCTCTTCATATTTCTCCACCAAAATGTATGACGAAGATCATGATACATTTTGGTACTCTCAGGATGGATTACAAACGGTGTGTTGTACGCCTCCATCATGATTTTATACTTTAAATCAGGGTCGTTAGGAACACAAAGTCTGGAGTTGACTCGAAGTATTCCTTCTTCATCGATTCTTGCTTCCGGCATAGCACCTTCTTGCACTTTCTTCCTCATACTCATCAGCTCCAGGTCTGTAGCTTGAGCAGCTTTAACTTTATCGATTAAAGTTGGTTCTACTCGTATATTCACCATCATCACATGGGTCCCTGGTGTCTTTAACTCTATCTCCATCCTTTGCAAATCACATAAAATGGGCCTTTGTGTTGATAATATCGCACTCGTACTTGCATATGATCTTCTACTCAATGCGTCAACTACCACGTTCGCTTTTCCAAGATGGTATTGGATGGTATGATCATAATCTTTCAACAGTTCAAGCCAACATCGTTGTCGCATGTTGAGTTCCTTTTGAGTAAAGAAATATTTGAGGCTTTTATGATCCGTAAAGATCTCCACTTTCTCCCCATATAAGTAATGCCTCCAAATTTGAAGTGCAAAGACAACAGTTGCCAACTCTAGATCATGAGTAGGATAATTCCTCTCATATTCTTTGAGTTATCGCGAGGCATAGGCTATGACTTTCCCATGTTGCATGAGAACACATCCCAACCCTTTGCCCGAAGCATCATTGTAGATGACAAATCCCTCCGAGCCAGATGGTATTGTCAGAACAGGTGCCGAAATGAGTCTCCTCTTGAGTTCTTGAAAACTCTTCTCACATTCTTCGCTCTAACCAAACTTTGTATCTTTCCGAGTAAGCTAAGTTAATGGTGTAGCGATTCGAGAAAATCCTTCCAGGAATCTCCGATAATAACCAGCTAAACCGAGAAAGCTACGATTGCTTGATCCAACGATTTAGGTTGCTCCCAACTTTGAATAGCTTCAATCTTTCTTACGGGTCAATGATATTCCATGACTTGATACTATGTGCCCAAGGAATGCTACTTCCTCAAGCCAGAACTCGCATTTCTTCAACTTGGCATAAAGCTTGTATTCACGAAGCTTTTGGAGTGTCAGCCTCAAGTGTTGCTCATGATCTTCACGGCTTTTGGAATAAATAAGGATATCATCAAGAAAGACGACCACAAAGTGATCCAAATATTCCTTGAATACTCGGTTCATCATATCCATGAAGGAAGTAGGAGCATTAGTCAATCCAAAGGACATGACTAGGAATTCATAATGCCGTCTCGAGTTTAAAGCCGTCTTTGGAATGTCATCGAGTTCTAATCTTCAATTGGTGATATCCGAGCGAAGATCAATCTTTGAAAAGAATTTGGCTCCTTGCAAATCGGGTGAAACAGTCATCAATATGTGGCAATGGGTACCTATTTTTGATGGTGACATGATTCAACTCCCGATAATCAATACAAAGTTGCATACTCCCATCTTTTTTCTTCACGAATAGAACAGGAGCACCCCAAGGAGACGTACTAGGACGAATAAAGCCAATGTCTAACAATTCCTGCAGTTGGGTCTTTAACTCCTGAAGTTTAATAGAAGCCATTCGATATGGGGCTTTAGAAATGGGTTTGGTACCAAGTTCAAGGTCGATACAAAATTCAATTTCACGCTCTGGGGGTAGGCCAGGAAATTCTTCATGGAATACATCAGGAAATTTATTAACAATAGAAATATCGTTCAAAACTGACGTATTTTTGTTTAAATCTGTGACATGAGCTAAGAAAGCTTGACATCCATTTTTAATAAACGAATAGCTTTATGGCTTGAAATGACCGTGATTGATTTTAATGGTTTGGTCGCTTGAATTCGCATAATAGGATGGTTAGGAATATGAAAGCTAACAACCTTACGAAAATAATCAATTTTTGCATGATGAGTAGTTAACCAATCAATCCCTAGAATCACGTCAAATGCAAGTATTTTCAATGAAATAAGATCGACAGGTAATGTGAGGGTACCAATTTGAACCAAACAAGACTTATAAACAGTGGATGCAATGAAGGTTTCTCCCAACGGAGTTTCCACAAATAAGTCAATGTCTAATTTCTTCGTAGTCAAATTTAATCGTTGAGCGCAAGTAGGAGAAATAAAAGAATGGGTAGAACCGGTATCAAATAAAGTATAGACTTCGCTAGAGTTTATGATAAGCTTACCCGTGATGACCTCATTTTGGTTCCTTTCTTTTTGGGAGGTCACAACAAACGCTCTCCCTTGCACTACAGGTTTTGACTTTCCTGGGACGGCCTTTGGTGCCTCCATCCTAGCTGAACTTATCTTCGGTGAACGACAAAATCGGGCTAAGTGACCTTCTCTTCCATAATTATAACATGCTTTGGACTGACATCGCTAGGTTTTGGTGATGTACCCTCCCCTTCGCATTTTAAGCATATGATAGGTGGTCGTTCTCCTTCCTTAACGACAGGTGCTGGTGCTGACGTCTTTCCATCATTGTTGAATCTCCTCTTCTTGAAATGCCCATTCTTATTATTTTGGCCCTAATTACCACCGAAGTGGTTACCACTTCTGGCCAATTGATTTCCTCCATGCTTGTTGTCACCGCTTCGATGACTGCTCTCACTGGTATTATAATTTTGCCGGCTGTTCTCTTTTGGTTGCGTTGACTCGTTATCGCGATCCACTAACTGAGCCCTATTTTTAACATCTGAATACAAACACAGTTTATGAGAAGTAAGATGTTGACGTATCTCTGGCTTCAAACCTCTTAAAAACATCTGCGTCATTCTTTCTTCATTATCCACCAAGCGGGGGCATAAACCAAGGACAACTTCGGCAAACTTTGCTTCGTCTCGCGACACGGCCATATTATTCATTCCAACTTGATGAACTCCACCTCCTTCATGTGACGAATAATTTAGGGAAAGTACTTGTCGTTGAATAGTTCTTGGAACTTCTCCCAAGACATTTTTCGGTGTGGCGAGGGTTAAGCACGCTTTCCGATTCCCACGATGAATCAGCCTCTCACAACATAAAAGCGGTGAAAGGAACCTTTTGCTCCTCGGAGCATCCCAAGACATCAAATATCTTAGTGTCTGCTTTATCCATGCTTCCGCCTTAAGTGGTTTTGGTTCTCCAATAAACTCAGGTGGTCCCAGCTCCTTAAAGCATTTAGCGGTGACCGCCCGAGAGTTTCAGTGTTTCCACCTACATTTTGGACGGGGAGCGCTCTACTCGCCGCTATTGCATGAATTGCATAAAGCCTCGAACATTTGATCATTCATCATTTGGTCGGTGTTGTTGTTTGCATGAGGATTATCGCCTTCGATGCACATTATCACGATTATTGATATGTGGTGAATCGGCGGTCGCTTTGTGCTCCATTGCTATTCTCAACATTCTCGGATGTCATTTTCAGAATCTTGCCACAAACAAAGGTTAATTGACATGTAACATATTATCCCTAAATTACGACAGACCAATTAAATACCACATAAACTTAGGTAGGTCATACTATTGTAGAATTCCGTCTCTCCCATCCTAGTACTATTCTCATATCTTAGCTTGCGGGATCATATCCTAAGCTCGATACCAAACCGTGACGCCCAAAAATTAGGTATACATCACCCATCTTGAGTCACCGGATACGTAGTACGAGAATTCAAATATAACTTAATAATACAATTGTCGGTATACAATACGACAAAACATAAAGCTATGAGTTTGAATACAAATATTGTCTACTAGAGAGTATACAAACTCAAAAGGAGCCCTCATTACAATATTTATCACACTATATCATAGAATATTGAGGACTACTAATGCACCATCTAGGACCATTGTGAGACCCCAGATTTTATCAATAAAGATTTAAATTTTTGTCAAAATAATTTTTAATATTATGGTGTGAATTTGAGATAATATTATAGTTGTGGGTAGTATTTATAAATTTTGCAAAAGTATGCAAGTGGTTATATTATATTCGATTGGTGGGGAATATTAGGTTTAGCGAGGGAATATTAAATGCAATGGCTCAATCATTGGTGGACCCCACTAGCGAAATTATTGTCGGATTGAGAAAGCGACAAAAATATTTTATTAAAATAACGGCGGAAGTTTTACAGTAGTTCTTGTTGAACTACTCGGTAGTAAAAGTACGATGTCGTGTGGTTGCATAGTAGCTTTGCGGTATTGATTATTGATGCTTATGTGAGAAGTCACTCGGTTTGATTCCATTATTGTCGATTAATAATATGAATTATTATAGCGATAATGGACGTTTTGTTTTATTAAGTATTATTAACGTAATAAAAGCGAAACATCTTTATATAAAATAGAATACTTTATTAAAGTTATTCTATAAATAGAATATATTATATTTTATTATGCATAGTGTTGCATAGTGTTTTGTATAGTGTTTTATATAGTATTGCATAGTGTTTGCATAGTAAAATGTTTTTATATAAATAGAATATATTATATTTTATTTAAAAGATTTTTCTTTAAATATGGACCGTCAGATTAAAGTAAATCAATCTGGATAGTTCATGGATTAATTCTATGCATTCCATTTTCCTATAAATAGAAGCTCATTCCTTCATTATTTTCTTACGAATTCATTGAAACTAGAGAGAAATTATAGAGAGAAGCTATAGAGAAAATTATAGAAAAGAAGAAGAGTGATACGCTACTTCACTACTTCTATATTAGGTTCTTTTTACGGTAAAGGGTGTTATTCTTTTTCTTCTTGAAGAGAACTTACATTATTCCATTCATTATTATTACATTGGAATAACTTTTGTAAAAGTGGCATACCTATACATAACTTGTGTATGGGCATACCTATACTTGGTGAAATCCTTATGTTATTCCATTGCTTATTATTACATTGGAATAACTTTTGTATCTGTGGTTTACCCTATACTTGGTGACATTCTTCTATTATTACATTTGGAACATCACATGCATGTGTTTTTACAGGACTGGTTCCGCTTTTTATTATTCTGTTGGAACATCACATCGTGTGTTTTTACACGGACTGGTTCCATTTGGAACTGTTGGAACATCATGCGTGTGTTTTACAGGACTGGTTAAAATCTTTATCATTACATTGGAATATCCTATCTGTGTGTTTTTATAGGATCTGGTTCCATCTTTATTATTACATTGGAACATCACTGCCGGTGTGAATTTCACGACTGGTTCCGTTATTATTATACTGTTGGAATAACTTTGCATCTATCTGACAATCCGCATGCATGGTGATTTCTTTTGTTATTCCATTCTTTATTATACCCATTTGGTTAAAACTTTGACTTCTATACTCCATGAAATTAGTAGAATATCCTTGATATTTGATTTTCATCCAATATCTTTTCATGGAAATATTCTTCTGATCATTCTTGAATTTTACTCTACGAAACAGTATCATGTTGACAATTTGGACGTTAATAATTCATGGATTAAATAATTCTTGAACTTGTTTTATTGAATTACTATGTCATTGTCATCATCCTCATGTTATATTATGTTATCTTTGGCTTACGTGCATAGATGAACTTAGTATGATTATGACCAGGGATCATTCGGTATAATCATGACTTGATATAAATGATGTGACAAAAAGTCCTCGGTGGTTTTTGTAATGCGGTGATGGATAGTTTTTGGTATGATTATGACCGAGGGGTGATTCGGTATAGTCATGACCATTGATAATTTGATGAAAATCCTTGGCCAGTGATACGAGGATGATTAGATGTGGTGGTTTATTTATTGTTGAGTCTCAAATGATAAAAATTGATGAAAACCTTTTAAAACCTAAAAGATAGTAGACTTTATTCTCTACTTGACTCTTTTAATGGATTGCTTATTCATTTATGATTAAAGCTGGTTGTCTATTGTATTTTATCGGTTTAACCTTTGTTGAAGGCTAATGATAATTTATTACGCATTATCTTAGTCATAATATTTCTTCTTTGGGCTAGTTGAGCTCACCCTTTCTTTTCTTTATTCTCTTGAGGAAATGAGAACATAAATGGGGACGAAGTCGGGGAGCGAAGTAATGGTCGAGAGGATAGCATTAGTAGTCCTCACTATTACGTGAAATAGTGTGATAATAGTTGTAATGAGGACTCCTTTTGAGTTTGTATAATATCTAGTAGACAATATTTGTATTCAAACTCACGGTTTATGTCGTATTGTACCACAGCAGTTATATTAGTAAGTCGTATTTGAATTTATGTACCATGTAAGTGGCGACCCAAGATGGGTGGCGTATACCTAATTTTGGAGGCGTCACGGTTGGTATCGAGCTTAGGGATATGATCCTGGCTAAGATGTGAGAATAGTACTAGGAGGGAGATGGGGAATTCCTTCGCTAGTATGACCTACCTAAATTTATTTGGTATTTAATTGGTCGGATCGAGTATAGGGATAATATGTGATATGTTTATTAACCCTTATTTTGTGGCGGTGTTTGAAAATGGCATCAGAGAATGTTGAGAATAGCAATGAAGCACATGAGAGTGTTGATTAAATTTCAAACAAAAGGTAACGACCAACAACACGATAATAATCATCTTTGGTGGCAGCGGCTATCGAACAATGATAACCATCGTGGGGAAATTATCATGCTAAGAATGGTAACCACTTGGTGGTAATCATGGCAAAGATAATAGAAGTGAAAATTTCAAGAAGAGAAGGTCATTTAGCTCGATTTTGTCGTAGTGAAGTGAAGTCAAGTCCAATTTGGGATAGTGGCACCAAAAGCGGATCTGGAAAAAACAAAAGTCGGTGGTTTCGGGAAGAGCGTTTTTCGTGACTTCTCAAAAAGTGGGTAAACGAACGAAGTTAGCGGGTTAGTTAATTATAAATTCTTGAAGTCTATACCTTATTAGATATCGGTTCTACCCATTATTTATATCTCTCTTGCTTGCGTTCAACGTTTAAATTTAACTCAGAAGAAGTTAAACTTTGACTTATTGGTTGAAACTTCGTTAGTAGGAGCCTTCGTTATCGCTACTATTTTTAAATCTTGTTTAATTCAAATAAACACTTTCACGATCTTATCTCTTTGAAAATACTTGCCTTTGAGGTAATTTTGAAAAGCGATTGATTAACTACTCATTATTCTTTTTGTAAGGTTGTTAGCTTTCATATTCTAACCAACCTATTATCTGAATTCAAAGTAACCAAATCCTAAAGTTAATCTTTGTTATATCAAGTCATAAGTAAAGAGCCCGATCCTTTCGTTGTTGACTTCCTTGTGTGGAATACTGCAAAAAGCGGACTTTTTTGTGGCGACGTCGGTATTGAAGATGGCAAGTTTATAGGTATCATTGTGAGGTGCTTATCTAGGTTAAGGGATAGAAGTCACAGTTGGTATCAATGTGACGTACTATCCAAGTCTTGGATGAGAGTCATGAGTTTTGAATGATATTTCTATTATTAATAAATTTCTGGCGTATTCATGAAGACTTCTTAGCCTACTTAGGCGTGAAATCGAATTTTGTATTGACCCGAAGACAAAAACCCATTTCTTAAACCCTCAAATATTTCTTCAACTAAAAGGATCTCATTTACGTGGTTTATGATGAAAGTCATAATAAAAGCATTGGACTAATGAAAATCATGGGTATATGAAGTATTAGTAAGTGTTATGATGAGTTATGTTGGTTATTATGTGAAAACATGAAAGTTTCTTAGAAATCACAAAGAGTTGAAAATCAGATTTTGGTGAAAAACGTAACATGAAATTCAATTGACCATATCTCCTATTATATTTTGAATTTTTGAATGTGGTTAAGTCCTAGAGTTAGATCTACGAGTTACCTAACTAATCCAAGTGGAATTACTTGAAAAGGTGTTGTAGATTTTTGTGTGGACTGATTTTAGCAAAGGAGTGCAAAGCTGCAAAAACCGAAAAAGCTTCTGCCATGATTTTAGAGAGGCTGTTTCGGCCACTTAAATTATTAAAAAAAATTCTGGCTTTTTGGGACATGAAAGTATATGGTATAAAGTACATCCTGTCCAAAAATGAGCTCATTCTGACTTAAAATGAGCAAGTTATGACTATTTCAATATTTAGGTTTTTAAAGCGAAAAACTCTCTATAACCGGAGTTCTATAACTCGATGACCATGAAATTTAAACTGGAAGCTCATGTTAACATGTGTAAGGTCCTGCCAAGATTTGGGAATTTTGGAGTTAAACTTGAGGTAGCTAATTTCTTAAGGAATTAATTAGAAATTGATTTTGAAAAATAGTAAATGAATTTAAAAAATTCGAGAAAAATATATTTTCATTATGGGACTATATTATGCTAAATCCCAGAAAAGAAATATTTTTGGGACTAATTTGGTATTTTTCATGAAAATAGTTTAATTCTGAACATATGAGTTAAATATGTTATGTGAAGTAACAAAGTTGAAAATAGGATTTTATGGCTAGAGAATCCTATATAGAATATATGCATATTTTTTGATGAGGATTTGATAATTGGTGATGATATTTTATGAGTATGGCATTTTGAATGATTAAATGCATTATATGGTAAAAGCGTAAACAATTGAGATAAATTGTTTATAAATTTAAGAAGTGATTAAAATATTATTATAATATTAATGTTATTAGATTATGAGATTATTAAGTAATTGATAACATGGGGATATTCTTGAATCTGGATAAATTATATTATAAATGTTTAATATTTATCCTTTATCTCATTTGATTGATTCTTTATATCATTATCCTCATATTTATATTATGTTGAAAGTCATCGTGGCTTTTGTAGTGCATAGATGGACTTGGTATGATTATGACCGACGTGATTGTTCGGTATAATCATAAGCAGTAAATGAATACACAATTATCTTTGGTAGTAGTGCATGGATAATTTGTGGTCGTGATACTAATGAAAACACAATTATCTTGGTCAGTAGTGCATGGATAATTTGTGGTCGTGATCTTAATGAAAACACAATTATCTTTGGTAGTAGTGCATGGATAATTTGTGGTCGTGATACTAATGAATACACAATTATCTTTGGTAGTAGTGCGTGGATAATTTGTGGTCGTGATCTTAATGAATACACAATTATCTTTGGTAGTAGTGCATGGATAATTGTGGTCGTGATATAATGAATACACAATTATCTTTGGTAGTAGTGCATGGATAATTTGTGGTCGTGATACTAATGAATACACAATTATCTTTGGTAGTAGTGCATGGATAATTTGTGGTCGTGATACTAATGAATACACAATTATCTTTGGTAGTAGTGCATGGATAATTTGTGGTCGTGATACTTAATGAATACACGATTATCTTTGGTAGTAGTGCATGGATAATTTCGTGGTCGTGATCTTAATGAATACACAATTATCTTTGGTAGTAGTGCATGGATAATTTGTGGTCGTGATACTTAATGAATACACAATTATCTTTGGTAGTAGTGCATGGATAATTTGTGGTCGTGATCTTAATGAATACACGATTATCTTTGGTAGTAGTGCATGGATAATTCGTGGTCGTGATCTTAATGAATATCCTTGGCACGTAGTGCGGGGATGATTCGATGATATGGATTAATTATTGGTGAGTCTCAATGAATGAAATATTAATTCATGGATGTGGTAAAAGTCATCTTTGGTAGTAGTGCATTGATAGACTTGGTATGATTATGACCACGCGGATTATTCGGTATAATCATGGCCGTAATTGAAAACACGAATATCCTTAGCGGTGAGTGCATGGATAATTCATGGTTGTGATCTATTAATTTGAGTCTCGATATTATTGGTTTCGATTATATATCTTTGGCACGTAGTGCAAAGATGAATTATTAATAAATATCTTTGGCTGTAGTGCAAAGATGAATTGTTAATGAATATCTTTGGTAGGATTGCAAAGATGAACTTAATATTTTCAACGATAAAGGTATTCAAGGTATCCTCACCTCTTTATCATACCAGTATCGCATACCCTAATTTCGAGGGTGAAATTCCATAAGGAGGGAGATTATGAGACCCCAAATTTTATCAATAAAGATTTAAATTTTTGTCAAAATAATTTTTAATATTATGGTGTGAATTTGAGATAATATTATAGTTGTGGGTAGTATTTATAAATTTTGCAAAGTATGCAAGTGGTTATATTATATTCGATTGGTGGGGAATATTAGGTTTAGCAGGAATATTAAATACAACGGCTCAATCATTGGTGGACCCCACAATGTAATTATTGTCGGATTGAGAAAGCGACAAAAATATTTTATTGAAATAACGGCGGAAGTTTTCACAGTAGTTCTTGTTGAACTACTCGGTAGTAAAAAAAAGAATACGTGTGGTTGCATAGTAGTAGCTGCGGTATTGATTATTGATGCTTATGTGAGAAGTCACTCGGTTTGATTCCATTATTGTCGATTAATAATATGAATTATTATAAGCGATAATGGACGTTTTGTTTTATTCGTATTATTAACGTAATAAAAGCGAAACATCTTTTATATAAAATAGAATACTTTATTAAAGTTATTACATAAATAGAATAATATATTATATTTTATTATGCATAGTAGTGTTGCATAGTGTTTTGTATAGTATTGCATAGTGTTTGCATAGTAAAATGTTTTTATATAAATAGAATATATTATATTTTATTTAAAAGATTTTTCTTTAAATATGGACCGTCCGATTAAAGTAAATCAATACGGACCGTTCATGGATTAATTCTTATGCATTCCATTTTCCTATAAATAGAAGCTTATTCCTTCATTATTTTCTTACAATTCATTGAAAACTACAGAGAGATTATAGAGAGAAGCTATAGAGAAAATTATAGAAAGAAGAAGAGTATTCTCGCTACTTCACTACTTCTATATTCGGTTCTTTTACGGTGAGGGTGTTATTCTTTCTTCTTGAAGAGAACTTACATTATTCCATTCATTATTATTACATTGGAATAACTTTTGTAAAAGTGGCATACCCTATACACTTTGTATGTCTGCGGCATACCCTATACTTGGTGAAATCCTTATGTTATTCCATTGCTTATTATTACATTGGAATAACTTTGTATCTGCAGTTTACCTATACTTGGTGACATTCTTCTATTATTACATTTGGAACATCACATGCATGTGTTTTACAGGACTGGTTCCGTTTTTTTATTATACATTGGAACATCACATCATGTGTTTTACAGGACTGGTTCCGCTTTTTATTATTCTGTTGGAACATCATATACATGTGTTTTACAGGACTGGTTCGATCTTTATCATTACGTTGGAATATCCTATCTCGTGTGTTTTACAGGATGCAGTTCCATCTTTATTATTACTGTTGGAACATCCTGTCGGTGTGAATTTCACGACGACTGGTTAAGTTATTATTATTCTGTTGGAATAACTTTGTCTATCATCTGCAATCTACCGCATGCATGGTGATTTCTTTTGTTATTCCATTCTTTATTATACCCATTTGGTTAAAACTTTGACTTCATACTCCATGAAATTAGTAGAATATCCTTGATATTTGATTTTCATCAATATCTTTTCATGGAAATATTCTTACGATCATTCTTGAATTTTACTCTCTGAAAGCGATATCATGTTGACAATTTGGGCGTTAATAATTCATGGATTAAATAATTCTTGAACTTGTTTTATTGAATTACTATGTCATTGTCATCATCCTCATGTTATATTATGTTATCTTTGGCTTACGTGCATAGATGAACTTAGTATGATTATGACCGGGGATCATTCGGGTATAATCATGACTTGATATAAATGATGTGACAAAAGTCCTCGGTGGCTGTAATGCGGTGATGGATAGTTTTTGGTATGATTATGACGAGGGGTGATTCGGTATAGTCATGACCATTGATAATTTGATGAAAATCCTTGGCCAGGTGAATACGGGGATGATTAGATGTGGTGGTTTTATTTATTAAAAGTGAGTCTCAATGATAAAATTGATGAAAACCTTTTAAAACCTAAAAGATAGTAGACTTTATTCTCTACTTGACTCTTTTAATGGATTGCTTATTCCGCGCTATGATTAAAGCTGGTTGTCTATTGTATTTTATCGGTTTTTAACATGTTGAAGGCTAATGATAATTTATTACGCATTATCTTAGTCATAATATTTCTTCTTGGGCTAGTTGAGCTCACCCTTTCTTTCCTTTATTCTCTTGAGAAATGAGAACATATTTGGGACGAGTCGGGGAGCGAAGTAATGGTCCGGAGGATAGCATTAGTAGTCCTCACTATTACGTGAAATAGTGTGATAATAGTTGTAATGAGGACTCCTTTTGAGTTTGTATAATATCTAGTAGACAATATTTGTATTCAAACTCACAGTTTATGTCGTATTGTACACGACAGTTATATTAGTAAGTCGTATTTGAATTTATGTACCATGTAAGTGGCGACCCAAGATGGGTGACGTATACCTAATTTTGGGGGCGTCACAACCATCACTCCATTCCCCGACTGTCCCAGCTATATTCTCATTTCCTTAAGAGAACAGTGAAAGAAAGGGTGAGCTCAATTAGCCCAGTAAGAAATATTATGACTAAGATAATGCAGAATAAATTATCATTAGCCTTAAACAGTGTTAAACTAATACAATATAACAAACATCAAGTTTAACTGCAGCAGAACAAGCAATCCATTAAAAGAGTCAAGTAGAGAATAAAATCTACTATCTTTTATGATTTAAAAGGTTTTCATCACTTTTATCATTGGGACTCATTTTAATAAATAATCCACATCATCGAATCACCCCCGCACTACTGACAAGGATATTCTTTAATATCACGACCACAATTATCCATGCACTCACGGGCCAAGAATATTTGTGTATTCATTAATGGTCATGATCATGCCAACAATCGTCCATCAATGCACTACGCCAATGAGGACTTTTACCACATCATTTGTAACATTACTACCATGATTACAATAGAATAATCCTCGGTCATAATCATACCAAGTCCATCTATGTACTACGGTGCCACATATGACTTTGAATAAAATATAAACATGAGGATGATGACAATGATATAAGAATTCAATAAAACAAGTTCAAGAATTAATTTATCAAAGAACCAATAACGTCCAAACTGTCAACATGATACTGCTTTGTAGAGTAAAATTCAAGAATGCTCAGAAGAATATTTCCATGAAAAAATACTGGATGAAACGCAAATATCAAGGATATTCCACTAATTTTATAGAGTATAGAAGTCAAAGTTTTAACCAACTGAGTATAATAAAGAATGGAATAATAAAAGAAATCACCATGCATGCGATAGACCGCACAGACAGGTTATTCCAATAAAATAATAAATAACGGAACCATGTCCGGCGTAAAAAGCACAGACAGGATATTCCAACAGAATAATAAAGAATGAAACAGTGTCCACAGAAAACGCATGCATGTGATATTCCAAATGTAATAATAAAGACTGGAACTGTGTTCTACGTAGAAACGCATGACATGATATGATATTCCAACTGAATAATAAAGACTGAAATAACAGAAGAATTTCACCAAGTATAGGGTAGCCTGCGTATACAGGTTATTCCAACAGGATAATAAATAATGGAATAACAAAAGTTCTCTTCATGAATACAAAAGAAATAATTCACCTTACATTAGTAGGAGATTGAATACTGCAGTAGTGTAGTAACAGAATACTCTTCTTCTTTCACTCTTATTCTCTCTATACTTTCTCTCTCTATAGCTTGAATGAATTCGTGAAAAATAATGAAGAACAATGCCTCTATTTATAGAAGATTTCTAGCTTAACACTTGCAATGTGAAAAGGCAAGCGGCTTGACGACTGGTGATGTGAAAAGAAAAGTGGTTTGACGCCTGTAATGTGAAACGACAATTGGTTCGACGCTTGTAATGTGAAATGACAATTGGTTCGACGTCTGTAATATGAAACAACAAGTGGTTTAACATCTAGAAAAGGTAATTACTATTGGCGAAAGTGACTCTTAGATGTTGACATATGGGCCCCCCATAGAATAACCAAATTTACCACAAACGTCTCATAATAGACTCTTTATATACATCAAGGATTGAATAAATATTACCACAAATCATTTTATTTTTAATCAACACATATTTAATCTTTCAACAATTATTAATCATTAATATTATAACTTGTCGTCTCAATTATTGATTTAATAATATAACATATTATACAGAGGATACTGTGATAATAATTGAATCAATAATATAAGAGATATGTTGCAGCAATTACTGTAGCAATAATTGAGTATAACTGAGTGACTTCTCACGTAAGCATCAATAATCAATACCGTGTGCTACTATGCAACCACACGTATTACTGTACTTTTACTATCGGGTAGTTCAATTGTTTTAACGGTAACTCCTCCGCCGTTATTTTTATAGAAAGATAATTTTTTCGTTTTTTAACTATGACAATACTTTCTTTGTGGGGTCCACCAATGATTGTGCCGTCGTACGAATATTCCCTGACAAATAGAATATTCCCCGACCAATCGAATATTATATAACCACTTGCTTACTTTGAAAAATTTGTAAATATTACCCACAACTATAACATTATATCAAATCAACACCATAATATTCAAAATATAATTCGAGAAAATTATTCTTTATTCATAAAAGTTGGGGTCTTACAAAGTAACCTTTGAAAAGATAGTGGAGATAACTCCTATCGAGTTTTAAGGAAGAAGTAATAAAACACTTACGTGCTTATGTGTTTATAGTTTATGTACTCTTGAGTGTCTAGTAATGATTAATAATTAAAACTTTAAAACTTTATTGTCAGGATGACTAATGTCGGAGAATCCAGTCAGGCTAGGGAGGAGGGACCTCAGATGCATATAGAGGAGGAGCCTCGCGACATTCAGGTAGTTTGGGAACAACTACTGCCACGAGAGTCAGCCCCGTTGGTCATAGTAGTTGAAGATGAGGATGATGATGTGGAAACAAATGAGGAGGATCCCATTGAGTTACCACAGGAGGATGAGGATGACGAGGACAAAGAGGAGGAGACTCCACTAACCTTGATGGCTGCTCGTATGTACGATGAAGTCTACGACCGTAACGTGGAACTTTAGGATACAGTTGAGGAGTTGCAGGAGATTGTAGCTGAACAACAGACTGCAATGACACAAAAAGACGGTGAGATCCAGGATCATGAAGAACGATTGACAAATGTCGAGGAGAAACTAGTACAGACTAAAGGAGAGAAAGAACAACTGATCGAAGTGGTCGTGGAACTGAAGAAAAAGCTGAGGGAAGAAGCTACTAAGAGGGCAAGAGCTGAAGATGCCTACGAGGAAGATTTTCAACTAACCAGATTAGCAGCAAGAGACACTCAAGCAAAGAGGATGAAGATGGAAGAGATAGATAAAATATTTAACACCGCAATTAATCGAGCTCAAGATTGGGTCATGTGATATCCGATTCAGTTCGAGATGCTGCCATTATATGTATTAGATCATAAAAAAATGTTCCGGGTCATGGAGGAAGAACGTGATAGGGCTAAGAAGTATCTTAATAGAACATCGTAGTTGTTGTACGATGAGTGAGAGGTTAAATAAATTGTAAATCCCAAGTGTTATGCAACCTATGGGATATAACTATAATGTTGTCCTGAAACTTTTGTAGTTCAGGAAAGTAATATAAATAGCAGTGATGCTATTGTTTTATGTTTCAAAAAGTTTATGAATAAATAAAAGTTGTTACTTTATTCAAAGTGTTATGTGTTATTTGGTTATTTCTTTTGGAGGTAAGTTGAGTAGAAATTTCTTAAAAGAGTGGAATAATAATCTAATGAATGTATTTTAACAGAAAATGCCTCCCATGTAAGACCCCAACTTATTATTAATGAAATTTAATTTTCTATTTATTATTTTGAAATAGTAAGGGTTGATTTGATTAATGTGGATAGTTAAGGGTAAAATACATAAATACTTCAAAATAAGCAAGTGGTTATAAAATATTCATTGTTATTTGGGAATATTCGTTTGGTCGTGGAATATTCGTGCATTGTCGGGGAATATTAAATGCGATTTACTTGACCATGTATGGGCCCCATAACTGGAAAGCGATTGGATGAAGAAAGCGACAAATATAAGTTGTTTAAAAATAATAACAGAAGTAGTTATTCTGAATTATCTTTGTTAAAATACTCGTGGTTAAAACACAAGAAGTACACGCGGTATTGCACCAATTATTGATTCTTACGTAAGAAGGCACTACTCAATAATGGTTACGGTAATTCTTTATTCAAATATTTTATTGATTTAATAATTCACGCATTGATATTTTATATTGTTGTTGTTTCAATAATTGTCATTACACGATATTTTCATTATCGAAGCAATAATTCATATTATCCGAATAATATTATTAGATAACATTATTGGCAATGTCTAGAAAATTACATCTAAGTTGAGGTTTGGTCACCTAATTTTGCGCTACGAAGAAGGAAAAATTCTTATTGGAAAGCCCCCCTTCTCAGAAGGCGCTGGTTGTCGATATTGTGATTACATGTAATATTATTTGTGAATAATTAATTATTGATTCATATGAGGAGGAAAATATTGATTTTATGTGGATATAGATGGAGAAAATTTTTAATGTGACAATTGTTGAAAATTGAAATTTTATCTTTTACGATAAAATAATTCATTTAAATATATTATTATATTTTAATAATATAATAATGGTGATATTTTTACAACGAATGTGAGATATATGAGTATACGAGGAGGAAGAGTATTTTTGTTGCAATAAATGTTTAAAACATGTTAAACATGTCTCATGGACCCCATTTATTGGTGAAATTTGATTATAGCACGTAAAATCGTCAGTTTGTAGATTTTGGTCAATTTCTATTTGGAATTTGGAAAAACTTTCTTCTGCAAAGTTGTAGAGAATTGAATTTCCTATAAAACTCATGAGATTGAATTTTTTCGATGAAAGGGCTATTTATTATGAATTATTGAAGTTCAAGCTCAAATAATTAATTTTGGAAGTTTAAAATATTTAAAATTAGAAAAACGTTTTTTCTTACTTTTTCTAGAATGTGGCATGTGTTTGATGGTGAAATCAGATTCTAGGCATGCGTAGGAAATTTATATAATTATATTATTAATTTATTAAATTTTTACGCTTTGGTGTTCTAAGCAATTTCCTATAAATAGGGTGCTTAGGTTAGAATTGAAAATCACACCGTAAATGAAGTTTTCTCTCTATATTATCGAAAGCGTATTCTTGTGAGTATTTTGAGTATACTTTGAGTATTGTTAGAGGCGGTGCAAGTTCCTTCAAAGACTATATCCCATTATTCCATTAGAAGTACTAATCTTTCGAGGTAAGGGATATTATTTTTTTCGTAATGATATTATTTCTTCAATATCATTATGCTAAAATATTGATCTGAAGTTTTTATCAAATTTAGAACTTTTGGTGTTGGAGTTACTATTCACGTATATGGCACTATTCATGTATACGACACTATTTACGAATACGGCACTATTCATCGAAAAATGAAAAATTTTCTTTTCATCCAAAATATCTATTCTGGATACTAGCTTTGATTGTATCCATGTTTTGATCATTCTTGAATTTTACACCACTATGATTATTTTTGAGGTATTTTTGAACATGGATAAAACAAAGTACGAATCCTTAATCCTTAATCCTTGTCATTTTGTTTCACTGGATTCGTTTCTTTAAAAATATTTTTCATCATCCTCAGTCTTAAATGATGATATTATTGAAAATCTTTGGCCTGTAGTGCAAAGATGAATGATTTCTGAAGAATATCTTTGGCCCGTAGTGCAAAGATGAACATGTGTTTAGATGAACATGACCAACTGATGAATATCTTTGGCCTGTAGTGCAAAGATGAATATTTGATTCCAGATGTATATTGATTGATGTTACAGGGATAAAAGATAGACGATGAACTTTTAAATTCATACATAGAAGATAGTAGTTTGCATTCTCTACTTAACTCTTCTAATGAATTATTATTTCATTGCGAATATTGATTTAAAATTTGTTGTCTATTGTATTCTATTAGATTTTTCCCTGTTGAAGACTAACGGTAATTTGTTGTATATTATCTTAGTCATATATATTCTTTCTTGGGCTAGTTGAGCTCACCCTTTTCCTTTTTGTTCCATTTTTCTTCTCGGGAGGCGAGAATATAAGCGATGCAGTCTGGGGTATGGAATGAAGGTTTTAGAAAGAATTGTTTAGTAGTCCTCACCATTTTGTAAAATAATGTATCAATAAATGTGATGAAGATTTATTTGAGTATAGATATTGTCTAGAAGATAATATTTGTATTCAAACTCACGCTTTTCTGGTTGTAATAATAAAGTTGTAGTTGTTTACGTACCATGTATTGACAACTCAAAATAGGTGATGTATACCTATTTTGGGGGCGTCACATCGAGCACGTCAACCACCATGACGATGAGAAACTTTGAAGGAACCAATAACGACAATGTTGATGGTAACCCCGTCCAACAACTAGTGACGCTCATCGGACAGAGCGTTGTGAGAATCAACCACAAAACCATGGTACAACGTTTAAGGATTTCAAGGCGGTTGGACCACCGAATTCGTGGGTCCATGAATCCGGTCAAAGCACAAACACGGATTATGGAGATAGAAAAGGTGTTCGATGTCGCTAGGGTAGGGGATGACGGTAAGATCGCCGCAACATTCATGTTAAAAGCGAAGCTAGTTATTGGTGGTGAGCCAATAAAACTCGTGAAGGGGCGGGGAGTGATGACTGGGATAGGTTCAAGGAGTTGTTCTTGAGACCTATTTCCCGAGAGAGTTGAAGAGTCGCTTTAAGTGCGATTTTGGAATTAAATTTGGGAACGATGGCCGGTATTTGAGTATCTTGCATGAAATTCAACGAATTGGCGAGGTTTGCGCATATGTCAGTCAAACCTGCAGACGGCGTAAAGGCGGAGAGATTTGAACAGGGAGTGAAGCCCTGGCTGTAAAGTAGGGTTTCCCTGTTCTAATTGAAGACATTTGTAGCAGTGATGGAGAAGGCAATACTCGCTGAAGGTGGAGGCGAGGCAGTGACAAAGTTCAATCAGGAACAAAAGAAGAAGAAGAATGAGAACGAGATTAAGAATGGAGGTGGTAGCGGTGGAAACAACAACAACAACAACAACAACAACAGCAACAACAGCTTGAAGAGGAAGTGGAATGGAAACATGGGTGCTGGAAACCATCAGGGTAACCAGCAAAACAAAAAGTTTGAAGCATGTGCGACATGCGAGAAATTTCACAAGGGTACTTGCTTGATGGGGAAACGAGTATGCTTCAATTGTGGCCAGGAGGGTCACATCGCCCCAAATTGCACTCAACCAAAGAAGAATGTGTACTTCACGTGCGGATCCAAGGATCACTTTGCTCGTGAATGCCCTAAGAAGAAGGACGGAGTGACTACCAGAAACAATGGAGGTAACAATGGAGGTACATGGGTACCTATGAATACTGAACAAAATAATATCCCTTACCTCAGAAGAAGACTGGATACTAGAATAGTGACGTAGCAGACTTCTCTTCTACTTTCTCTCTAAAGCTTCTCTCTATAGCTTCACTTTCTATAATTGCTCTTGTGAGTCTTAGTGAATTGGTGAGAATGAAAGAAGAATGAGCTTCTATTTATAGGAAAACATAGTTTCGATAATTGCACTTTTTGTGGCTTGAAATATTACAGTATAATACCTTCATCTTTACCTCCATTTTAAATTTAGTCATGCAAGTATTATCAATCTTGCACCACCTCCCCTAATAGTACATGCATGTGAACAAATATTTATAAGCATGTGAATTAATAGCAATTAATTGCTTATTTATCCGATTAATTACCCGATTGGTCAATATAACTTCCAGACATCAATTATTATCGGAATAGATGTCGATTTCCACTAACACTAATAATCCACACACAATGAAAATATCAATTTCATCTTTAATCAACACGGACTTATTCATCATTAATATTATAACTCACAATATTTAACAACCAGATCATTCCCAGGAAAGATGGGGCTTTCCGATAAGGATTTCTCCCTATTGGCGCGCAATTAGGTGACCAAACCTTTCCTTGAAAGAACTTTCTAGACATTGCCAATATTGCAAATAATAATACGAATAACTTTGTCGTCTCAATTATTGATTTAATAATATAAAATATTATGCAGATGATACTATGACAATAACTGAATCAATAATATGAGAGATATTATGCAGTAATTATTGTAGCTATAATTGAGTATAACTGAGTGACTTCTCACGTAAGCATCAATAATCAATACCGTGTGTTATTATTCAATCACGCGTATTACTGTACTTTTACCATCGGGTAGTTCAACAGTTTAATGGTAAAACTTTCGCCGTTATTTTTAGAAAAAGACAATTCTGTCATTTTCTAACTACGGCAATACTTCTGTTGTGGGGTCCACCAATGATTGTGCCGTCGTATGAATATTCTCCAACCAATCGAATATTATATAACCAATTGCTTACTTTGCAAAATTTATAAATAATACCCACAACTACAACATTATATCAAACCCACACCATAATATTCAAAAATATATTTCGAGAAAAATTAATCTTTATTAATAAAAGTTGGGGTCTTACATTTATGTATTGGTTCTCTTCACTTACATGCGGGCTATATACTAAAACCTCTAAATCACAAAACGAACACAAGGATCACAAGTTGTGGAAGCCCAAAGTAGCGCAGCCGAACAGTTCTTCATTTCTGGGTAACCCAGAAAATGAAGAACATCTCTGACAGCTATTTGGAAAGCCCAGATCTCCTTCGTTTTGTGTTTTATGATCATGATTGTTCTTGTATCATGTAGTGTTACATTAGTTCTACAAGTTGTGATCAATAGATAGCCCAGAAACATCATGATCTGATCATTACATTTGGTCAAAGTAGTACTCTTGGTTACTAACTATGAAGATCTGGGTTTCTCAAGAACACAATAAGCGACGATTTCTGTCGCTAAAGGCTATAGCGACAGAAATAATAATTTTAATTAATTAAAATTCTAAAAATCATTTAAAAATAGAAAATAATTTCTGAAAATTTAAAAAAATATTTTCAAAAATATTTAAAGTTATAAAAATTAACATTTAATAATTTGACATAATTTTCATAAATATTAGTATTTATTTTAATATTATTGATATTTAATTTATTTAACAATTATATTAAATAAATTAATTAAAAATAATTTTATTATATTAAAAATCATTTTAAATGATAATAAGGTAAAAATATTTAAAGCTATAAAATATAAATTTTAATATTTTAAGAATTTTTTTATTAATTATTTAATATTAGTGATATTATATTTATTTAACAATTATATTAAATAAATAAATTAAAAATGATTTTAATATTATAAAATTATTCTAAATGAAAATAAAGAGTTTGAAAATATTTGAAGTTATAAAATATAACTTTTAATATTTAAAGGTAAATTTCATTAATAATTTGATATTAAATTTAATTAATAATTATATTAAATAATTAGTTTAAAAGCTGGTTTTATTAATTTAAAAGGATATAAATGGTTTAAAAATGTTTTAAGTTATACTTAATGACTTTTAATATTTTGATAAATAATACATTAATTATTAAATATTAATGGTAATTATTTTAAAAGATTTTAATTGTTTTAAAAATCATTTAAGGGTAATATTAATACTTTAAATTTTTTTAAGTTATTATAAATAACTTTAAAATTTTGTTAATGGTTTCATTAATAATTTAATATTAATTGAATATTAATGACAATAGAATTATTCAATATTTAAATCATTTAATAATGATTCCGGTGTTTGAAAAATAATGATAATTATAATTAATGTTTAAAAATTATTATAAGTCATTTAAAAATAACAGGCTTATATATAATTTGTTATCCTAAACTATATGTCATATTCCACTTCGATGATCCACTTTTAAATTTTGTCAATTAGATGATTGAACTATTATTTTTTTAATTCCAACAAATTGAGCCTACCACGTCGAAATTCTTTGACGTATGCTAATTTATCTGAGTGGGGCATAACTAGCTGATGTATGTAAAAATATAGTTTTTTTTGTTATTCTATATTTTTGATATATTAAAGGGTAAAATGGTCACACCACATTCTTTAATATATTCATACAAATTAAAAAAATATCAAAAGTTATGGGCCGGCTTCTTCTTCTCCACAAGATTTGAGTGAAAACTTTTATGAGATTTCTACTTTCTTTCAAGGGAATATAGATAAAATAGGAATCGGGGAGGAATTGAACCTCCCGGTTGGCTAGCCCGCGTTGCAACCGATCCGCCTCCTTCCTCCACTCCGTCCTCCTAAAAGAAATAGCATCAACCCTCATCCTTATCAATAAAACTTTTCATCTTCTTCGCAAGTTCGCCTTTCGGTATCGTAGAGAGGTCCTCAGGCATTAAAACAATTTTTCGGAAAGGGGTTTTTTGCATTAGCAAGTCTCATTTACTACCATTTCTAAAGCTTATCAATTAAGTTTTTAGTAGTTTCACCTTTAGTTGATGTTTTTATCATTAGTTTGCTAAAATTTTTAGCACTAGCAAGCCACTATTATTTCCTTAGATGTATTTGATCTATGTTTTTCTGGTTTTGTCATTGCATCTATCTGTAGAAGAAGTTGTATATGTAGTTATTTTCATTTTATAAGGTGACCACTCATTCCATAATCCTTCCCATCTATTTTCAGCTTGATTCGGTGTTGCTGCTATTTTATTTGTTTTAAGCTGTTTAGATTTCTTCTTGCTATAATATTTTCACAACTCCTTTTTTGTGTTGTGGATGTTTTGGTTGTTGTTAGGGACTTTTCGCCGGGGGGTTCTTTATGGTATGAGGTTCATGACCTTATGGTTGGAAATCATGGTGTTTACCGGCTATTTTGCTGAGTGAATTCAAATTGGGGGTCTGTTCCTTACAAATTTGTCTGCAATTTGTTTTGTTTTAATGGAGAATAAAAAATGATTTGCCAAATTTACCCTTACCCAAATAATTTAAATTAATAAAATAATAAATATATTATTATTTAAATACACATAAGCTTCCTATGGCCTAACCCAGATAGCCACGTCAGCAATTTCTGACGTCGCGGGCTCAATTTGTTGGAATTAAAAAAAATTAATAATTCAATCATCTAATTGACAAAATTGAAAGGTGGATCACTGAAGTGGAATATAGCCTATAGTTTAGGGTAGTAAATTATATTTAAGCCAAAATAATATAACTGATATTTAAATTATCTAAATGAATATTAAACTACATAATAGAGTTTTAGACTCGATAATTAACCGATAAAGCCGTCGGTACACCGAAATGTTTCAGAAATTGATCTGGACTTAGATAGTTTGAATAAATACGTGTTTGTTTGTAATCAAATGACTGTTAAACATATGTGATAATGTGGTTAGGTTATGTGCTGACTGCAAATAGCAGTACTATGAGATATGATATATTATTCTAATCGAACGAATGATCTTATTAATGATAGGTTTCGAAATAAAAGATAAAACTAAGTTGCGTAATTGTAAGCAGCAGCTCAGGCAAGTATCTTAACTTTGGATTTACTTTATGCAATGGACACGAGTAAGAATGTTTTATAATTATATTATCGTTATGCCAGATTATTAACTCTATTGTTATTGATTATGTATCCAAGCATTTGTATTCATACAAGTTCTTAAATTATTCGATCATTGTTTATCAATATAGTATTATTGTATAATAAAGATATTTATTCTATTCGTTAATTTCTAAATATGGTTAGACAAGTGTTCTCACTTGGATAATCATTGTATTTAATCACATGTTGATCTTTGTAATGAGCGAGATTTTTGTAATTTAATTTAATATTTATTGAATTGAATAAATATTTTCGATGAATTAATTATTAGATTAAATATTAATTGATGCAATTGTGGTAGATTAATTTAATTATATGTGTTACATTATTAAATTAATGTGGAGAATAATTATTATTCAAGTATGTAATTATGTGAGCTTATTGAATTAAATGAATTATTTAATTAAGCATGATGTTATTTAATTAATTTAATTATTAATTAGAGAGTTAATAATTTGACATTATTAATTAATGAGGAAATTAATTATGTGACTATGTGAATTTATGAGAAGTTATTATATTTTATTTATATTAAATAAGATATTTGAAATGGGTGTGACATTAATTAAACTATATGATAAAGTTTTATTAAATTAAATGGTTTTTGAAACCTATTCTAGCTAGGCAAACATGGCACTAAAGGGAGTTGGGGCCAGTTAACCCATGACTGGGTAACTGACCACCAACGCGTCAGTTGTTATTATTTAGTTTACGTATTCTTTTATTTCATCTTCATTATTTGCCTAAGTCTAGAAATCATAACAGAGAGAAATACAGAGAAAGAGTTGAGAAGTCAGAGTTTGTTAAGAGGATTGTGAGAGTCATCTGAGAAGGAATTCATCTTCCATTAATTATACACTTGGGTAATTCTCTCCAACCCAATTTTCATTGTTACGTCATTTAGTTTTTATAAAAATGGCTTTCAAAGTTTTGGTTTAACATCTGTAATTGGGATAGGAGTAATGATTATGGGTTTTGTTTGTGTTATGGCATATCAAATCGTATTTTATTATATATATTTTGTAAACCATATCATCAGTTTCATGAAATTACGTCGTGTATGATTTCTACAAAATTACAGAGAGTATGGGTTTTGGCCTTATGGCCTTATCGTGATATTTTATGTATTGATCGTATATTATCCCTAAATTTTACACTCGTGTATGTTGTTATGCATGTTGATCTGAAGAGACCAAAGTTTAAATGAAGCGGATTGATTGTTATACTTGAATTCGTAGGGATAATTTTCATGTTTTATTTTCAAAACCTTGAGAACATCAAAACAATGGAAGTAAATGTGTTGATTTTGCAAATTATGTGTTGTAACTTGTTAAAAATCATGCTAGATGGGTTAAGTAATGATTATATATGTATTACAATGATTGGGTAAGTCTAAATTCATGTAAAAATAACTAATTGGAAGTTATGGCCATATTCACGTATATAATTTTACTATGATTGATTTTTGGCCTAATTTGGCCTTGTTATGTTCATGACTATGAGCTATGCGCAGAAAATGAGCACTGGTAACCCTTAGCCTGGCAAAGCGTTACCAAACTAAATTATCCTTACAAGACAATAAAAAATAAATATAAAAATAAATAAAAAATAATAATAATAAATAAATAAATAAAAATAAAAAATAAAAAAAAAAATTAAAAAATAAAAATAAATAAATATTTGATGAAAATTATTATTAAAATATTTATAAAATAAATTAAATATTTTAATTGAGATATTATGGAATAAAATAAATATTCGATGAAAATTATTATTAAAATATTTATAAAATAAAGTAAATATTTTAATTGAGATATTTATGGAATAAAATAAATATTCGATGGAAATTATTATGAAATAATTTATTAGAGTGTAATAATAGTAAGAGAATGAAAATATTCTAATTTAATTAAGTAATTAAATTAGAAGGGTAATGATTTGTTAAATAAAGTGGAGTTTATATTAAATAATTAAGTAAAAATGTAACTAATGAATGTCGTGAATACATATGGTATGTGTGTAGGATTTGTGGTGAACGGAAGTAGTAATCGTTTAGCCTACGCACGAGGCAAGTTTCCTAACTCTACTTGTCATTAATGTTCAAGTTTATTAATTATCTCGAGTAAATTATCATTATTATTATTCATGTTCAAATGTTATATTAAAGATTGATTATCTTTTCAAAGCATGATTCAGATTATACAATAATTGTCTATTGTATACTTCACGAGAGTATTATTCAATTTGAATATCATTATTATTGAACCTTATTAGACTAGCGAACCCTTATTGATTCGACTAGTCCATAGTTGATAAGCGTTCTAAATTTAGAACCTTGATGAATTATCAAACTAAACTTCCTTTCAAGTGCGGACTCGAATGTCGGCCGAGATGAACAACTCTGCAAAGGGATTTACTTATGCGTTAGCGTTAAGATATTGTGCTGATGATTGTACTGAAGGGTGATCCCCCTAAAATGCAGTAGAAAGGTCCATAGTCTTATACGACCGTTAAAGGTTTCAAGTATAACCCTTGATAACCTAGGACATAGTTCAAGTCTTATGACCCTCGTAATTCTTTTTTGTTTTTGTTATTCATTCTTGATTCAAAAGTTGAGCTTTTATTAGGATGTCTTTGATTTACTCGCATGTTATTATCTTTGTTATTTCATTATTATACTTGTGAGCATTAGTGCTCACTCTTGCTTAATAATAACATTGCAAACTAAGAACGAAAAAGAAGCGACGAACCTTCCACTAGTAAAGGCGGGGCAAAGTTAGCAAGTGTTGAAGACTTGTTATTTTATTTGATGATGTATTTAGGTTAGACTTAAGTTAATGATGTTGTTTAAGACTTAATTGTTTATGATTCATACGGATGTTTAAGGTTAGAGTAACTTTGGGATTGTATTTATTATGTAGTTGATGTAACCCATAAGGGAGATTTATTATTATTTCTATCTATTGCATGGTTTGCATTTATTATGGGTAGATAGATAGATGATATTTATACAGTGAACACCAAATCCCATGGAATTGAAGTACCCGGATTTGGGGGCGTCACAGATACATACTTATTGGTTTCCAGTATGTATACGTTGACTTAAAAGCCGTGTAAGCTAATTGATTCGGCTAGACACAAACTTAAAAATATTGTTGAACAAGATAGAACTTTATTGTATTCAACCGAATTATTTTGGTTCGGATTCCCGACTAAGTATGAACATCCCGAACCTGGGAAAACTTTTGTGTGCCTAAGGCGGATAAGATGAACGAAAATATCATTATTGCATATAGTATTGATCAATACAAGGCATAACGAGCTGATCACCCCCCGTGCCTGTAAGTTATGACAGTTTGCAGATGAAGTTCTGTTAAACCTTATCGAAAATTGAAAACAAAGTTCATAGTCTGTCGACTGCTCTCCATTTATAGTCAGTACGTAGTTTCAAAATTTTTATATAGAATTGAGATGTTAGTATTATTGGTTCAGCTTACTTCGCAACTGTTGATTCGTTGTAGAAGTGTTATTCAAAGAAAATATTTGATCCTTTCAGCTAATAATTATTGTTGCTATTACTTGTTGGGCAATCAAATGCTCATTCTTGCTTTAAATTTAAATGTTTTCAGCTAAGCGTGATCAACCTGAAGGTTCAGGTAAGAACTAAGGGAAAGGAAAGCTGACCGAATAAACTTATGATATCTTATGTAATAATTAGAATTTATTAAGACGATGATATTTATTATCTATCATGTAATGAATGTTTAAAAGTCTCGTACCTGGGATTTAGACTCTAATATATGTAAATTAAGTTTGGTATTTATATTATTGTTATTATTCTGCTCAAAGAAATGGTATCGTGAAGCTTAGGAGTTCGGGTTTTAAGTACACGAATTTTGGGGCGTCCTGAGTTAATATCGAGCTTTAGGTTAGAAGCCTTAGGTGGGATAGATCTTAGGCTATAACCTTTAGGACAGAGGGAACGTTCAAAATACAAATAACTTATATAGAGTTTAAAAAGATATGAATTGAATGAATTCATCGTAAAACCAAATAAAAGCTAACTTATATAAAACCTATTATATGTTATGTGTATATATGATATTCTAATCAAAATAATTTATATGTAGATATCAGGTGGAAAAGGATTAGGATACCCTCAGATCGTAACACTACACCAAAAATGGCCTCTAGTGAAGGAAATTTTGTGGAGGAATTTATTCCTTCACATGAGGAGTTGTTTAGCGAAGGAACAGTGAAGAAAAAAAGTATAGTGACAATATAGTTATTAGCGAAAGAAACATCCTTCACAATTTATATTTTTTTTCCTTGCAAAATTGGGGCAATAGAAAGATTTTTGGAGCCAATTTATGATGAAAATTTGCGAGGAAAAAATCTATTTAGTGAAGGAATTATTACTCACTATATATCATTATTCATAAACTTTTGCGAGGGATAAAATTGGTCGCTTTCTCTTGTTCTAAATAATTTTTTGGAATTAATTGTGGGGAATATAAATACCTTAAATTTTTACAATAGTAAATTTAATTTTAATAACACTTTTTAAGTAACTTACAATATCAACTATTTATTTTATAAAACTATAAAGTAAATAACTTTACACTATGTTAAACTTTAAAATTTCTCCATAAAAGTTTATTATTATGATCATAATTAAATAAAGTTAAATTTAAATAAAATAAAATTAAATAATCTAAAAGACTTTAAATTTTATTTTAAGTATGCAATATTAATCCAAATTTTTTTTAGAGATTAAATTAAAGTAACTTTTATTTTTGGTATTGTATTTAATATTCGGTTAAATAACAATTTGGGAGGGCTTTAATTAAAAAAAGACTTTTAGATTATTTAATTTTATTTTTAATCACTTCAGTACTAAACTATAAAAAAAATCAAAAAAAACTTAACTTTATTTATTTGAAGTACAGTACTGTGCTTGTTTAAAAAAAGAAGAAGAAAGAGTACAGTAGTGTGCGTGACTTGTACGAGAAAGAGCGAGATAGGAAGCAAGCCAGATCAAGGTTTCGCTCAATCCTTTCCCTCTATGTTGTTATTTTCCCATTAACTGATTATTTTCCTTCTATTTTTCATTATTTTATTGACAAGCGGATACAACCACAAGCACCATTACACAAACACATATTCATCTCTATCACACACATTCACACACTAAAAACTAAACCCTAATAGCTGCGATTTTTTTGCCCATCGTTCTCGATACTGATTTTAATCTTAGGCTGTTTAGGTGGCTCTCTGCAATTGAACCATATATGCTGTCTACCTTTCCAATTTCGGCTTATAAATGATTGATTAGGGTTTTGGAGCTTCTGAATCCCATAGAAAATGGCAGAGACTTCGAGGTCTCAAGTCATAATCACTCTCGAACGTAGTGGTCTTTGTGGTGGCTTCTGCATGTTAGTTATCTTTTAATTTCCATGTGTATTTACTGTTTCTTTGCTTTGTTATCCCTTCTTAAATATATCTATATGAACTGCAGGGAAATGATGGTGAATTTTATCCACAAGAGTTGGGGATTTTAAATTTATGCCTTTTTTAGTGAGTTATAGTCTCATTTTTGTCCCCTACACTTTACTTGATTGTTTTCCCTAGTCTTTGGATTCTTTTAGAATATATACACATATATGTATATGTGCATATGTATGTTGAATTGATTCTCTCCGAAATTCCCCGATGGAAGGTGACAATTCTGCAGGTTGCTTCTCTTTTTTAGTATTGAATTCATAAGGTTTATGGCTCAACAGCATAAATGTTAGTGTAAACTGCCTTCACGGTTCATACATAAATTTAAAGTTGTGCTTTACAATAGTATCGAATATAATTATGGGTACATGCATGATGCAACTATTTACACAAATTTCTTTTTCCTTTTGGTCTCTTGGCTTCTGGTAGATGGTGGCAAGATTGGCTCGGATATGTGAACCAAAACCAAACAGCTACAACAAATGATGGATCATCTTTTGAGCATCAGTATTCAGTTAGTTCAAATACTTTTAAAAGACCCTCTAGTATTGACAATTCTGATTTAATTTGTGAATCAGCTACAGAAGATCCCACCATGGGTATTGAGTTCAATGACAACATATGTGACGCCCCCAAAATTAGGTATACATCACCCATCTTGGGTCATCAGATACATGGTACAAAATTCAAATACAACTTACTAATATAACTGTCGTGTACAATACGACAAAACATAACTGTGAGTTTGAATACAATTATTGTCTACTAGAGATTATACAAACTCAAAAGGAGTCCTCATTACAATTATTAACAAACTATTTCACATAATAGTGAGGACTACTAATGCTATCCTCTGGACCGTCACTCCGTTCCCCGACTAGTCCCTACTATGTTCTCATTTCCTGAAGAGAACAGTGAAAGAAAGGGTGAGCTCAACTAGCCCAGTAAGAAATATTATGACTAAGATAATGCAGAATAAATTATCGTTAGCCTTCAACAAGATGTTAAACCGATAAAATATAACAACATCAAATTTAAGCTGCGTTGAACAAGCAATCCATTAAAAGAGTCAAGTAGAGAATAAAATCTACTATCTTTTATGATTTAAAAGGTTTTTCATGACTTTTATCATTTGGGACTCGGCTTTTAATAAATAATCCACATTATCGAATCACCCACATTACTACGGCCGAGGATATTCTTTAGTATCAAGACCACAAATTATCCATGCACTATAGCCAAGGACATTCGTGTATTCATTAATGGTCATGATCATGCCAACAATTTGTCCATCAATGCACTACGGGCCAATGATAACTTTTACCACATCATTTGTAACATTACGGTCATGATTACTTAGAATAATCCACAGTCATAATCATACCAAGTCCATCTATGCACTACAGCCACGAGATGACTTTCAACATAATATAAACATGAGGATGATGACAATGATATAAGAATTCAAAAAACAAGTTCAAGAATTAATTTATCCAGGAACTAATAATGTCCAAATTATCAACATGATACTGCTTTGTAGAGTAAAATTTTAGAATGATCAGAAGAATATTTCCATGAAAAGATACTGGATGAAGTGCAAATGTCAAGGATATTCTACTAATTTCATGGAGTATAGAAGTCAAAACTTTAACCATTTGAGTATAATAACGAATGGAATAACAAAAGAAATCACCATGCATGCGGTACTTGCGCATAGATAGGTTATTCAACGAATAATAAGTAATGTGAGAACCGAGTCAAAGTGAAATTGCTTGCCAAGCAGGATGTTCCAATAGAATAATATAGACGGAACCAGGTCTGGCGTAAAATGCACAGACATGATATTCCAACAGAATAATAATAAAGACAGAACTAGGTCCGGCGTAAAACGCACAGACAGGATATTCCAACAGAATAATAATAAAAGGCGAAACCAGTCCGAGGCGTAAAAGCGAGCGAGACAAGATATTCCGGAATAATAATAATAAAGGCGGAACCAGTGTCCCAGAAAGCGAAACAGACAAGATATTTCAACAGAATAATAATAAAAACGGAATAATAGAAGAATGTCACCAATTATAGGGTAGTCCGCGTATACTGGTTATTCTAGCAGAATATTAAGAATGGAAGAACAGAAGTTCTTTTCATGAATACAAAAGAAATAATACCCCTTACATTAGTAGGAGATTGAATACGGCAGTAGTGTAGTAACAGAATACTCTTCTTCTTTCTCTCTTATTCTCTCTATACTTTGTCTCTCTATAGCTTGAATGAATTCGTGAAAAATAATGAAGCACTAGGACTCTATTTATAGAAGATTTCTAGCTTAGCACTTGAAATGTGAAAAGGCAAGTGGCTTGACGACTGGTGATGTGAAAAGAAAAGTGGTTTGACGCCTGTAATGTGAAACACCAAGTGGTTTGACTCCTGTAATGTGAAACGACAATTGTTTCGATGCCTGTAATATGAAACGGCAAGTGGTTTGACGTCTGGTAAAGGTAATTACTATTGACGAAGGTAATTACTATTGACAAAGGTAATTACTATTGACGAAGGTAATTACTATTAACGAAGGTAATTACTATTAACGAAGATAATTACTATTAACGAAGGTAATTACTATTGACGAAGAGACTCTTAGATGATGACATATGCCCCCCCCCCCCCCCATAAAATAACCAAACTTACCACAAACGTCTCATAATAGACTCTTTATATACACCAAGGATTGAATAAATATTACCACAAATCATTTTATTTTTAATCAACACATATTTAATCTTTCAAAAATTATTAATCATTTATAACTTGTCGTCTCAATTATTGATTTAATAATATAACATATTATCTGATGATAATCTTGTGATAATAATTGAATCAATAATATAAGAGATATGATCAACGAATTATCGTAGTAATAATTGAGTATAAATTGAGTGACTTCTCACGTAAGCATCAATAATCAATACCGTGTGCTACTATGCAACCTGACCAGAGCGTATTCTTTATACTTTTACTAACGGGTAGTTCAACAGTTTTAATGGTAACACCTCCGCCGTTATTTTCATAAAGTATTTTTGTCGTTTTCTCAATTCGACAATAATTCCGTTGTGGGGTCCACCAATGATTGTGCCATCGTACGAATATTCCCCGACAAAAAGAATATACCCCGACCAAACGAATATTTTATAACAACTTGCTTACTTTGCAAAATTTATAAATATTACTCACAACTATAACATTATATCAAATTTACTCCATAATATTCAAAAATAATATTTATAGAAAATTCATCTTTATTTATAAAAGTTGGGGTCTTACAACCTCCCCTTCTTATGAAATTTCGCCCTCGAAATTAGGGTACGTACCTGGTATGTCGAAGAGGTAAGGATACCTTGATTTCATTTCAGATTCTAAATCCCAAGTCATTTCCTCAACATCGTGGTTTCTTCACAAAACTTTGACTTGAGGTATAACCTTGGAGCGTAGAATATGTTCCTTCTTATCCAAAATTTGAACAGGAACCTCTTCATACGTAAAATCTTCCGCTATTTCATCCGGTTCTAACTCAATAATGTGGTTCGGGTCTTTCACATATTTACGTAACATGGATATGTGAAAAACGTTATGAACACGAGACATACTTAGCGAGAAAGCGAAGTCTATAGGCCAGGTTCTATTCGATCGAGAATTAAAAATGGGGTGATGAATCGAGGATTGAGTTTTCCTCTCTTTCCAAATCTCGTAACTCCTTTCCATGGAGCAACACGCATAACAACACATGATCTCTATATCGAATTCCCGTCCTTTCGATGAAGATCGGCATAACTCTTTTTCGATCTTGTGAGGTTTTTATACATTGTCGGATCATTTGAATCTTTTCCGTAGTCATACGTATTCAACTCCGGTCCCAACAACGTTGCTTTACCCACCTCATCCCAAAGACATACTAGAGAACGACACTTTCTTCCATACAACGCTTGAATGGAGCCATGCGATACTTGTTTGATAAGCTGTTGTTGTAGGAAAACTCCACCAATGGTAAGAACTTGTCCCAACTTCCCTTTAAATCAAGGACATGAGTCTTAATAGATCTTCAAGAGTTTGAATAGTCCTCTCGATCGTTGTCCGTCAAGATCGAGGATGATATGTCGAGCTAAATCGTAAGTCTGTGCCCATAGCTTTTTGCAAACTAACCCAAAATCATGAAGTGAATCTTGGGTCTCGATCGAGAAACTATGGATCTAGGCATACCATGCGATCTTATAATCTCGTTTATGTACATATGAGCAAGACGTTCAAGTGTATAAGTTTCTCGTAACGGTAAGAAATGAGCAGACTTGGTCAATCTATCAACAATAACCCAAATCGCATCTATGCCTTGAGAAACCGTAGGAAGACCGGTAATGAAATCCATGGTAATGTGCTTCCACTTCCATTATGGAATTTCAAGTGGTTGCAATGGACCTTTTGGTATTTGATGCTCCGCTTTAACTCGTTGACAAGTTAGACACCTTGAGATAAACAACGCTATCTCTCTCTTCATATTGCTCCACCAAAATGTATAGCGAATACAATGATACATTTGGTACTCCCGAGATGGATTGCAAAGCGGTGTGTCATGCGCCTCCATCATGATTTTATACTTTAAATCGTGGTCGTTAGGAACACAAAGTGCGGAGTTGACTCAAGTATTCCTTCTTCATCGATTCTTGCTTCCTAAGATAGCACATTCTTGCACTTTCTTCCTCATACGCATCGGCTCAGTGCGTAATTTGAACAACTTTAACTTTATCGATTAAAGTCGGTTCTCTACTCGTATATTCGCCATCATTACATGGGTCCCTGAGTCTTTAACTCTATCTCCATCCTTTGCAAGTCACACAAAATGGGCCTTTGCGTTGACAATATCGCTTTTCGTGCTTGCATATGATCTTCTACTAAATCGTCAGCTACCACGTTCGCTTTTCCAGGATGGTATTGGATGGTATGATCATAATCTTTCAACAGTTCAAGCCAACATCGTTGTCGCATGTTGAGTTCCTTTTGAGTAAAGAAATATTTGAGGCTTTTATGATCCGTAAAGATCTCCACCTTCTCCCCATACAAGTAATGCCTCCAAATTTTAAGTGTAAAGACAACAGCTGCCAACTCTAGATCATGAGTAGGATAATTCCTCTCATATTCTTTGAGTTGTCTTGAGGCATAGGCTATGACTTTCCCATGTTGCATGAGAACACATCCCAACCCTTTGCCCGAAGCATCATTATAGATGACAAATCCCTCCGAGCCAGATGGTATTGTCAAAACAGGTGCCGAAATGAGTCTCCTCTTGAGTTCTTGAAAACTCTTCTCACATTCTTCGCTCCAACCGAACTTTGTATCTTTCTGAGTAAGCTGAGTTAATGGTGTAGCGATTCGAGAAAATCCTTCCACGAATCTCCGATAATAACCAGCTAAGCCGAGAAAGCTACGTACTTCGGTCACTGATTTAGGTTGCTCCCAGCTTTGAATTGCTTTAATCTTTGCTGGGTCAACAGATATTCCATGACTTGATACTAATGAAAGTAGTATGCATACAAGCCAATCATGTTTGATGATAAAGCATATACTTTGTAACAATCTTATTCATTTATTAATAAAAAGTATTAATTTATTAAAGGCTTTTAATTATCTACATGATGCTGTTTTATAATATGTGATAAACCCATAGTTTTAAGCAATGCTTTTAGAATAATGATGATGATCATTCTAATGAGATCTAAATTCTTAGAAAGCTTAAAACTAAAATAGTTCCCAATCATTGGATTACTAAATTGGGGATTAGTGAATCCGGATAGATTGGTACATCGTGCTTGCTCATTGGATGAGGATGATTGATCTCATGATCATTTATGTGGAGACACTAAAGCAAGTATGTAGGTGCTTATTAGAGAATAATTTCCTTTGAGCATTGGCTCGCTAAGGAATACCAAATGGAGTTTTATTTGCTGTCAATAGGAATTCTGTAGTGATAGTAGACAAGTAATCCTTGGACTTGAGATCATCATAGTATCTTGTGTATGATGAGTTATACTTTGACTTATTCCTTAAGACCCTTAGGGTATATCAAAGGGTATGCTTGGGTATAATAAGTTGTACATGGAGATAATGTATGATCGATAAAGAATCTACCACTTCTAATAAAAGAAGAGAAATGTCTATGTGATTCGATAAATGACAACCCAAAGAGTCCCTTGGCAAGCGAATGAAATTAGAAAGGAGTTTCTAATTTGCATTATTTGAGTTGTGCATTTAAGGATCGAAATACATATAATTAAATAAAATAAGACTTTGACGGTAATTCCATGTCTTATATTTAATTGGGACATTGTATGGTGGAAGGATTGAATTATGTAACTATTTACTCAAAGGTTCTTTTATGATTAATGTTGAAATCTATATTATCCGGAAAGTTAGATTTGATCGCTAGGGAGGCTTATCCTATTGTAGAATAAATATTATTTATTTAAATAAATTAATTGTTTAATTTATTTATTTAAATAAGATTAGAATTATTCTAATTGATTTATTCACAATAGGTTTAATATGGAGAACCTAAAGGGTCACACCATAAAAGGAAGAATAATTATTTAAGAAGTTAATGGCATAATCATAATAATATGTTAAGTATATTTAATTTAATCTATGGTGATAGAATAAATTAAATAGCTTAATATTAATTATTTAATATTTTAGAAATATTAAATATAAATTAATAAGAGGAGTCTTATTAATATTATTATTATTATTATTATTATTTTAATTTCTAAAAGAGTTTAGGAATTAATTTAATATAAGTACTCTCATTTATTCCTAATAGGATTAGGAGGGAAAATTAGTTAAAGGAGTTTAATTAATTATCCCTAATAAGATTAGGGAGCTTAATTAATTAAAAGAATTTAATTAATTAAATAAAACCCAATTCCTTAATTGTTAAGGTGGGTGGCCCACATCTATAAATAAGAGGAGTCTTATTATGGGGGTTATGGGTTGTTGACTTTTTCAACATACGTAATAATTCCAATTGTTGGGAGAGTACCCTTTTCTATAGAGATAGAAAACTAGGGTTTGAGCCAAATACCCTTTTTCTTGAATCATTATAATTCCTTGGTGGATCACCTCTAGAGGCCAAACATATGGGTGGCTAACGTTGATCAAAGGAAGGAACAAAACCCCGGTGGATTCAAGTTGAACGCGAAAGGATTTGGAGGTGAACTTGTACCTGAGGAAGCTCGATCTTCAAGGGTATGATTTTATTCTTTATCTTTTCGTTTAATTAATAATTGTGCATAAAGGGTGATCCGGGTATATGGTTTGTAAATTTTTTAAACTCTGATTTTACACGCTTCCGAATTATTTTTGCAATTTGATTGCGTTATGAATATTACAAACCTAACAGTGGCATCAGAGCCAAACCTTTATGCAAGTTATTAATTGTTTTAATTTGATATTATATTGATATGTGTTTAGAACAATTTAATTGGGCATAATTTAATTGTATAAAATTTTAAAAAAAAAAAAATCAAAAATCACGATTTTCATGAAAATCGGAAATGGCAGCCACGGTTTTTGATTTTATATATATTAAGCAGGAGCTCATGCGAATTAAAAAAAAAAAAAAAAAAAAAAAAACCGAATTCGTGTACTGAATAAAAAAAAAAAAAAAAATTGGCCACGTGCTTCCTTTTATTTTAAGTTTACGGAAATCCTGGGTCACGGTTGGAATTACGGAAATCAAGGAAAAAGGTGTAGCCATGCATGCTTAACGTTATATATATATATATATATATATATATATACGGTATTTTATATATATATATATAATAGTTATATATATATTATTCTTAATAATTTTAGAATTAAAATAAAGTTTATTTTAATTTTAAAATAAAAAGTTCATTTTAATCTTAAAATAAAAATTTATTTTAATTTTAAAATTAAATTTCATGCTAACTAATTAGAGTTGGAATTGGATTCCATGATAACTAATTGGAGTTGAAATTGGATTCATGTTTTCTAAAATAAAGGAGTTTATTTGTGAATAAGAAAGTGAATCCATGTTTCCTTAAATAAAGGAGTTTATTTAGATATGAAATAAGATTTCATATTATTCAAAATAAAAGAGTTTATTTGTGAATAGGAAATAGAATCCTAATTTCCTTAAATAAAGGAGTTTATTTAAATATGAAATAAGATTTCATATTATTCAAAATAAAGGAGTTTATTTGTGAATAGGAAAAGAATATCCGTGTTTCCTTTAATAAAAGATTTTTTTACATGGAATTGGATTCCATAATTAATTAAAATAAAGGAGTTTATTTTGATTAAAGATTTTGATTAAAATAAAATAGTTTATTTTATTCAAAATTGGATAAATTAAAATAAAATAGTTTTATTTTGATTTAAATTTGGATTAAAATAAAGGAGTTTATTTTGATTCAAAAATTAGATTTTATACTAACTAAATTTGCCCATTAAATGATATCAATATATATATTAAATGTTTATTATTCATAGGATGAATGTTATTTATTGATGCATATATGATGATGTGTATGATAATAAATGGGATTGATTATGGACTATTGACCGATGCGATTGGATTTTATTTTAGTTGGATGCATGAATGTATGGGTTTTATTAAATGGGTCATGTACCTCGTCTTCTCTAATTTTTCTTAATGTAAATTCTATCTCTCTCCTATGTACTTCCCTCGATCAGCGATCAAGGTTTCTATTTATTTTAAATAGTTATGTAATAGGAATAGTTAGAATTAATTTTAAAAAAAAAATTGGAGATCGAGGGACAAGAAAGCGCATGAAGACCGTTTTGTAATGGAGCCAGTTTAAATGTAATAGTTATATTTAAAAATATTATTTCTTGCACCCTAGGGTTTGACCTTTTGGTTCACTTGGTGGCTCTAGTGAACCAAACTAGAATAAAAGTCCATAATCAATCGGGTAGAATATAGTATTCTATATGTGCATGCTTATACTATATATTTTATATATTATGCAAACATGCTTCGCATGTTAATTAATACGATGGCGTATTTTATATATATATATGCATGCGCTAAACAAGATGAGACAAATTTAATAATAAATCCCTCAAATTTTTTTTTATATTAAGTCCTAAGCGTTCAAAGATATTTGGAATATCGAAGCGTAAGCTTTCTAGTATGATAAAATTAATAGAGTATTAAATATTTAATATGAGTTTGTTGTGTCACCACAAGGCAAGTATTAAGTATTTAAGATGTTAATTATCACATTTGATGCTTATAAAGAAAATTGAACAATATTGTTTTGTTGTGTCACCACAAGGATGATATTTTCTTTTTGAATATATGGAGTGCTAGGTTGGACTTAACTTGGATAATTTTGATTGGATGTGCCACCACTTGATCAAAATAATCTAAGAGGCAAAAGAAAAGGAGTTGCATAGTTGATGTAATTGACAAAAGTTGTCTACCTATTTATTTATATATAGTTTGTTGTGTCACCACAAGGCTATATACATTTGAAATGGGATCCTTATTCTCACTAGCAAATCTTTAATTAGATTTTGCGAACTATATAAGTGAGGTAATATAGTTTGAAGAAAATAGTGGGAGATACCAATTTAAAACAAGACCTAAATTATTTTGGTAATTAATAAAAGAATGTATGTTAAAATGTTGTTAATTACAAATTCATTTCTGAGAATTTTACAATGTCTAAAATTACTATCACTGCGAAGCATATTAGATGCTAAATTAACGAATAGAATTAAATGGATTGGTTAAGGAATTTGAGAATAGTTCTCATGGGTGAAAAGCTATCTTATGTCTTAATCGCCTATCCTCGCAATGGTTGCAGCACAATGCCTCTGAGGAAGACATTGCTACTTTTAGAAAGTGGCAAGAAGATGATGCACTGATTGGCTCGATGCATCATGCTCGCATCTATGAGTACGAGCTTTAGCCACAAGATGAAACTATGGATGCTTCTACTATATTCCCGCACATCAAGTAGTTGATGGTGAGAAATGTGGGGTGATAGATATCGAGATATCTAAGGAGCTCTTCCGATCTAGAATGGCCAATGGCACTATAAATGCAGATAAAAGGTCCTTAACATTATCAATTTGATTGATCAATTAGGACAACGAGTTTTGTCATGGATGGAGAGTTGAGCCAAGATTTGATCTTGCACTCAATCCCGGACTCCTTTCACAATTGTTGTGAATTTTCATATGAACAAGATAGATATCGACTCATTTGATTTGCTTAACATATTGAAAAAGGTTGAGAGTCACTTTCAACCAAGAAAGATCAAGTCTTCTTGGTAGGGGCCAAAGGATCTTACGAAAGAAGAAGCGATTCAAAGAAGGTAAATAGAAAGGCGTAAACAAAGGATAATAAGAGCAAAACCGATATGGATAGCAAAGGAGTTTGCTTCCACCGCAATAAAGCTGGACTTTGGAAAGAAAGCTGCGAGAAGCATCTTGCAGAGGCTAACCAAAGAAGCTTAGTGAAGTTTCGGTTACAATACAGTTTTTGTTCATGATTGAAATAATTTTTTTCTTTAAGTCAAGGTTCTACTTGGGTATTGGATACCAGATTTGGTTATCATAAATATAGATTTATGAAGGGACCAAGCAGAAGTAGAAAGCTAAACAAAGATAAGTAATCCTATGTGTAGAAAATGAAGCAAAGGTTGCTACATTAGCCATAGAAACTTATAGTTTAGCAATGCCTATGGGAAAATCTATTAAGTCAATAAGTTGTTATTGTATTTCAGTTCTTGTTAGAAATATTATTTCAATTTTGTTATTAGACAATAAAATTTTTGGTATTATAATTAAGAACAATTGTTGTTCTATTTATAATAATAATGTTTTGTATAGAACTGGAATATTACTTAATAAATTTTGTATACTTGACTTACGTGGAAAATTATTTTATAAATTGAACAAAAAATAATATAAGAAAAGGAGATGATCATTCAAAGAGTTGAATGTTTGTATTTCTTTGAAGAAATACAAGTGTGAATTATTTGAAAGGTTCAAAGAATTCAAAAATGAAACAAATTGACAATGTATTAAAATTCTTTGATTAGATCAAGGAATAAATACTTTCTGCAATAAGTTTCTAGATCATCTCAAATGGTTTTCTCATAATGGACACATCCCGATCGCAATAATTGATTGATGTATCTCGAATGAAAATTCGTACCTTGTTGGACATGTAGTGCGGTCCATAATGATTTTATCGACATTCCAAAGTATCCCTCAGGGTCATGTCCTAGAAATGGCAGTGCATATCTAAAAAGGTAACCTCAAAATCCGGCCCCAAGACTCCATAAAAGTTATGGATGGGGAGGATTCCTAATCTTAAGTATGTTAAGATAAGGGTTATCAACTTATGTGAAAAAGGTTTCAAAGGATAAGCTTGGGACAAGATTTGACAAGTGTCGATTTGTGGGACATCCTAAAGTAAGTTTAGGGTATATGTTCTATAATCCTGCTTAGCAAAAGGTGTTTATTGCGAAACACGCTGCCTTCTAAGATAAATGTGTTTATCATTGAAGGGGCTAGTGGGAGGATAATAGATCTTGAAGAGTTCAAGAACCACAAAATACTATAAGTCAAATAAGAGGAACCTGTAGATAGACCTATTATACCACTGTTGAATTGTAAATGCGGAATAGTACCAAGAAGATACTGGGAGGTATGGATTCATCATAGATGATGATGATGAGGAGGTACACATCATAGAAGATGATGATCCGAGTTACATACGATGAGGTAAGAGTTATAGACACTCGGAGAAATGGATTGAAGAAAGTTTCTCAAATATGGAACATTCGTTTTGATGAGGCAATCAAAAGAGTTTGATTTTATCAAAATAAGAATGAACATAGTGTGTACAAAAGGGTCGATTGGGAGCATCGTGAAATTTCTAGTATTATATGTTGATATACTAGGATGAGGAATAACATACCAATGCTACAATCAAGTAAAGATAAAGTTGTCTAAACATTCCTCCACGAATGATTTGGGAAGAGTATCTTAATTGGGGATAAAATCTATATAGATAGATTTAAAAGGATGCTCAACTTAACCCAAGGAACGTATATTCATTTGATGCTAAAGTCGTTTAGCATGGCAAACTCAAGAGATGTCTCATGTCGATGAGCTATGGAGTGTATCTCTTAATAGTCCCCACAGACTCTCGAAAAGAGAGGTCGCATGAGTAACAATCATGTATGCAATGAAATGTACGAGACACGATGTTGATCGGTTATATTATATGAGAAGTTCACTATGAGTCGATGAAAACATCTTAAAGTGCTTAACCAAGCACTAAGGATATGATCATATTCATGGTGGGTGCGAATTAAAATTAGAGGGCTTAATGGACTCAAGTTTTTCGATGAGATCAAGACGACGAAAATCCACTTTAAGGTAAAGTGTTACCCGAGCGGTGGTGTAGTGAATTGGAAAGGTTCCAAACAAAGAAAGAGTTGTTGGTTTAGTGATAAAGACAAAGTATATAGCTATAAATGAAGTCGCAAGTTGATTGTTTGGATTAAAATTTCATTACAGAACTAGGAATAGTTCCTAAGTCTCATCTTGGATCTAAACATGTGTTGTGGCACTATCATTTGATTATTAGAATCATTAAAAGATGGGAAATCACTATAGAGATAGTGGACTCTCAAGAACAACATTACATATCCATTAACTAAAGCTTATCCAACAGCAGGATAATCGTCACTTAGAGAAGAAGAGTATAAGATACCATGACGATTGGCTTTAGTGCAAGTGGGAGATTGAAAGTAGTATGCACTACAAGCCAATCATGTTTGATGATAAAGCATATACTTTGTAACAATCTTATTCATTTATTAATAAAAGTATTAATTTATTAAAGGCTTTTAATTATCTACATGATCTTTGTTTTATAATATGTGATAAACCCATAGTTTTAAGCAATGCTTTTAGAATAATGATGATGATCATTCTAATGAGATCTAAATTCTTAGAAAGCTTAAAACTAAAATAGTTCCCAATCATTGGATTACTAAATTGGGGATTAGTGAATCCAGGATAGATTGGTACATACGTTGCTTGCTCATTGGATGAGGATGATTGATCTCATGATCATTTGTGGAGACACTAAAGCAAGTATGTAGGTGCTTATTAGAGAATAAGTTCTTTGAAGCGTGGCTCGCTAAGGAATACCAAATGGAGTTTTATTTCACTGTCAATAGGAATTCTGTAGTGATAGTAAAGACAAGTAATCTTGGACTTGAGATCATCATAGTATCTTGTGTATGATGAGTTATACTTTGACTTATTCCTTAAGACCCTTAGGGTATATCAAAGGGTATGCTTGGGTATAATAAGTGTATACATGGAGATAATGTATGATCAATAAAGAATCTACCACTTCTAATAAAAGAAGAGAAATGTCTATGTGATTCGATAAATGACAACCCAGTAGTCCTTGGTTAAGGCGAGAATGAAATTAGAAAGGAGTTTCTAATTTGCATTATTTGAGTTGTGCATTTAAGGATCGAAATACATATAATTAAATAAAATAAGACTTGACGGTAATTCCATGTCTTATATTTAATTGGGAATTGTATGGTGGAAGGATTGAATTGTACGGTAACTATTTACTCAAAGGTTCTTTTATGATTAATGTTGAAATCTATATTATCGGAAAGTCGTTGATCATTGAGGAGGCTTATCCTATTGTAGAATAAATATTATTTATTTAAATAAATTAATTGTTTAATTTATTTATTTAAATAAGATTAGAATTGTTCTAATTGATTTATTCACAATAGGTTTAATATGGAGAACCTAAAGGGTCACACCATAAAAGGAAGAATAATTATTTAAGAAGTTAATGGCATAATCGTAATAATATATTAAGTATATTTAATTTAATCTATGGTGATAGAATAAATTAAATAGCTTAATATTAATTATTTAATATTTTAGAAATATTAAATATAAATTAATAAGAGGAGTCTTATTAATATTATTATTATTATTATTATTATTTTAATTTCTAAAAGAGTTTAGGAATTAATTTAATATAAGTACTCTCATTTATTCCTAATAGGATTAGGAGGAAAATTAGTTAAAGGAGTTTAATTAATTATCCCTAATAAGATTAGGGAGCTTAATTAATTAAAAGAATTTAATTAATTAAATAAAACCCAATTCCTTAATTGTTAAGGTGGGTGGCCCACATCTATAAATAAGAGGAGTCTTATTATGGGGGTTATGGGTTGTTAACTTTTTCAACATACGTAATAATTCCAATTGTTGGGAGAGTACCCTTTTCTATAGAGATAGAAAACTAGGGTTTGAGCCAAATACCCTTTTTCTTGAATCATTATAATTCCTTGGTGGATCACCCTCAGAGGCCAAACATATGGGTGGCTAACGTTGATCAAAGGAAGGAACAAAACCCCGGTGGATTCAAGTTGAGCGAAAGGATTTGGAGGTGAACTTGTACACGAGGAAGCTCGATCTTCAAGGGTATGATTTTATTCTTTATCTTTTCGTTTAATTAATAATTGTGCGTATAAAGGGTGATCGGGTATATGGTTTGTAAATTTTTAAACTCGATTTTACACGCTTAGCATTATTTTTTTGCAATTTGATTGCGTTATGAATATTACAAACCTAACAGTGGCATCAGAGCCAAACCTTTATGCAAGTTATTAATTATTTTAATTTGATATTATATTGATATGTGTTTAGAACAATTTAATTGGGCATAATTTAATTGTATAAAATTTTTAAAAAAAAAATCAAAAATCACGATTTTCATGAAAATCGGAAATGGCAGCCACAGTTTTTGATTTTATATATATTAAGCAGGAGCTCATGCGAATTAAAAAAAAAAAAAACCGAATTCATGTACTGAATAAAAAAAAAAAAAATCGCCACGTGCTTCCTTTTATTTTAAGTTTACTAAATCACGGGTCACGGTTGGAATTACTTAAATCAAGGAAAAAGGTGTAGCCATGCATGCTTAACGTATTATACATACATATATATATATATATATATATATACGGTATTTATATATATATATATAATATATTTATATATATATTATTCTTAATAATTTTAGAATTAAAATAAAGTTTATTTTAATTTTAAAATTAAATTTCATGCTTAACTAATTAGAGTTGGAATTGGATTCCATGATAACTAATTGGAGTTGAAATTGGATTCATGTTTTCTAAAATAAAGGAGTTTATTTGTGAATAAGAAAGTGAATCCATGTTTTTCTTTAAATAAAGGAGTTTATTTAGATATGAAATAAGATTTCATATTATTCAAAATAAAAGAGTTTATTTGTGAATAGGAAATAGAATCCTAATTTCCTTAAATAAAGGAGTTTATTTAAATATGAAATAGAGATTTCATATTATTCAAAATAAAGGAGTTTATTTGTGAATAGGAAAGAATATCAAGTGTTTCCTTTAATAAAAGATTTTTTTACATGGAATTGGATTCCATAATTAATTAAAATAAAGGAGTTTATTTTGATTAAAGATTTTGATTAAAATAAAATAGTTTATTTTATTCAAAATTGGATAAATTAAAATAAAATAGTTTTATTTTGATTTAAATTTGGATTAAAATAAAGGAGTTTATTTTGATTCAAAAATTAGATTTTATACTAACTAAATTTGCCCATTAAATGATATCAATATATATATTAAATGTTTATTATTCATAGGATGAATGTTATTTATTGATGCATATGATGATGTGTATGATAATAAATGGGATTGATTATGGACTATTGACCAATGCGATTGGATTTTATTTTAGTTGGATGCATGAATGTATGGGTTTTATTAAATGGGGTCTGTGTACCTCGTCTTCTCTAATTTTTCTTAATGTAAATTCTATCTCTCTCCTATGTACTTCCCCTTGACTGCTGATCAAGGTTTCTATTTATTTTAAATAGTTATGTAATAGGAATAGTTAGAATTAATTTAAAAAAAAAAAATTGGAGATCAAGGGACAAGAAGCGCATGAAGACCCGTTTGTAATGGAGCCCAGGTTTAAATGTAATAGTTATATTTAAATATTATTTCTTGCACCCCTAGGGTTTGACCTTTTGGTTCACTTGGTGGCTCTAGTGAACCAAACTAGAATAAAAGTCCATAATCAATCCGGGTAGAATATAGTATTCTATATGTGCATGCTTATACTATATATTTTATATATTATAAACATGCTTAGCATGTTAATTAATACGACGCGTATTTTTATATATATATAAATGCGCTAAACAAGATGAGACAAATTTAATAATAAATCCCTCAAATTTTTTTTTTATATTAAGTCCTAAGCGTTCAAAGATATTTGGAATATCGAGCGTCGCGCTTCTAGTATGATAAAATTAATATAGTATTAAATATTTAATATAAGTTTGTTGTGTCACCACAAGGCAAGTATTAAGTATTTAAGATGTTAATTTATCACATTTGATGCTTATAAAGAAAATTGAACAATATTGTTTTGTTGTGTCACCACAAGGATGATATTTTTCTTTTTGAATATATGGAGTGCTAGGTGGGACTTAACTTGGATAATTTTGATTCGGATGTGCCACCACTTGATCAAAATAATCTAAGAGGCAAAAAGAAAAGGAGTTGCATAGTTGATGTAATTGACAAAAGTTGTCTACCTATTTATTTATATATAGTTTGTTGTGTCACCACAAGGCTATATACATTTGAAATGGGATCCTTATTCTCACTAGCAAATCTTTTAATTAGATTTTGCCGAACTATATAAGTGAGGTAATATAGTTTGAAGAAAATAGTGGGAGATACCAATTTAAAACAAGACCTAAATTATTTTGGTAATTAATAAAAGAATGTATGTTAAAATGTTGTTAATTACAAATTCATTTACGAGAATTTTACAATGTCTAAAATTACTATCATGAAGCATATTAGATGCTAAATTAACTGAATCGAATTAAATGGATTGGTTAAGGAATTTGAGAATAGTTCTCATGGTGAAAAAGCTATCTTATGTCCATAATCGCCTATCCCTGCAATGGTTGCGAGACAATGCCTCTGAGGAAGACATTGCTACTTTTAGAAAGTGGCAAGATGATGCACGATTGGCTCAATGCATCATGCTCGCGCATCTATGAGTAACGAGCTTGACGTCGCATGAAACTATGGATGCTTCTACTATATTCCTGCACATCAAGTAGTTGATGGTGAGAAATGTAGGACTGATAGATATCAGATATCTAAGGAGCTCTTCCGATCTAGAATGGCCAATGGCACTATAGTACAGACAAAAGGTCCTTAACATTATCAATTTGATTGATCAATTAGGACAACGAGTTTTGTCATGGATGGAGAGTTGAGCCAAGATTTGATCTTGCACTCAATCCCGGACTCCTTTCACAATTGTTGTGAATTTTTCATATGAACAAGCTAGATATCGACATTTGATTTGCTTAACATATTGAAAAGGTTGAGAGTCACTTTCAACCAAGAAAGATCAAGTCTTCTTGGTAGGGCCAAAGGATCTTACGAAAAGAAGAACGATTCAAAGAAGGTAAATAGAAAGGCGTAAACAAAGGATAATAAGAGAAAAAGCGTCACGGATAGCAAAGGAGTTTGCTTCCTTTGCAATAAGCTTTGGACTTTGGAAAGAAAGCTGCGAGAAGCATCTTGCAGAGGCTAACCAAAGAAGCTTAGTGAAGTTTTTTTTATAATACGATTTTTGTTCATGATTGAAATAAATTTTTCTTTAAGTCGAGGTTCTACTTGGGTATTGGATACCGATTTGGTTATCATAAATATAGATTTATGAAGGGACCAAGCGTAAGTAGAAAGCTAAACAAAGATAAGGAATCCTATGTGTAGAAAATGAAGCAAAGGTTGCTTACACGTTAGCCATGAGAAACTTATAGTTTAGCAATGCCTATGGGAAAATCTATTAAGTCAATAAGTTGTTATTGTATTTTAGGTTCTTGTTAGAAATATTATTTCAATTTTGTTGTTGGACAATAAAATTTTTGGTATTATAATTAAGAACAATTGTTGTTCTATTTATAATAATAATGTTTTGTATAGAACTGGAATATTACTTAATAAATTTTGTATACTTGACTTACGTGGAAAATTATTTTATAAATTGAACAAAATAATATAAGAAAAGGAGATGATCATTCAAAGAGTTGAATGTGTGTATTTCTTTGAAATCAAGTGTGAATTATTTGAAAGGTTCAAAGAATTCAAAAATGAAACAAATTGACAATGTATTAAAATTCTTTGATTAGATCAAGGAATAAATACTTGTGCAATAAGTTTCTAGATCATCTCAAATGGTTTTCTCATAATGGGCACATCCTGATACGTAACAATTGATTGATGTATCTGAATGAAAATTCATACCTTGTTGGACATGGTGCGGTCCATAATGATTTTATCGACATTCCAGTATCCCTCTAGGGTCATGTCCTAGAAATGGCTGCATATCTACAAAAAGGTAACCTCAAAATCCGGCCCCAAGACTCCATAAAAGTTATGAACAGGGAGGATTCCTAATCTTAAGTATGTTAAGATAAGGGTTGTCCAACTTATGTGAAAAAAGGTTTCAAAGGATAAGCTTGGGACAAGATTTGACAAGTGTCGATTTGTGGGACATCCTAAAAGTAAGTTTAGGGTATATGTTCTATAATCACGCTTAGCAAAAGGTGTTTATTATGAAACACGCGCCTTCTAAGATAAATGTGTTTATCATTGAAGGGGCTAGTGGGAGGATAATAGATCTTGAAGAGTTCAAGAACCACAAAATACTATAAGTCAAATAAGAGGAACACGTAGATAGACCTATTATACCACAAATTGAATTGTAAATGGAATAATCAAGAAGATATACGGGAGGTATGGATTCATCATAGATGATGATGATGAGGTACACATCATAGAAGATGATGATCCGATTACATACGATGAGGTAAGAGTTGTAGACACTCGGAGAAATGGATTGAAGCAAGTTTCTCAAATATGGAACATTCGTTTTGATGAGGCAATCAAAAGAGTTTGATTTTATCAAAATAAGAATGAACATAAGTAATGTACAAAAGGGTCGATTGGGAGCATCGTGAATTTTTAGTATTATATGTTGATATACTACGGATGAGGAATAACATACCAATGCTACAATCAAGTAAAGATAAAGTTGTCTAAACATTCCTCCACGAATGATTTGGGAAGAGTATCTTAATTGGGGATAAAATCTATATAGATAGATTTAAAAGGATGCTCAACTTAACCCGAGGCGTATATTCATTTGATGCTAAAGTCGTTTAGCATGGCAAACTCAAGAGATGTCTCATGTCGATGAATTTATGGAGTGTACCTCTCTTAATAGTCCCCCAGACTCCACGAAAAGAGAGGTCGCATGAGTAACAATCATGTATGCAATGAAATGTACGAGACACGATGTTGATCGGTCATATTATGGAGAAGTTCACTATGAGTCGGTGAAAAACATCTTAAAGTGCTTAACCCGGCACTAAGGATATGATCATATTCATGGTGGGTGCGAATTAAAACTAGAGGGCTTAATGGACTCAAGTTTTCGCAGACGAACCAAGATGACGAAAATCCACTTTAAGGTAAAGTGTTACCTTGAACGGTGGTGTAGTGAATTGGAAAGATTCCAAACAGCAAAGAGTTGTTGGTTCAGTGATAAAGACAAAGTATATAGCTATAAATGAAGCTGCAAGTTGATTGTTTGGATTAAAAGTTCATTACAGAACTAGGAATAGTTCCTAAGTCTCATCTTGGATCTAAACATGTGTTGTGGCACTTTCATTTGATTATTAGAATCATTAAAAGATGGGAAATAACTATAGAGATAGTGGACTCTCAAGAACAACATTACATATCCATTAACTAAAGCTTATCCAACAGCAGGATAATCGTCACTTAGAGAAGAAGAGTATAAGATACCATGACGATTGGCTTTAGTGCAAGTGGGAGATTGAAAGTAGTATGCATCTAAAGCCAATCATGTTTGATGATAAAACATATACTTTGTAACAATCTTATTCATTTATTAATAAAAAGTATTAATTTATTAAAGGCTTTTAATTATCTACATGATCTTTGTTTTATAATATGTGATAAACCCATAGTTTTAAGCAATGCTTTTAGAATAATGATGATGATCATTCTAATGAGATCTAAATTCTTAGAAAGCTTAAAACTAAAATAGTTCCCAATCATTGGATTACTAAATTGGGGATTAGTGAATCCGGATAGATTGGTACATACGTTAACTTGCTCATTGGATGAGGATGATTGATCTCATGATCATTTTTGTGTGGAGACACTCAAAAGCAAGTATGTAGGTGCTTATTAGAGAATAAGTTCACTTTGAAGCATTGGCTCGCTAAGGAATACCAAATGGAGTTTTATTTGCTTTTGTCAATAGGAATTCTCAGTAGTGATAGTAGTACAAGTAATCCTTGGACTTGAGATCATCATAGTATCTTGTGTATGATGAGTTATACTTTGACTTATTCCTTAAGACCCTTAGGGTATATCAAAGGGTATGCTTGGGTATAATAAGTTGTGCGTGGAGATAATGTATGATCGATAAAGAATCTACCACTTCTAATAAAAAAGAAGAGAAATGTCTATGTGATTCGATAAATGACAACCCGGTAGTCCTTGGGCGAAGCGAATGAAATTAGAAAGGAGTTTCTAATTTGCATTATTTGGAGTTGTGCATTTAAGGATCGAAATACATATAATTAAATAAAATAAGACTTGACGGTAATTCCATGTCTTATATTTAATTGGGACATTGTATGGTGGAAGGATTGAATTATACGGTAACTATTTACTCAAAGGTTCTTTTATGATTAATGTTGAAATCTATATTATACGGAAAGTCGTTGATCGCTAGGAGGCTTTATCCCTATTGTAGAATAAATATTATTTATTTAAATAAATTAATTGTTTAATTTATTTATTTAAATAAGATTAGAATTGTTCTAATTGATTTATTCACATTAGGTTTAATATGGAGAACCTAAAAGGGTCACACCATAAAAGGAAGAATAATTATTTAAGAAGTTAATGGCATAATCGTAATAATATATGTTAAGTATATTTAATTTAATCTATGGTGATAGAATAAATTAAATAGCTTAATATTAATTATTTAATATTTTAGAAATATTAAATATAAATTAATAAGAGGAGTCTTATTATTATTATTATTATTATTATTATTATTATTATTATTATTATTTTAATTTCTAAAAGAGTTTAGGAATTAATTTAATATAAATACTCTCATTTATTCCTAATAGGATTAGGAGGGAAAATTAGTTAAAGGAGTTTAATTAATTATCCCTAATAAGATTAGTGAGCTTAATTAATTAAAAGAATTTAATTAATTAAATAAAACCCAATTCCTTAATTGTTAAGGTGGGTGGCCCACATCTATAAATAAGAGGAGTCTTATTATGGGGGTTATGGGTTGTTGACTTTTTTAACATACGTAATAATTCCAATTGTTGGGAGAGTACCCTTTTCTATAGAGATAGAAAACTACGGTTTGAGCCAAATACCTTTTTTCTTGAATCATTATAATTCCTTGGTGGATCACCTCTAGAGGCCAAACATATGGGTGGCTAACGTTGATCAAAGGAAGGAACAAAACCCGGTGGATTCAAGTTGAGCGAAAGGATTTGGAGGTGAACTTGTACACGAGAAGCTCGATCTTCAAGGGTATGATTTTATTCTTTATCTTTTCGTTTAATTAATAATTGTGCATAAAGGGTGATCCGGGTATATGGTTTGTAAATTTTTTAAACTCTGATTTTACACGCTTCCGCATTATTTTTGCAATTTGATTGCGTTATGAATATTACAAACCTAACAACTAAGTGCCCAAGGAATGCTACTTCCTCGAGCCGAATTCGCATTTCTTGACTTGGCATAAAGCTTGTATTCTGAAGCTTTTGGAGTGTCGACCTCAAGTGTTGCTTCGTGATCTTTCACGCTTTTGGAATAAATAAGGATGTCATCAATAAAGACGACCACAAAGTGATCCAAATATTCCTTGAATACTCGGTTCATTATATCCATGAAAGCGGCGAGGAGCATTAGTCGAATCAAAGGACACGACTAGGAATTCATAATGCTCGTCTTAGGAGTTAAAGCCGTCTTTGGAATGTCATCGGTTCTAATCTTCAATTGGTGATATCCGGAGCGAAGATCAATCTTTGAAAAGAATTTGGCTCCTTGCAATTGGTCAAACAGTCATCAATACGTGGAAATGGATACCTATTTTTGATGGTGACATGATTGACTCCGATAATCAATACAAAGTCGCATACTCCCATCTTTCTTATTCATGAATAGAACAGAGCACCCAAGGAGAAGTAGTAGAGCGAATAAAGCCGATGTCTAACAATTCCTGCGGTTGGGTCTTTAACTCACGAAGTTCAATAGAGCCATTCGATATGGGCTTTGGAAATGGGTTTTTATACCGGGTTCAAGGTCGATACAAAATTCAATTTCACGCTTTCAGGGGTAGGCAGGGAAGTTCTTGAGAATACGTCAGAAATTTATTAACAATAGAAATATCGTTCAAAACTGACGTATTTTTGTTTAAATCTATGACATGAGCTAAGAAAGCTTGACATCCATTTTTCAATAAACGAATAGCTTTATGGCTTGAGATGACCGTAATTGATTTTATTGGTTTGGTCGCTTGAATTCGCATAATAGGTTGATTAGGAATATGGAAGCTAATAACCTTACGGAAACAATCAATTTTTGCATGATGAGTAGTTAACCAATCAATCCCTAGAATCACGTCAAATGCAAGTATTTTTAATCAAATAAGATCTACAGGTAGTGTAAGGGTACCGATTTGAACCAAACAAGACTTATAAACAGTGAATGTAATGAAAGTTTCTCCCAACGGAGTTTCCACAGATAAGTCAAAGTCTAATTTCTCCGAGTCAAATTTAATCGATGGCGCAAGTAGGAGAAATAAAAGAATGGGTAGAACAAATTATCAAATAAAGTATAGATTTCATTAGAGTTTATGATAAGCTTACCCGTGATGACCTCATTTGGGTTCCTTGCTTTCGGGAGGTCACAACAAACGCTCTCCCTTCAGACTCTAGGTTTTGACTTTTCTAGGACGGCCTTTGGTGCCTCCATCCTATTGAATTTGCCTTCGGTGAAAGACAAAATCGGGCTAAGTGACCTTCTCTTCCACAATTATAACATGCTTTGGACGGCATCGCGCAGTTTGGACTGATGTGGCCCTCCCCTCCGCATTTGAAACATATGATAGGTGGTCGTTCTCCTTCCTTAATGACAGGTGCTGGTGCTGACGTCTTTCCATCATTGTTGAATCTCCTCTTCTTGTAATGTCCATTCTTATTGTTTTGGCCCTGATTACCACCAAAGTGGTTACCATTTTTGGCCTGTTAATTCCCTCCACGCTTGTTGTCACCGCTTTGATGACTGCTCTCGCTGGTATTATCATTTTGCCGGCTGCTCTCTTATATTTGCGTTGACTCGTTATCGCGCTCCACTAACTGAGCCCTATTTACAACATCAGAATATAAACACAGTTTATGAGAAATAAGATGTTTACGTATCTCCGGCTTCAAACCTCTTAAAAACATCTGTGTCATTCTCTCTTCATTATCCACCAAGTGGGACGCAAACCGGGATAACTCCGCAAATTTAGCCTCGTATTGCTACACGGTCATATTATTTTGTTCCAACTTGATAAACTCCACCTCCTTCATGTGACGAATACTTTCGGGAAAGTATTTTTCGTTGAACAGCTCTTGGAACTTCTCCCAAGACATCTTGAAGACTGGCGAAGTTGAGTGCGTTTCCGATTCCCACCAAAGAATGCCTCTCCGCGAATAACATAAAGGTAAGAAAGGAACCTTTTGCTCCTCGGAGCATCACAAGACATCAAATATCTTGGTGATCTACGCTTTATCCATGCTTCCGCCATAAGTGGTTTTGGCTCTCCCTTAAACTCCGGTGGTCCCAGCTCCTTGAACTGTTTAGCGGTGACCGACCGAGAGTTTCCAGTGTTTCCACCTGCATTTTGGATAGGAGCCGCTCTCGCCTGCTGTTGCATGAATTGCATAAAGCGCCTGAACATTTGATCATTCATCATTTGGTCAGTGTTGTTGTTTGCATGAGGATTGTCGCCTTCCTGATGGACATTATCCTGATTATTGATATGTGGTGAATCAACGGTCGCCTGTGCTCCATTGCTATTCTCAACATTCTCGGATGTCATTTTCAGATACTTCCACAAAACAAAGGTTAATTGACATGTAACATATTATCCCTAAATTCTGATCGACCAATTAAATACCACATAAACTTAGGTAGGTCATACTAGCGAAGGAATTCCCCGTCTCTCCCCTCCTAGTACTATTCTCACATCTTAGCCAGGGATCATATCCCAAGCTTTGATACTGTTGTGAAGCCCCAAAATTAGGTATACATCACCTATCTTGGGTCATCAGATACATGGTACAAAATTCAAATACAACTTACTAATACAACTGTCGTGTACAATACGACAAAACATAACTGTGAGTTTGAATACAATTATTGTCTACTAGAGATTATACAAACTCAAAAGGAGTCCTCATTATAATTATTAACACACTATTTCACAGAATAGTGAGGACTACTAATGCTATCCTCTAGGATCGTCACTCCCGTCCCCGACTAGTCCCTCGCTATGTTCTCATTTCACGAAGAGAACGGTGAAAGAAAGGGTGAGCTCAACTAGCCGGTAAGAAATATTATGACTAAGATAATGCGAATAAATTATCGTTAGCCTTCAAATGATGTTAAAGCGATAAAATATAACAACATCAAGTTTAAGCTGCAGCGGAACAAGCAATCCATTAAAAGAGTCAAGTAGAGAATAAAATCTACTATCTTTTATGATTTAAAGGTTTTTCATGACTTTTATCATTTGGGACTCGATTTTAATAAATAATCCACATCATCGAATCACCCCACACTACTTCTGCCGAGGATATTCTTTAGTATCACGATCATAAATTATCCATGCACTACAACTAAGGAAAATTCGTGTATTCATTAATGGTCATGATCATGCCAACAATCGTCCATCAATGCACTACGGGCCAATGATAACTTTACCACATCATTTGTAACATTACGGCCACGTGATTACACCGATAATCCACGGTCATAATCATACCAAGTCCATCTATGCACTACAGCCATGAGATGACTTTCAACATAATATAAACATGAGGATGATGACAATGATATAAGAATTCAATAAAACAAGTTCAAGAATTAATTTATCCAGGAACTAATAATGTCCAAATTGTCAACATGATACTACTTTGTAGAGTAAAATTCAAGAATGATCAGAAGAATATTTTCATGAAAAGATACTGGATGAAGCTCAAATGTCAAGGATATTCTACTAATTTCATGGAGTATAGAAGTCAAAACTTTAACCAACTGAGTATAATAACAAATGGAATAACAAAAGAAATCACCATGCATGCGGTACTTCGCATAGACAGGTTATTCCAATAGAATAATAAGTAACGGAACCGGTCAAAGTAAATTGCACCAAGCAGGATGTTCCAATGAATAATCTGACGGAACTCAGGTGCGGCGTAAACGCATGCATACATGATATTCCAAACGAGTAATAATAAAAAAAGCGAGAACTAGAGTCAGGTCCCACAGAAACGCATGTATGAGGATATTCCAACAAAATAATAATAAAAAAGGCGGAACCAGTCGCGGCGTAAAACGCATGCATGTGAGGATATTCAACAGAATAATAATAAAGGCGGAATAATAGAATAATGTCACCAAGTATATATGGTAGTCGCAGATATCTTTGGTTATTCTAGCAGAATAATAAGAATGGAATAACTGAAGTTCTTTTCATGAATACAAAAGAAATAATACCCCTTACATTAGTAGGAGATTGAATCTCTAAAGTAGTGTAGTAATGTAATACTCTTCTTCTTCTCTCTTATTATCTCTATACTTTCTCTCTCTATAGCTCGAATGAATTAAGTGAAAATAATGAAGCACTAGGCCTCTATTTATAGAAGATTTCTAGCTTAGCACTTGAAATGTGAAAAAGCAAGTGGCTTGACGATTTGGTGATGTGAAAAGAAAAGTGGTTTGGCCTTTGTAATGTGAAACACCAAGTGGTTTGGCCTTTGTAATGTGAAACGACAATTGGTTCGGACACTGTAATATGAAATGGCAAGTGGTTTGACGTCAGTAAATGTAATTACTATTAGCGAAGGTAATTACTATCGGCGAAGATAATTTATCTATTGGCGAAGGTAATTACTATCGACGAAGGTAATTACAATCGATGAAGAGACTCTTAGATGATGACATATGCCCCCATAAAATAACCAAACTTACCACAAACGTCTCATAATAGACTCTTTATATACATCAAGGATTGAATAAATATTACCACAAATAATTTTATTTTTAATCAATACATATTTAATCTTTCAACAATTATTAATCATTTATAACTTGTCGTCTCAATTATTGATTTAATAATATAACATATTATGAGATGATCTTTGTGACAATAATTGAATCGATAATATAAGAGATATGATGCGTGAATTATTTGTAGTAATAATTGAGTATAGCTAAGTGACTTCTCACGTGAAGCATCAATAATCAATCTGGTGTGCTACTATGCAATCACGTGTATTATTGTACTTTTACTACTAGGTGTAGTTCAACAATTTTAATCTGAATACTCCGTAGTTATTTTCATAAAGTATTTTTGTCGTTTTCTCAATCAAATAATAATTCCGTTAATAGGGTCCAATTAATGATTGTGTCATCGCATTTAATATTCTCCGACAAAAAGAATATTCCCACCAAACGAATATTTTATAACAACTTGCTTACTTTTGAAAATTTATAAATATTACCCACAACTATAACATTATATCAAATTTACTCCATAATATTCAAAAATAATATTTATAGAAAATTCATCTTTATTTATAAAAATTGGGGTCTTATAATATAGTAGAAGGCACTAACTATATATTACTTCCAAAAGAAGTTTGGAATCAGTTATATGCATGGTGAGTTGACACTGTAAAGTTATACATGAGGGCGTTATCTTTAATTTTCATTGTTTTGTAATATTAACACTCTTGTTAATTTTGATGGAAATATTTACAATATATAAACTTGTAGAATGTAACTTTTGAATTAGGAATATGTGATACATGTCGTCGCGTTTTCACTTCTATTCCTTCATATTTTTAATTCTTGAGAATGGTTTCTAATGTGATATTTCAATGTGATATTTCCTTCACTAATGCAGGACAACTTCATTTTCCTGCCGATTGAATTGCTTCAAAGATTGATTCTTGAATGTCAGAGAAAGCAGAAGAAGAACAAAAATAGAAAGCCTCATCAACTACATTTAAATTCTAGGGCATTCATAATACACACTTCAGAAGAGATGCTGCATTATGTAGAAAACGTCATGAACAGTTGATCTAAAAGGACTACTTCATTTATTTCTAATCACTAAAAACATGTTTCTAGGTTGAAGTAAAGGAAGCTTGGATTAGAGTAGCCTGCGTAGCACCAAACTCTTATATGATACCAAATTCAAAAGCCTACCATCCTCCTGTAATGCAAAAGTAGGGCCTATCCATCTTTCCTTTATTGATTACCAAATGATTTAGCTGTTTGTATAACAGTTTTTTTTTCTTATCTAAGAGTATTAAGTTTAGTAAGACATCTCTTTTGTACTTGCTTTGAAGCAATATTTTGATTTGTTTGGAAACTAGTTTTGAAATTATAGCCTTCTCAGAGGGTCTTATTTAAGTTTCTCTGAAGGATGTACTTCTGGAAGGAATGTTAGTGTTTGTTGGGCTTAGGTATGGTGGGGGTCCTATATTGGCACGAAAAATAATAAGTTTTGGTCTCTCTCAAACAGAATTGTCTGTGGAAGTGTATCCTTTCCACCTGCAGTTGTATTTGATCTCAAAAGGAGACCAATCTGCTATAAGAATAAGCAAAAAGGTATGACGAAGACCATGATTTGATAACTGCTTTGTAATTTTTTGAAAAACCTCCCTCCATCATCACCCCCTGCCCTATGTATGTATACTGAAGAGATGCTGCCAATATATTCTTTGAACAGGAAACTGTTGGAGAACTTCACAGAAAAGCTTACAAGATATTTTATCTTAATTATGAGCAAGTAAAGTGTTTGTTTTTTTTATTTTTGTTTCCTTAAGTTTCTTTCGTATCATTTGTTGTATTTACCTTTGTTTGTGTGATTTTTACTTCTTTCAGACATGCATTTGGGACTATTTCAGCTATCGAAAGCATGCTTTAATGAATGACATGGATAAAACTCTTGATGATGTCAACATACAAATGGATCAGGATGTGAGTGTCCTTGTGAATACATTTTTTAAGTTTTTTATTGTATATATTTTTATATTAGAGAAACACGTGGTTTTGAGATGAAGTGTGGAGAGAGACAATAATAAGTATAGTAGATGTGTGCAGTTAGTACAATAAATGTGTAGAAAGATACTACGTCATATTACAAGGTTGGGTATCTAACTTAGATACCTGATCGGGTATCTCCTACGAGAACTTGATTTTAATTATGGTTGTTTCCTTGATTTACATATTGAAGTTGATCTATGTTTTGTTATGATTTTCAAGAGACTAAAAAAATATATGAAGTCCTTAAAAAGAGACGTTGAACATATATTAGTTGCTTTCCTAGATCTATATCTTGACAATGTTAGTTTGGATGCAGCTGGTAATGAAAGCTCGTCAGTCTTTATTATTTATTATCTGCCACTCCCATTGTGTTAATATTATCTTTCCTCATATTATGCATCTTGAAACAGATTCTGGTTGAGGTCATTGACAATACTGGTGGTGCCATGAGTTATGTTCAGGAGAATGGATCCGTGGGAAATGAACTAATGGTGGTTGTAGACTTTCCAAATCAAGTTTGTCAATTACAGGAGGTTTGTCTATGAACAAGGGTTACTCTAGAAACTGCAATTCGAAATTATCACAATTTCATAATCCAACTCCTACAATCAGAGAAGTGGACAAGACACATGGGTTAACTTGTGTTAGTACGAGAGGGTCTTCTGGTGGACTTACTGGGTTATTGAATCTTGGAAATACTTGTTTTATGAATAGTGCAATACAGTGCCTTGTTCATACACCTGAGTTTGCGATATATTTTCGAGAAGATTACCACCAAGTGATTAACTGGCATAACCCTTTGGGCATGGTTGTAAGTTTCAAATTCAATGATAGACAAGAAGTTATAATATTTTTGTTTTAGCTTTATCTTAGAAACACGTCTTAATTTTTTTGCAAAAGCTGGTAGCTGTTTACTACAAAATAATATGTTTAGTATTTGGAATAGTTCCGAATAAGCTGAGTGTCTTAGACTCTTAGTAAATTGCTGCGAACTCAATGATTTTTCTTAATTTTGTTCAGGTGCAAAATTCATTTGTCAATAATTTAACCATCTTACTGGTTTAAAACTGTTAATTTGTAGGGTGAGCTAGCTGTAGCCTTTGCCCTTTGGTGACTTGCTTCGGAAACTGTGGGCACTAGGATGAACTCCAGTCGCTCGTCGTCCATTTAAAGCAAAGCTTGCTCGCTTTGCACCGCAGTTTAGTGGATACAATCAGCATGATTCTCAGGTTTGGTCTGTTACATCAGGTTCTCAAGAACTGTCTAATAATGGATTGAATGCAGTTATCATCCAAATCTTTAAAACAGTGCACACATGGTGTTTGTCAAAAGTCCTCTATGGACTGTTTTGGTTAAAGACCAAATATTAGATAGATCCAAGGCTTGGGGTGACAATTGATGTTGCAAGTCCCAAAACGGGTGTCATCCAAGAGGTAAATTACTAAATTTTAGTAGGGTTAGTATCAGTTAATTACAATCTCTTTGATGTTATCTTTTTTTATTTGTTTGAAGATCTATTATGTTTCTGTGTAATTAACGTTTGCCCATGTAATTTTTTTCAGTTTGTAGCCAAAGAAGGTGACACTGTGGAACCAGGTACCAAGATTGCAATCATTTCAAAGTCTGGTGAAGGTGTTACACATGTAGCTCAATCAGAGAAGGCACCTAGCAAGGCTGCATCTGAGCCTTCTCCTGCAGAAAAGGAGGTGAAAAAGTAAATTCCTAAGGTAGAAACCCCACCGCCCAAGGAGAAGCCTAAATCACCTTCTGTGCCACCTTCTAGACCCTCAACCACTGAACCCCAACTTCCTCCAAAGGAAAGGGAAAGAAGAGTAAGCATCAGGATTTCTAATAACTTCTTTATTATGTCATGTTACTGTTTTGCTCTAATCTTTAACCATATCCATTTCGTTTTATTAATCATGCTCAACTGTAGTTCTAATTATTTATCAATATGTTTATTTCATGAGGTTAACAAATCTATCTTCGTTTGTTTAATATTCAAAATTATTTTTCTTTTAGATTCCAATGACAAGGCTTAGGAAACGTGTTGCAATATCAGGACCTGCATGATAAGTTAACTGATGAATTAATTATCCCATATTAGGGATAATAGATGTTGTGCCAAGAAGGAAGCTAAGGATGATAATAGACGGTGATGATGACTAACATTATGGTGGATCAATTCTCTTGTTCTTTCAGTTTTTTTATATTAATAAATATTGTATGTACTATGGTCCTTGGGAGACCAAGATACAATAATAAATTTCGTACTTATTGTGACTCTATCATTATCTATTTATATGTTGAGTATTGATTTTATTAGCTCTTTATGTAGTAGTTTATCAATTAGTTTGAAACGAAAATGACAATATTTATTTTTACTTGAAATGTTAAATTTAATATTTTTATACAAATTAATAATAATAATACTAATAAATATGAAATTTTGGATTTGAAAATCAATTTAATTTTCAATGAATTTTAATTGTTTACCAATTAATTTATTATTTACAAATTTATAATTTGTGAAGGAATTTTTCTCACCAATTTGAAGAAAGATTCTCAATTTATAATTAGTGAAGGAAATTATACTCTCGTTAAATAAATTTGTTCTTCATAATATATTATTTGTGAGGGAATAAAGTTATTCACTAATTTCAAATAGTCTTTCTTAAAATATTATTTGTGAAGAAAACCAATCTTTCACTGAATAACAATATTCCATTACCAAATACAATTTGTGAATAAAAAAGTTATTCACAATATATTCTTCACAAAAAATATTTAGTTACTACTTAGCGAAGGATAGCCAATTGCGAGGAGGTCTAATGCGAGCAATCGTGTGAAGGAAATATTTCTTCGCAATAAATCAATTGTGAGTGATATAGTATGTCTTGTGAAGGATTTTTCCTTCACTAAAGGCCATTTTTGGTGTAGTGTAAAGAAGGAGCCAATCTCCATAACCGAGCCAATATCAAAACCAATGGCTGAAATAGAGGCTCGCATTGAAAGCAACCCAAATGAGGTGGTTATTTTGGAAAATATAGTACCAGATCCAAAAATAATATAATTGACAGATATTGATTCAGACACTAAAGTTGGAGCTGATCAAGCATCAACGGAGGTGCAGAATCTGAAGAACAAGGTTGTTTCTCTAGAAAAGCTATGGGAAATAGAAAAGTTATTAAATAGTCAATTGCAAAATGCGTTACTAGAAACAATGGAAGAACAAGATAAGCTTAAAATCCAAATTGATCAAATGGGAGCCAAAAGTAACAAATCGAGTGCAACTCCAAGCAAGAAGGGGAAAAGAAAGATAAAAGACCGTGAAATAGGAAATTTCGATAACAACCAAGAGGACGCTAACAAAATAGAAAAGTGTACAAACTGTGACAAGAAACATGAAGGCGTATGCTGGAAAGGGGAAAAAAATGTTACATTTGCGGACATGAGGGACATATCTCTCATCATTGTCCCGACTTTAAGCTAGGTGCATGTTTTATTTGTGGGATGGAAGGTCATCGGGAAAAAGGTTGTCCAGAATCGAGAAAAGGTGTAGAAAATAAGTAGGATTAGTATTTGATTATGTATGTTTGATAATGTGCGTGTGTAATGTAATATTCTCAAACTTTTGTACAAGTTATAGTAGCAAATCCCGACTTTTGTGGTCACAAAGGAATAATAGTATGTGTTATGTTATGTAATGTATTTTGAAATCACTAAATGAATACGAATCTATGTTTGAGTAATGAAACAAGTTTAATATATTAAACTTATGCGATAAGGTTTAGAATGTAAGTTAATAAATATATATATTATGTTTTATTTAACCAGATAATGCCGCCAAGACGTCAAACTCGAAATCAAAGGGCAGAAGAATCTGTCAACAATGTTGGGGGACAACAACCAGACCCGATGCAAGACTTTGCAAATATGGTAGCTCAAGCTATGCAACAGGGAATGCCAGCCGTAGAGAATTAGCCCGACAATCGATTGGCAAACTTCAAGGACTTCAAAGCGGTTGTACCACCAGAATTCAGAGGGACAACTGACCCTATAGAAGCCCAAACTTGGGTTAAGGAGATAGAAAAGGCGTTCGTGATTGCAAGGGTAGATGAGGGGCAAAAGGCTGCTTTTGCCACTTAAATGATGAAAGGGGAGGCAAATTTTTGGTGGGAAACAAATCAAGCTAGGGCAGGTGAAGGTGTAGTTACATGGGCTAGGTTTAAGACAGTGTTTTCCAAAAACTATCTCTTAGATAGTATGCAGGCGAGGATGGAGGTAAATTTTTTGGAGTTAAAGCAAGATAATTTGACGATGTTAGAGTACGCCACAAAGTTTAACGAATTGGCTAGGTTTGCTCTGCATCAAGTTGATACGGAGTCAAGAAAGGCAAGAAGGTTTAAGCTGGGATTAAAACCTTGGCTCTACAACAAGGTGGCGGTGTTGTAGATCTCTACATTCACAACATTCTTGGAAAAGGCTATCATAGCTGAGGAGGGGAGTGAGGCCATGAGCCTCTACAACAAGGAGAAAAAAATAAGGGCAAAGTCGAGGGAGCTGTGAAGGTGGAAACTAATAGTGGGAGTAGGAGTGGAAATTGAAAGAAGAAGGGGATTTTGGAAATATCCAGGTGAAGTAGGAAGGTGTGAAGAAGTAGGTGGTTCAGTGTGGGAACTGTGGAAAGAATCATTCTGGTGAGTGTTTGATAGGTAAGTTTGTATGTTATAAGTGCGGGCAGGAGGGCCATACCTCTCCCAACTGCCCCAATCCAAGGATGAACAGTGGGTGTTTCATGTGTGGGTCAATGGAGAATAAGGTGAAGGATTGTCCGAAAAAGAGAATGCATGGATGCAGGGAGTGTAACTATAGGGAAATGCTGCGGGACTCTGGCCATCACAGGACCAACTTCAACCAACAAATCAACAAAATCAACTGCAAGAGTCTTCAACATGACCGTTCAAGATACTGTGGCAGCTGGGGATGGACCTCCAGGTATTATTCAAATAAATTTTATTTTCTTATATATGATTTCCTCAAATATAGTAAATTATTTTATAAAGAAATTTTGAAGGAGGAATTTGAGTTCTTTTAGAAATCAAAATTCCGTATAAACAGATAGACAAGTTTTATGCTGAATAGTTAAAGATTAGTTCGATCAATTATGATCGAGATCTACTTGCAATGACTATGTATGCTATGCACCCTAATATGTATAAGTTTTGAAACGGTGATTCCGGTGACGGAATCATTATAAGGGAGGGTGAATGTAATAACCCGATATTTTCTATATAAATAAATATGAAATTTTGCATAATTTTTTATTTTTTTTAAAGGTGGGAATAGGTTCAAGGTAAAGTGTATATAATTATGTGATAAATAAAATTTATTTATTACATTAATAATTGTAAATAATTTTTTTAGGAATTATTGATCATTATAAATTATATTATTATATTCAATTAATTTTGGTAGTAGAAATGTTTTTATTATTTATTTTCTATGAAAATATGATTATTATATTATTTAAATAATATATGAAATGATTATTAGAATTATTATAATAACTATTTTATTATGTAAATTTATTCACGATTGTTAAGTTAATAATTTTAACTTAATTAATAATGCTATTTGTGCAAGATAAATAAATGGATATGAAATCTAAACCATAATTCTGGATTTTAACTAAGGAATGAGAATAATAATATTATATTAATTATATTTCAGTGCTATAAATATGTATTATATGTATAGACTGATAATGGTTGGTCAATTATAGTGTAACCTGACAAAACCCTAACATTGCTGATAAACCCTAATTCAAAAAGTCAAATATGACTTTAAGAATTTGTTAAGTCGTTATGTAGTCGTGTTAATGTTAATAATGTCAGGTATTATACTTAATTAGGGAAACTTAGAAACCCTAAATTCTAAAATTAGAAACCCTAATTGTTATTTGGAAACTCTAATTATCAAGTTATAAGCCCTAATTACTAAATTATGAAATCTTAATTATAATTTATGAAGCTTAAATCTAATTTTCATGTGCTATGTAATTAGAAAATTAAACACAATTAGGAAACCCTAATTTTCAAAATTAGAAAGTTAAATTTTTATTTTTTTAAACCCTAAATTGAAATTCTAGAAAACTAAAATTTTGAAAACCTTGAGGGTCAAACCCTTAGGGTTAAACCCTAAGGGTTTGCTAAGATTACAAAGTTGCCATTAAAATCACAAGCCAAAAGACCATTATGCCCTTTATGCATTATTTTTTAGCTAACTTGCAAAATTGGCCAACACTTTAGTTGGTGAACCACCTTTGACTTCCATATGATTGAATTATACACATCTCAGCCATCTTATATCACCAATACATTGCATCTAAGTTATATATATTGAATAAGAGAAAGTAAAGTGCTCATATTTGCCCATTTGTTCACAACACTCATCCAAGACCACCTCTCTCTAAAACCCACGAATTCCATTGCTAAATCAGTTCCCAAATCAAGCCCCACTAACACTTATAGCAAATCAGAGGCCTAGAATCAAGAATTTGTTTATAAAGGTATAAACCCAAACCAAGAAATCTGATCCTTGATCCTTTGTTAAATGTTATGACTTTGTGTTCAAACATGTTGTATGTAGTGTATATTAATGATCTGGGTTGCTAGATGTTAGATCTATAACATCTATAGGCTCGGATTTGATGTTTTCAAAATCTGGAAATTTTTTAAATTATTGTCTGACAACGAATGTCAGACCTCTTAAATCTCAGTATGTTTATGTTCTTGGTGGTTTTAAGGTTTGATCATGTAGTATGCTATGAGATCTATATTCTGGAACTTGAATCAAGGTCAGAGCATGAATAGATTGCAAGTTATGGGTGGTCAAACCCCGTTGACTGACCATGACTGGACAAAATCTGGGTAACCCAGATCTTACCCAGAACGGTCTGACAATAAGTTTATGGCCTTTGATCTTACAGGTTGTTGTTGCTTTGTTGTTTTTGTTGCATCTAAGTTGTAGTAGGTTATATGATCTACAACATCATGCCTTTAGAACATATAAACATCAAATAAGTTGGAATTAGTGGATTGTCAAAGCAGGCCAGATGATCACAGACTGAGTTTTTTGGGTAACCCATAAAACTCAAGAACGTGATCTCTGACAAGGTTTGACCAACATATATCTTATGATTGTGTTGTTGTTTTATGGGTTTTATGTATTGGATCTCTTCACTTACATGCGGGCTATATACTGAAACCTCTAAATCACAAAACGAACACAAGGATCACAAGTTGTGGAAGCCCAAAGTAGGGCAGTCGAACTGTTCTTCATTTCTGGGTAACCCAGAAAATGAAGAACATCTCTGACAGCTATTTGGCAAGCCCAAATCTCCTTCGTTTTGTGTTTTATGATCATGATTGTTCTTGTAATCATGTAGTGTTGCATTAGTTCTACAAGCTGTGATCAATAGATAGCCCAGAAACATCATGATCTGATCATTACACTTGGTCAAAGTAGTGCTCTTGGTTACTGACTATGAATATTTGGGTTTCTCAAGAACATAATAGGCGACGGTTTCTGTCGCTAAAGGCTATAGCGACAGATTTAATAATTTTAATTAATTAAATTTCTAAAAATCCTTTAAAAATAGAAAATAATTTCTGAAAATTATAAAAATTATTTTAAGTTATAAAAATTAACTTTTAATAATTTGACATATTTTTCATAAATATTAGTATTTATTTTAATATTATTGATATTTAATTTATTTAATAAATATATTAAATAAATTAATTAAAAATGATTTTATTATATTAAAAATCATTTAAATGATAATAAGGTATTTAAAAATATTTTAAGATATAAAATATAACTTTTAATATTTTAAGAAAAATTTCATTAATTATTTAATATTAGTGATATTAGATTTATTTAACAATTATATTAAATAAATTAATTAAAAATGATTTTAATATTATAAAAATAATTTTAAATGAAAATAAAGAGTTTCAAAATATTTTAAGTTATAAAATATAACTTTTAATATTTAAAGGTAAATTTCATTAATAATTTGATATTAAATTTATTTAATAATTATATTAAAAATAGTTTTAAAATGGTTTTATTAATTTTAAAATCATTTAAAAAGGATATAAATGGTTTAAAAATATTTTAAGTAATACTTAATGACTTTTAATATTTTGATAAATAATATATTAATAATTAAATATTAATGGTAATTATTTAAAATAATTTAATTATTTTAAAAATCATTTAAGGGTAATATTAATACTTTAAAAATATTTTGAGTTATTATAAATAACTTTAATATTTTGGCAATGGTTTCATTAATAATTTAATATTAATTAAATATTAAAGATAATAGAATTATTCAATATTTAAATCATTTAATAATGATTCCTTTGTTTGAAAAAATCATGATAAATTATAATAAATGTTTAAAAATTATTATAAGTCATTTAAAAATAACAGGCTTAAATATAATTTGTTACCCTAAACTATATGTCATATTCCACTTCGGTGATCTACTTTTTAATTTTGTCAATTAGATGATTGAACTATTAAATTTTTTTAATTCCAACAAATTGAGCTTGCCACGTCAAAAATTGTTGGCGTGACGGCTATCTGGGTGGGGCATAACTAGCTGATGTGTGTAAAAAATATAATTTTTTATTTTGTTATTATATATTTTTGATATATTAAACGGTAAAATGGTCACACCACTTTCTTTAATATATTCAGACTAATTAAAAAATATCAAAAGTTATGAGCTGGCTTCTTCTTCTCCACAAGATCTGAGTGAAAACTTTTATGAGATTTCTCATTTCTTTCAAGGGAAGATAGATAAATTAGGAATCAGGGAGGAATTGAACTTCCTGGCCGGCTATCCCGCGTTACAATCAATCCGCCTCCTTCCTCCACTCCGTCCTCCTAAAAGAAATAGCATCAGCCCTCATCCTTATCAAAAAAACTTTTCATCTTCTTCGCAAGTTCGCCTTTCGGCATCGTAGAGAGGTCCTCAGGCATTATCAAGTCTCATTTACTACCATTTCTGAAGCTTATCAATTAAGTTTTTAGTAGTTTCACCTTCAGTTGATGTTTTTATCATTAGTTGCTAAATGTTTTAGCACTTGTAAGCCACTATTATTTCCTTAGATGTATTTGATCTATGTTTTTTCTAGTTTTGTCATTGCGTCTATCTATAAAAGAAGTTATATATGTAGTTATTTTCATTTTATAAGGCGACCACTCATTCCATAATCCTTCCCATATGTTTTCAGCTTGATTCGGTGTTGCTGCTATTGTATTTGTTTTAAGCTGTTTAGATTTCTTATTTTTATATTATTTTCACAACTCCTTTTTGTGTTGTGGATGTTTTGGTTGTTGTTAGGGACTTTTCGCCAGGGAGTTCTTTATGGTGTGAGGTTCCTGATCTTATGGTCGAAAATCATGGTGTTTACCGGCTGTTTTGTTGAGTGACTTCAAATTGAGGGTCTGTTCCTTACAGATTTGTCTGCAATTTGTTTTTTTTGTTTTGTTTTAATGGAGAATAAAAAATGATTTGCCAAATTTACCCTTACCCAAATAATTTAAATTAATAAAATAATGAAAATATTATTATTTAAATACACATAAGCTTCCTATGGCCCAACCCAGATAGCCACGTCAGCAATTTCTGACGTGGCAGGCTCAATTTGTTAGAATTGAAATAAATTAATAGTTCAATCATCTAATTGACAAAATTGAAAGGTGGATCACCGAAGTGAAATATAGCTTATAGTTTAGGGTAGTAAATTATATTTAAGCCAAAATAATATGACTGATATTTAAATTATCTAAATGAATATTAAACTACAAAATAAAGTTTTAGACTCGATAATTAACTGATAAAGTCGTCGATACACCGAAATTGATCTGGACTTAGATAGTTTGACTAGATATATGTTTGTTTGTGATCCAATGACAGTTAAACATATGTGGCAATGTGATTAGTGTAGACACTCAAAATTTTCTGCACACTTGTCAATAACATTGCAGGAGGGCAGATTCATCTTTCAGAGATAACCTTGGGAGATGATGTAGTTCAAATACCGAAAATTCCACCGGAGAGGATAGTTATATCTCGGAGATAACCCCGAGATGCTCGGTTCCAGTCCCAAAAATAACACCGGGAATAGCAGTCCTAACCTTGGAGATAACCCCCAAGGAATACAGTTGCAATTCTGGAGATAACCCCGAAAATACTTGTTTCAAATGCATGCAATCAGCTTCAACCTCGGAACTCACACCGAGGCACTCAGTACAAGACCTAGAGATAACACCGAGAAGACAGGCACACCTCAGAGATAACCCTGAGGACCTTCAAGATTTTCAAGCGGTCAATCTCGAGAGATAACCACAAGCGGCGTCGCTATCATAAACCGGAGATAACCCCGGTGAGGGGTAAAATTGTCATTTTTCCACCTCGACCCCACATCGTGTTGTCTCAACATTTCATACATACATTTCTACACAGCAATGTCCAATAAGAACCAAGGAGGTGCAATCCCGAGTGACTACTACGCCAGGCAGCACACTAGATAGAATTTGAAGCTTGAAGATCGAAGGGCATTGTCCCATATCCCTGACTTCGTACAACCTCTAATCCCATGTCATGGCGTAGCTCTCAACAACGACGGTTCAAAATAGGTCTTATACACCTCAATCGGATGCCCGGATTGCAGTTCTGAAAGTTCCAACGACCTTAAAGTGCATGTGTGCACGTACTTCGAGACGGCGAGACCCGCATGTACATCTACGTCCCCCTCTATAAATAGAGGGCTTGGGGTGGCCATTTTGTAAGAGAAAAAAGCGAGGAAGTCCTGTCAAATTTTCTCTATACACACCCTAAATTGAGTACTTTCTCATTTTAAACACTTGAAAGCTCACATATAGCTACTATTTTTACCGGTGGGAGCCGAGTGTTCATCCACTTAAATTTATAGAAGTCTTCTTTGGCAGTCCACTGTAAGCCTTCTTACACACTTTAAAGCCTTTCTCTTCATCTTTGCACACACCATTCTTCACGTTGAGAGTCGTGTTGTGTGTGTATGCCCGGACTTCGGTCCATGGTTTCATTTCAGTTTATATATATATATATATTTTATATGGACTAACATTATCGAGTTATGCCTCGATTGAGCCTAGACTTATGTCTGGAGCGTTTCTTTGCTTTTCGATATATATATATATATATATATATATATATATATATATATATACTTATATATATGAACTGTGTGTCGAACTTTGTTCGATGAGCCTAGAGATACGTCTGGAGAGTTTATTTGCTTTCGTATATATATATATATATATATATATATATATATATATATATATTTACTTTTCGTCCTGCCTAGAGTTTACTTCGTGGCGGTTAATTGCTTTTACAACTTTATTTACATTTTTGATCCCCCATGGAGGTGCTTCGTGGTGGCTGATCATGTCTGTATATATATATATTTATAGCTTTTATATATATAACTGCGTACTGCTTTCATATCAATTGTGACATCATGTGAGCCTATGAATCATGTGATCACAGATTCAGGTTACTTGATCTAGATTCGGTTCCCGTGATGGACATTTTCAGTTGTAAGCATCTTGTAAATTTATTCACGGTATTTATATTTCCTCAGATGGTTTTCATGCCCACGAGGAGTTCGGCACTGCTTTGTACATTATTTTCTCAAAGATGCTTCGCATCTTGAAAATTAAAAGCAATTAAGTCAAACACTGAATAAAAAAATGGAAGTGTAAAAGGTCTCAATTACTATTGAGCACAAGGGTTTGAAAAAACCTTTTTTACAAAACATCACTGCCATATCTTGTTCAAAACTGAATTTTTATACAAATTCAAACCATGTGTATATAGGTGCGAACAAAGCCTCGCATTACTTCCATATAACTGCACATTGACCCCCCCCGGCACACACACATTCATATAACAGTTTCTTGAAAAGTGGCGGTCACCGAGGTAACACGGATGTTGGGGGTGCCTAACACCTTCCCTCCGCATAATCAAGCCCCCGGACCCTAATGAATCTCGGTTTCACAGACCCGTTTAGCAGTGTCACATCACTGGGTCAATGTGTAAACCTTTTATCGGTTGTGTTGGTACAACCATTTAAAAAGACAACTGGCGACTCTTACAGTCCAATCGTCGACATATACATGTCGGACCTTTTCACAAATTGTTTTTTCAAACAAATCTCACCTAACATGAGTACACCAAAGAATAAGAACAAAAAAGGGACAAATAAAAATCCCGACGTCGACAATTAGGTTATGTGCTGACAGCAAATAGCAGTACTATGAGATATGATATATTATTCTAATTGAACGAATGATCTTATTAATGATAGGTTTCGATATAAAAAATAAAACTAAGTTGCGTAATTGTAAGCAGCAGCTCAGGCAATTATCTTAACTTTGGATTTACTTTATGCAATGGACATGAATAAGAAAGTTTTAGAATTATATTATCATTATGCCAGATTATTAACTCTATTGTTATTGATTATGTATCCAAGCACTTGTATTCATACAAGTTCTTAAATTATTCGATCATTGTTTATCAATATAGTAGTATTGTATAATCCTGATATTTATTCTGTTCGTTAATTTCTAAATATGGTTAGACAAGTGTTCTCACTTGGATAATCATTGTATTTAATCACATGTTGATACATACTTATTGGTTTCCAGTATGTATACATTGACTTAAAAGCCGTGTAAGCTATTTGATTCGGCTAGACACAAACTTAAAATTATTGTTGAACAAGATAGAACTTTATTGTTTCCAACCGAATTGTTTTGGTTCAGATTCCTGACTAAGTATGAACATCTCGAACCTGGGAAAAATTGTGTGCACCTAAGGCAGATAAGATGAACAAAAATATCGTTCTTGCATGTAGTATTGATCAATACAGGGCATAACAGGCTGATTACCCCCCGTGAATGTAAGTTATGACAGTTTGCAGATGAAGTTCTGTTAAACCTTATCGAAAATTGAAAACAAAGTTCATAGTCTGTCGAATGCTCTCCATTTATAGTCAGTAAGTAGTTTCAAAATTTTGATATAAAATTGAGATGTTAGTATTATTGGTTCAGCTTACTTCGCAACTATTGATTCGTTTTAAAAGTGTTATTCAATAAAAACATTTAATCCTTTTAGCTAATAATTATTGTTTCTATTACTTGCTGGGCAATTAAATGCTCATTCTTGCTTTAAATTTAAATGTTTTCAGCTAAGCATGATCAACCTGAAGGTTCAGGCAAGAACAAGGGGAAAGGAAAGCTGGCCGAATAAACTTATGATATCTTATGTAATAATTAGACTTTATTAAGACGATGATATTTATTATCTATCATGTAATGAATGTTTAAAGGTCGCGTACTTGGGATTTAGACTCTGATATATGTAAATTAAGTTTGGTGTTTATATTATTGTTATTATTCTGCTCAAAGAAATGGTATCGTGAAGCACCGAGTTCGGGTTTCAAGTACCTGAATTTGGGGGCGTCACATTGATTTTGACAGCTCTTTCTGATAGAGATGTCACTTTTGTTGAGAGAGATGATGCTCTAGCTCACAGGGATACCGTTGTTGTTGAGCTGGATAAGGCTATATCATCTAGGGATGCATCTGTTGTTGAGCGGGATGAGGCTCTAGCTACCTGAGATGCTGCCACTACAGATAATACTGCATTGAGATCTCATATTGTTGACATTGTTGTAGAGATGAGTGCATTCATTGATGAACACGATATCACCATGCAGATGGCTCCATCTATTGAGAGGGATGCCATGTTGGACTTGATGGCTCTCTTATCCATGGGTTTGTAGATTAGCTTTGATTTTCCTGCATAGACTAGGCTAGCCATTTTTGTCATGTACAGGATACATTGTATATATCAAACAATATTACATGGCAAGGAAATATGTTTTGATCCACTTCCCTTTTTAGATATGCCTGGTTACTTACTTGATAGTTACCTTTTTCCAGGACTTGTGATCTTGATGTATTCTGAACTCCTCCTTGATGGATGGACATTGAGATGTCTTAAGATCTTTCAGAATGGATCGGTTATCTTTGTGTTCCCCAGATCTTTGGTGTCTTGGGACTGGTTTCTGAATGTGGTTGTGGAAAGGATTTTGGCTTTCCTCTCTAAGGTTGACCGTACCACAGATGGTCACTGGTACTCTTATGTATGGAGGAGACCAGGTAGTTCCATCTCTTATGGATTGGTGTTTCTCTTTGAGGATTTAACCACAGCATAGATGGTCTCTAATTTTTATCCTATTTGTGCGGGGGAGACCAAGTAGTTCCATCCCTATGGTCTAAGCCGATGAAGTGTGGTATAACCGCACCACAAATGGTCGTCGATGTATTCCAATGTATTGGGGAGATCAGGTAGTTCCATCTCTTATGGTTTGGTTTGAAAGGTTGAAGGATGATCCCCGTACCATTGACAGGGTTTTGTGTTTTTATAGGGGTAAGATCGCACCGTGAATGGTTGCCTATGTACTCCCGTGTATGGGGGATATCAGGTCTACGTAGTTTCAACCTAACGTGAAATGGTTGAAAGTTTTATGTGGTGAAAGGGTTTTTGTTTTTATTTTTGTAAAGGCTAGACCGGACCATAAATGACTACCTACGTACTCCCGTGTATGGGGAAGATCAGGTCTGCGTAGTTCATCCCTGATAGGATGAAGACTAATGTGGTTAGAAAGGTTTTGAAAACCTGAATTGACTGATGGATTGATGATCCTAAACCAGGATGATGGTTTATAGGTAAATTCAGACATAATACCGTTTCACGGTGTCTGAGTTGATGAGTTGGGGAAATTCTTCGTCGTCCATTTCTTATAATCTGAGGGCTCCTCATGTCAATGCCTCCTTGATAATAAACGGGACTTCCTAGTTTGGGGTGAATTTTCCCTTAGATTGATCTTGGTTATCAAGGACTTTCTTCAAGACCAAGTCATTCTCTTTGAACTTCCGTAGTCGGACTTTCTTGTTGTAGGATCGACCTATCCTCTGTTTGTATAATTGATCATGGAAAATGGTTGTGGCCTGCCTTTCATCTATCAAAGGAAATTGGTGGTACCCATCTTGTAACCATTGGTCTTCCCCTATTTGAGCATCTATCAACACTCTCAGGGATTCTATTTCTACTTCTATGGGAATCTTTGCTTCCATGCCATAGGTTAATGAGTAGGGGGTTGCCCCAATGGAAGTGCGTATTGATGTTCTGTAGGCTAATAGAGTCAGAGGCAACAAGTCAGACCATCCTTTGTGATTGGCGGATATCTTTTGCATGATCTTTTTGATATTCTTATTAGCCGCTTCAACAACACCATTCATCTTTGGACGATAAATGACGGAGTTGAGATGCTTGATGTTGAATTTGTTGCATAATTCTTCCATCATTTGGTTGTTGAGGTTTTTGGCATTATTAGATACAATCACCTCTGGTTGCCCATATCGGCAAATGGCATTCTTTCTGATTAAACCAATGATAACCTCTTTGGTAACTCTGGGGAAAGAGGCTACCTCTACCCATTTTGTGAAGTAGTCGATCATGGGAAAGATAAATCGATGATCATTATTTTCTTTGAGCTCGATTGGCCCGATCAAATCAATTCCCCACATTGAGAATGGTCATGTTGAACTCATATTATGGAGTTCCCTTGGAGGGGCGTGGATAGCATTTCCATGAATTTGGCATTAATAACATTTCTTGACGTGATCATCACAGTCAGCTTTAAGAGAGAACCAGTAATGCCCTTTTCTTAAGATCTTCTTGATAAGCAGAGGACCGCTCATGTGTAGGCCGCATACTCTACCATGGATTTCATCCATGAGTCTCTTGGCTTGGTTTTTGTCTAGGCATCTTAGAAGGACTAGTCCCGTATGTCTTTTGTAGAGTGTGTCTCCGCTCAAAAAGAATTCCAGGGACATTCTATGGATCCGCTTTCTTTCAGCTTGACTCGCCCTAATGGGCGTAGATCCATCTCCCAGATACTCCTTAATAGAGTGATACCAAGGGGGTTGGATGGGAGGCAAATCATCCGAAACTTCTCCAATATAATTCTTATAGGCTGTGGCCTTTTGGCTGGAAAATTTGATATTTGGAATGATTCCCCTTTCAGATATGTTGATCAAGGAGGCCAAAGTTGCTAATGCGTCAGCAAAGTCATTCATGTTCCGAGGAATGTAGAGGAATGATATTTCTTCAAACTTTGAAGCCATTTTGATAACTTGCCGATGGTAAGGCAGCAAATGTAATTCCTTGGTGTAATAGATCCCAATGGTTTATTAAATGACCAGCTCAGAATCTCCAAAGACAGTTAACCATTTGACGCCCATAGATTAAGCTAGCTTCAACCCCATTATACAGTCTTCATACTCAGCTGTCTTGTTGGTGCTAAAAAACTACAATTTGATAGCAACGGGATATTGCTCTCCCAAGATAGATACTAGGACTGCTCCTGCTCCGACATCTTCCATGTTTACAACTCCATCAAAATACATCCTCCATAACTGGACTGTATCCCTTTGATTGTGTTGTTGAATTGTCATTACCCCTTTATCAGGTAAATATGTTTGGAAGGGTTTAAAATCCTCTGATGGTGCTGCGGCCAGTTGATCCGCAATTCCTTGACCTTTGATAGACTTTTGGGTCACGTAGATGATGTCGAATTGCTGGAGGATCTACTGCCATTTGGACAGTCGATAATTCAACATGGGTTTACTGAATACGTATTTGAGAGGATCCATGCGGGATATGAGATGGGTTATGTGACCATGGAGATATTGATGTAATCTCATAGAAGCCTATATTAATGCACAACAAGTCTTTTCAATCAACGTGTACTTGTGTTCACTGATGCTGAATCTTTTGCTGAGGTAATAGATAGCTCTTTCTTTGCCTCTATCATTTTTTTGTCCCAGCATGCAGCCCATGGCATTGTCATTGATTGACAGGTATATAAATAGAGGAATGTCATGCTTGGGAAGTACCAAGACATGAGCTTTAAATAATTGCTCTTTGACGGAAAGGAAAGCTTTTTGACACTATCCATTCCATTTCTTGGAGGAGTCATTCCTGAATAACTTGAAGATAGGCTCATAGGTTGCTGTGAGTTAGGAGATAAACCGGCTGATGAAGTTGATTCTTCCCAGGAATCCCCATATTTCCCCCTCTATTTTGGGCACATGCATCTCAGTAATGGCTTGAATTTTGGCAGGATCCAGCTTAATGCCCTTGTTGCTCACTAGAAATCCCAGCAACTTGCATGTCTTTACGTCAAAGGCGCACTTGGCCGAATTTAGCTTCAAGTTGTACTTGCGTAACCAGTTAAAGAGCTTTTTGAGTTGGTCTATGTGGTCTTCTTCCCTTCAAGATTTAACAATGATGTCGTCCACATAGACTTCTATCTCTTTGTACATTAAATCATGGAAAAAAGCCATCATGTCTCGTTAATAGGTAGCTCCGACATTGATGAGGCCGAATGGCAATCGTCTGTAGAAAAAGGTTCCCCAAGGAGTGATGAATGCTGTTTTCTCCCGGTCCTCTTTAGAAACCATGATTTGGTGATACCCAACAAAACAGTCAACAAAGGAGTACATGTCATACTGAGCTTTATTGTCAATGAGTATGTGGATAAATGGCACTAGAAAGTTGTCTTTGAGACAATCTTTGTTCAAATCCCTGTAATCCACGCATACTCATACCTTCCCTCTGGGTTTAGGTACGTGAACTATGTTTGATAGCCACTCAGGATATGTTGATACCATGATGATGTCGGCTTAAAATTGTTTCACAATTTCTTCCTTGACTTTCAAACTCCACTCAGGTTTTAATCGCCTAAGCTTCTGTTTGACTGGCTTGAATCCCTCTTTAATGGGTAGGCAATGAATGACGATATCAGTTGACAAACTGATCATGTCTTTATGAGACCATGTAAACATATCCTGGAATTGGGTCAATAAAGCAACCATGTCATTCCTTGGTCTTGGGGTAAGGTCCATGCCAATCTGGATTTGTTTGGGGTTTTCTGAGGTTCTAAGGTTAAAAGAGGTGGTTTGATCAAGGTTTGGTTTGGGTTTGTCTTCGACCCATTCTTTGATCTCCTTAGGCATCTCATAGTCCTCTTGTTCAAACTCCATCAAGTCAGAGTTCAACTTTACATCAAAGTTGTAGTCATTGTGAAGAATTGGCATCCCATCAGTAAGTTTAGACAAATATAACTCTTGAGTCCTGAAATAAAATGTTTCCACTTAATATATGAAACTGTTTGATCATACAAAATGTTAGCATGGCATGGATAAAGCAACTGTTAATAATATGTAATAATAGTAAACAGTTAATGCTATCTACATGGCAAATGGATTTTCTGCCCTTTTTACCCTTTTCAATAAATGCAAGGAGTGCTGCTCCAATTGCCGAGGGTCAAGTCTTGGTGGACAGCTGTGATGAAGGTGCGTCTATCATCCTCCTCCTCTTGAATAATGACCATGACATTTAAGCAGTCGTCATCTGAGATATCCTTATTCATACCCTCAATATGCACCAAGAAGTACATCTTCGATAACTGTCTCTTTATTTCTTGTTTGCACCTGTGATTCATTTCCTCTATATTTGGGTTTGGAACTAGGACTTTTTTCCCACTAGCCGATTTGGGCTTAGGAAATAGCATACCCACCACAGAGACATGAATTTTCCTTAGAGGTCGAACAAAATCTGCATCTGTAGGTTTAGACAATAACATTTTAAATGAAGGAATCGATGTATGCTTGTGTGGGTTCCAATGACTTGACCCCGGGGAGTAGCCTAATTTGGCCTTCCCTGTTTGGTTGGGAATTTTAATTGGGCATTTGATTCCTTGCTGATTATTTCTTAACCCTTTTTCTGGTTGGAAACCCAAGGATATCATCTCTTGACTGGCCGACATTACCTTAGTGGAAACTCTAGGTTTCAAAGATGGAGCCCCGATGGGTTGATAATGAGTGTTGCTCACCTCAAGGGCTTGGAAGCAGACAGGCTCAACTTCTTCATTGAAACTGATTAGAGGCATATCACTTTGGACAGGATACTCTAGTTCAGTATTGATAGTGACCAGATTACTGTTGATGATATACTTGAGCTGTTGATAAAGAGTGGATAGGATGGCTCCCGTAATATGTATCCAACGTCTTCCTAATAGTAAATTATATCCTGTTGTGATTTTGAGCACTTGAAAGGATATGTAGAAGGTATGTGAACCAATTTCCACTGGTAATTCAATCTCTCCGACATCATTTCACCGAGATCAATTAAAGGCTTTGATGACTGTGTGGCTACTTCGGATCCGATTGGGATTGATCTTCATCCTTTCCAATGTGGCGTATGGGCAGATGTTTAAGGATGATCCTCCATCTATTAGCACACCTCCGACCACATATCCGGAAGACATCACTACTATGTGTAGTGGCTTGCAATGATCCATCCCTTCGGGAGGTATGTCATCATCAATGAAATATATCACATTGCTGTTGAAAATGTGATCTACCAGATAACGAAACTTTTCAACATCCACCATCTTCTGCAAGTGGGCTTCTTTTAATATCTTCATTAAGACCTTCCGATGATCTTCCGAAGAGAATACTAAGTCTAGAATAGATATCTATTAAGGTGCTTCTTTCAAGCTTTGCACCACCTTGGCTTCATTTTGTCCCATCTTGTGGAGGAATTCTTCAATTTTCTCCTTGGGAACTTTCCCCTTAAATCTGATGACTGGCTTCATCACTCGTTGAGGGAGATATAACGGGTTTTTTTTGCAGTAGTTGTGTTTGATGTTGATCCTTCAACCTTTCCATAGTTCCCTGGGACTTTCTTCAGGTTGATGATAGGATATTACGGCCTGAATGATAATATTAAATATTATGGGTTTTGGTGCATCCACCTTCAAACGATTTTCAACTCCTTTGAGCTTGATTGGTTGAATTATAAGGGGTGTTGCAGCCAGGTCTCCCTCAGAGGATATGACTACTATGATCTCTCTTCATCTTTGCGATCTTGGAAGAAATGTATTTCCACTCTCAAGTGACACTGTGTCAAGTCTGCCATTTGCAGGTCACCGCTGTCAATCATATTTTGGATGAAATGACGAAGTGCCCAACACCCTTCAGTGTTATGACCAAGAAAATTGGAGTGGTATTGACAGACCCCAGTAGCATTAAATCTTTTTGAACGTGGATTGAGTGGAGGTATTGGTGTTGTGATCTTTCCCACATTGATTAGCATTTGCAATATTTCTTCCATCAATTGGCCCAACTGGGTGAACTCCCTTTTGTTGGCAAAGTCCCGACGGGCTAGGGCTCTTGCTTTTCTTGCAAGCTTTTCCTCCAAGGTTTCACCCTCTTGGGTCTGTGGTGGATTCTTTGTGATAAGGGAGAGGAGACTTACATGCTCCTGACTAAACAACTGTCGTGTGACTTGGTGTTGATGTATCACCAGTTCTGGCAGTTGATTGACCTGTTCATCAATAGACTTCAACTCTCATTCTATCATAAACTAAAACTCCAAATAATCCAACTTATCGTATTTATCTGTTCTTGTTTGGGGAGAACCACCCACGTATTTGAGGTATTTGGAGCTCTCTCCACTGCCTCTATTGATCATGTTAACATCATTTTCCTTGTGTTGAGGGAGAGGGTTATCTTGAACGTGTGGTTGTTCGGGCTTTGTTACCATGATCTCACCACTATCTATTAAGTTATGGATCTTATGCTTGAGGGTCCAACAATCCTGGGTGTTGTGGCCTGGAGCTCCAGAATGGTAAGCATATTTCTTGCTTGTATTGAAGCTCTTTCCACTTGGATATGCCGATGGAAGGAGATGAGTGATTTTCTTCTGAGCTGTTAGAAGTTTGAATATGTTTTCCAGTGAGTCCCCTAAGGGTGTGAACACTCTTGAACGTCTGACTTCTCCACTCTTTGGCAAGGGAGGATTTGAGGATTGTGCTTGAAAAGGGGAATAGTTTCTCCTTTGAATACGCAAGTTTAATTTTGATTTCCTTTTTGATTTTGTCCTTGCAATATTAAGGAGACATCATCATCTTTCTTCTTATGGACCCTTGATAAGTGGATTTTATATACACTTATCCAGTATCTTTTACTTGAATTAGTTGTTTATATTTATGTGTCTTAGTTACTTTTCATGCATTTTGAGTTCATTTTGTAGGTTATACATTTGGGAGCGGTGTGAGCGACTATTGGTAAGGAAAAGAAAAGAAAATGCAAAGAAAAGGCAATCCGGACATCATTTGGGATTTCATGTTACTTCATGTTCTTGGCTTGGAACTTGGACTACATTGTAGAGCGTCTTCGTAGCTTTTCGGAACATCTTGAATCACTCTAATCGGAGTTTGGATGCAAGAGTTATGATCGTTGTACCAACGGACGTCAAACTTCGCTGTTTTGGTTAGCCATTTTCATAGCAGTCCCTTTCCAGCTCGATTTCAACCTTCATCCGGCCAGAATTTCTCAATCATTAAAGATTAAAAGTTATAGAGCTCGTCGATATCTTCGATTTGATAGGTCGCAGGCCCCGTAATTATTCCCGGATCAAAGGTTATGGCCATTTTACGAGCACGCATGCGCAGAGAAAATCACCAAGGCGCGCAAGGGCGCCTGAAATTCTGCGTGATGGCGCCACTTACTGAGAGTAAAAAGGACGCAATTTTCAGCTTTTGCTTGACGGGCGCGTAACTTAGGTTAATTCTTGCGCGGCGCATGCGACTTCAGTGTTGACCAAATCTGACTTTTCATTAAACAGTGCAATTGAAGCGTAACGGAGAGGGGGATTCAATTAGGGCATATATATTAGACATATTATGATCATATAAAGCATATTCCACCCCTTGGGGGCTGAAGCTATTGTCTTCTTCTCTCTTTAATTTCAATAATAGAATATAGTAGATTAGTGTAGGTATTTTCTAGAGTTGATTGGCTTGGAGACTGGAAGCAATTGGAAATCATTAGAGATTCAACCTTGGCTCAAGAGAACAGATTTGCACTATAATTCTCTATCCTTATTCTCTCTTTGATTGCTTCTTGTATCTCATGATGTGTCTTCAATATGTGGATAATACCATTAATTCAATTATGACTTAACTTCTATTCTGAGATTGGAATGGATTCTATGGATTAGTTATTTTTGATATGTTTCATTGTTAGCCTTATTGATTTCTACGGATTTGTCTATTAAGATTCATGCTTAATTGCTTAGTTGATTGGCCATCAATTACTGTGATAACCCATATGAACTTGAAAGACGAAGTATGGGTTTAGATCTGATCTTGATAGCTTGTGATTGTATATTCTACGTTGTGATGGGATGTATGATTTATGCTTAGGATAGACATATACCAAAGCACCACTCGTAGTCAATTGAGAACTTGGAATTAAACCCTAATTATTTGTAAATCACATAGACATATAGTGATTTAGGTAATGTGGGTGTTCATGTGTATTCTATCAATTGTGGATTATATGTGATATGGGTATTGTGCATTGAAAGATGGCTATACTTTACTTTAGTGTTCTCGACTAATAAACTGGTACAATTAGTTTGGTTTAACATGAAATGTCTGGATTTGAATGAGTCAATAAATGAAATTGTAATCTCAGGTATTCGTTATCTAGTCTCACTCTAGAAGTAGTTAGGTTTATTTAATTTCGTAGTTTAAATACAAAATATAATATCATTCGTTTAAATAAGACTGAGATGGTTATGGGTTAATGCTTCGTGAACTTTGTTAGTTAATTCTCCGTGGGAACGATACTTTACATACTCTTTATTACTTGTTGACCATGTATACTTGCGTGTTGTGCGTAACTAGAAATTACCCAATAAGTTTTTAGCGCCGTTGCCGGGGAATTATTTTAATAATTTTTGCCAACATTAATTTCAATCAAATTAGTCTTAATTTAAACATTTTTTTTTGTTTTAATTATCTTCTTATATTTCTCTCTTTTCAGGTACCATGGGTGGCTTTGCTTATCAATGGCCTTATACAAATATTATTCAACCAAGGGACACAAACACTGAGGAACTCAATGTATTTTCTATATTGTCAGCACAAATTGCAACACTTTCGGAGAGGTTGGATATTCTTGCAGCCCAACGTACTCGAGAGATATTAGTTACATGTGAATACTGTACTGGCGAGCATGTGAGTTATCAGTGCAACATCAAGGTTGGACAAGTGCAGTTTGGGGGTGATTACTTCAACAACGATGTTTATCCTGATTATCAACAAGGTTGGGGGTATCACCCAGATTATGAATTGAGTTATAACTATCGAGACCAATCATCGCATCCCAAGTCCAACACATCCATCGATTTCTCATATCCACCTTCAACGCAACAAGAGGAAAATTCAAGGTTGAAGGAATTCATGTCAAAAAGCATAGCAGACCATGAAGAGATGATGATGAGTCAGGAGTTATCAAGCCAAAATCTCAACAAACAGATGGAACAACTCATTAACTCCTCAATGAATGGTCCTTAATACATGGATTTTGAAACTAAACAAGATAATTCAAGATTGGAGGATTTGTGGTTCAAGTGTGTAGCATCAAGTTAGGAGAAGATGATTGAGCAAGAGAGGTCAACTCGAAATCTTTAGAATCAGATGGATCAAATGTTCGAAGCATTGAACAATCGACCTCCAAACAATTGGTGCTATGACATGGACGATGAAACTGATGGAGAGCCAGAAGTGTACATGCCACTGAATGATCTAAAAGGAGTGGACATTGAGGAGACAACTGGGGGTATGGAAAATGAAGAACATGAGTTGACTTATATAATACCCCAAGTGCCTTCTCAATTAGAGTTGAAAAATTCAGTGAACTTTGCACACCCATGTCCCCTTGGTAGTCACATCCAAAGCAAGAGTTTCTGCGATTATGAGGCCTCTTACAAACCATGGTGGGCTGAGGAAGAGATAATAGAAGAAGAGGATCATGTTGTATCTGTCATGCCTTAATGAAAAAAACTATTCACAGATACAACGGAAGGAGCACCTGGCTATGTAATAGAACTGGGGACATCATGGACATGAAATACGCTAGGTTGCTTCAATTCACAGACACGCATGATGGGGAACCTACCAAGGCACGTAACGATTCTAATGGATGGAGGGTTTATAGCTTATCGTAGAGGAATCGGATAGCAGTGTCAAGAAAAGAGTCCAGCTAACGGACTATAAACCGAGCGCTAGATGGGAGGCACCCCATCCAATCTTTCTCCCTCCTTGTTTAATTCTTATTTACATTTTCATATTTAGTAGATGTTAGATAGTGGTAAGTCTTAATAATAGTTTTATTGTTTCTCCTCTCAGATCCAATCCAATTGCTATAAGCATTCAGGATCAAACGAAAAGTCAAACAAAACTGAAGCTGCCAGAGTACAAGGTCGCGCGACCGCGCCCAACTACAAGCCAAACACCACGCGGCCGCGTGATAGCTCAGTCATAGAAAAAAATTGCTGAATTTTTAGAATTTCTGACTAAAGCGTTCGGACAGTTAGAAGCCCACACTCAGTTTCCAACCATAGAATATCTCAAACATAGCCATCGCCTGATATACCATCGGATCATAAGGAGGCGAACGAAGATGGCATTGCCACTTAGGGGAGTATTCTTTCACTTTTAATTACAATGAGGGCATTGTTTATTTTAAGTTTGGGGGTATTGAGTTGTAGTGAGTAGTTGTTGCATATAGTTAGTTGCATATAGTTTGATTGCATGTTTAAGTTGCATAGTAGGGGTATTTTAGTATCTTGTAGTTAAATTCTACATGAATTTTTTTCTTAGTTTTCTTTTGTCTTATTTACTTAGTATGTGTTTAGTTGCATAACATTGCATAATCCCAGGTTTTTAGTTAGTTGAATTCTAATTTGGCCTATGATGAAATAGAAGTTTGATAGATTTTTGAACTTGGTTGATATCTTGAGCTTAGTTATAATTTTATACATGATATAATTCATGCTTTCTGTTTAGATGTTACCAGGTAGCACGACATTGTTCCTATTTGCTTTGTTGGTTAAGATTAGCATGCTTGTCTGCTGAGAGGAAAATGTTGTTTTTAATGATAGAATTGTGTAGGAAGTGAGTAATGACTATGAAGACACTTAAACTCAAGTTTTGGGAACGCATGGGTATGTTTGCTTTATATATATATAAAAAAATTGAATAATTACCGTGGTTAGTCTTGTTTCGGGGCCTTTGTTACTTGAGTAAGTACGCCCGAGGGGATTGTCTCTACACCTAGCGCCCTAAGGTCTTACTGGTTTGGGAGTCGTTGGTTGAAAGCTCGCTAAGGGGTAGCACTGTTAGCCTAATGGAATGAGACATTGCACAGTCATGGGAAATATATATATATATAAATAATAATAATAATAATAATAATAATAAAAATCAATAAACACCACGGGAAAATCTGAAAATCGCTCCGTGAGTAAAAATAAAGCAGAATAAAGCATTTGTTGAACCTTAGCTTGTACTGATGTGTTAGAGTAGTTGTTAGTTCATTTGTATGCATAGTTCTTGGTTTGAACCTCAATTTTCTTCATTAAGCAGTATAGCATGTGAAATCCTCAACTTTTTCAAGTTTATATGTGAACACATCACACACACACAACATCTTTATAGCAGGTTAGGATTATCTGATTGTATGTCATTATGCATGTAGCTTAGTTTGATGTTGTGTTCTTGGATCTTGATATTTTTATGAGGCATATCGTATTAGAATTCTTAACATGGCTGGAAATCTGGGGATTCTTTGTCATAGTAGTGTAGCTTGCATAGCATGTAGATTGCATTATATTGTGTTGCTTGCGGACAAGCAACGGTTTAAGTTTGGGGGTATTTAATAAGTGGATTTTATATACACTTATCCGGTATCTTTTACTTGAATTAGTTGTTTATATTTATGTGTCTTAGTTACTTTTCATGCATTTTGTGTTCATTTTGTAGGTTATACGTTTGGGAGCGGTGTGAGCGACTATTGGTAAGGAAAAGCAAAGAAAATGAAAAGAAAAGGCAATCCGGACATCATTTGGGCTTTCATGTTACTTCATGTTCTTGGCTTGGAACTTGGACTACATTGTAGAGTGTCTTCGTAGCTTTCCAGAATATCTTGAATCGCTCTAATCGGAGTTCGGATGCAAGAGTTATGATCGTTGTACCAACGAACGTCAAACTTCCCTGTTTTGGTTAGCCATTTTCATAGCAGTCCCTTTCCAGCTCGATTTCAGCCTTCATCCGGCCCGAATTTCTCAATCATCAAAGAATGAAAGTTGTAGAGCTCGTCGATATCTTCGATTTGATAGGTGGCAGGCCTCGTAATTCTTTCCGGATCAAACGTTATGGCCATTTTACCAGAGCACAATGCAGCAGAAACCCACCCGCGCGCGGGCGCGCGAATTCCTCGCAGCCGCGCAACTTACAGTAGCAAAAAGACGCGATTTTCAGCATTCACACGGCCGCGCCCAACTTATGCCAATTCTTGCGCGGCCGCGCGACTTCGGGTGTTGACCAAAGCTGACTTTTCATTAAACAGTGCAATTGAAGCGTAACGGAGAGGGGGATTCAACTAGGGCATATATATTAGACATATTATGATCATGTAAAGCATATTCCACCCCTTGGGGGCTGAAGCTATTGTTTTCTTCTCTCTTTAATTTCAATAATAGAATATAGTAGATTAGTGTAGGTATTTTCTAGAGTTGATTGGATTGGAGACTGGAAGCAATTGGAAATCATTAAAGATTCAACCTTGGCTCAAGAGAACAGATTTGCACTACAATTCTCTATCCTTATTCTCTCTTTGATTGCTTCTTGTATCTCATGATGTGTCTTTAATATGTGGATAATAGCATTAATTCAATTACGACTTAACTTCTATTCTGAGATTGCAATGGATTATATGGATTAGTTATTTCTGATATGTTTCATTGTTAGCCTTATTGATTTCTATGGATTTGTCTATTAAGATTCATGCTTAATTGCTTAGTTGATTGGCCATCAATTACTGTGATAACCCATATGAACTTGAAAGACGAAGTATGGGTTTAGATCGGATCTTGATAGCTTGTGATTGTATATTCTACATTGTGATGGGATGTATGATTTGTGCTTACGATAGACATATACCGAAGCACCACTCATAGTCAATTGAGAACTTGGAATTAAACCCGAATTATTTGTAAATCACATAGACATATAGTGATTTAGGTAATGTGGGTGTTCATGTGTATTCTATCAATTGTGGATTATATGTGATATGAGTATGGTGCATTGAAAGATGGCTATACTTTACTTTAGTGTTCTTGACTAACAAACCGGTACAATTAGTTTGGTTTAACATGAAATGTCTGGATTTGAATGAGTCAATAAATGAAATTGTAATCTCAGGTATTCGTTATCTAGTCTCACTCTAGAAGTAGTTAGGTTTATTTAATTTCGTAGTTTAAATACAAAATATAATATCATTCGTTTAAATAAGACTGAGATGGTTATGGGTTAATGCTTGGTGAACTTTGTTAGTTAATTCTCCATGGGAACGATACTTTACTTACTCTTTATTACTTATTGACCACGTATACTTGCGTGTTGTGCGTAACTAAAAATTACCCAACAACCCTCTGGGGGTTGTTCCCATAACTTTCATATTGGATATACTCAGCTTCGGCTTTTAAAGTGGTGAGGTCTTGAATCTTCCAAGATTTTAACCCCATCTCTGCCATTTCCCCGTGCTTAATCATTTCTGAGAATTGTTTTCCTATACCGACTTCCCTCTCATAAAATGAAGCTTTTTGAATATCTATGAAGGTCATCACCATCTCAGTCTCTGTCATGGATGGGATTACTTGAGCAGCCAGACGCCTCCATCTTTGGGCATACTCTCTGAATGACTCATTGACTTGCTTCTTGACTTTGGTAATCTGATACCTGTCTGGAGCCATCCGAGTTTGAAAGTTGTATTGACTAAGGAAAGTAAGGGCTAACTCCTCCCAGCTGTGGATTTTGGAATTATCCAATCTAGTGTACCATGTTTTAGCTTCTCCAGTTAGACTCTTCTGAAACAACTGCATTCTCAGTTTTTCATTCTCGGCGTAGGATCCGAGTTCTCCAATGAACACTTTTAAGTGAGTTAGGGATCTCCCAATGCATTATATTTCTCGAACTCTGGAGCCTTAAATTTTTTCAGATAATGAACCCCGTGGAAGATGTAAAGTTCTGAATAGTAAATGCTTTTGTGCTTTCCAATCCCTTTGATGGACCGAATGGTTTCTTCCATTTATAGAATTTCTTCCGAATATCACTGGTGTCTCGATCTTCTTTAAGATGGGTGATTTTAGGGGTTTTGCTGGACTTCTCAGTCTGAGACTCAGGTATTGGGACTTCTCTGTACGGACCCTGGATTCCTCCCTGTGCAGAGGATTTAGTTTGTATGGGGATTTGTGGATCGTGAGTTGATTTGTTTAGTTCTTTCAGGAGAACAGCCAACTCTGTTATTTGATTCCTTAATCCTTCGAACTCCTCGCAGGAAACAGGAAGAGGATCAGACTGGGCACTTGTAGCCATGTCTGACGGTGGGCTTTGTGCCTTTTTGGACTTTGAACGGGTAATGGGACCAATCGTTTCCCTACAAAAAGACTACGTAATTAAGTCTGAGAAAACATGGAAATGTTATATGTTATGAAATGTGTTCATTTTTTAAAAGTGTTTTAATGTTCTCCTGCAAAACGGATGTCAGTCGTTTGGATGACAAGATAACATGACATGTCTTGATATGAAGAAGGAACGCATATTTACTGTTGCCTCTTTTTTACTACTAACAAAAGAGCTCTAACTCATGCAAGCATACATGCGTCAACAAGTAATACAGAGCAAGTAAAGTATCGATCCCACAGAGAAAGTTGTTTACTTAAATTACTATACATTAATTAAATCACTATATTTATATACTCACACTAAAGATTAAACTTGGTTGATTCTTGAATTGCAAATAACAACTAAACTAATATAAACGATATAATAAATGATATTGGAACTAATGGGATTCTAACTTCATTTACTACTTCAGTCAATCGCCACTATCATGCCTGGCTTGTTCACATATCATAAGAAAGTAGCCAAGAGCACTAAAAGAGTATTAGCCATTTTTCAATGCACTAAGACTTACTTACACAGCATCCACAGATGATAGACTCTATGTAATCACCAATATAACCAACGTCACTATATGTCTATGTGAAATTGCAACTATATTGATTTTAAGTTCAAGCTCTTATCTTAACTTATACGGTGAAACAATATATGTCTATCCGGTTCACGAAATACATAAGCCATATCACACAAACCCTATATATACGATACTATCATGATTACGCCCATATTTGCATGTTCATTGTCAATTCCATACAAATACTGAAACGAATGGTGATCAAGCATTCATGCATGCAAAACAATCATGACAGACATCCCATATAATATGCAAAACAACCCAACATTTAAGTATGCAATCAAACTACATAATAAAATCCGTTAGAATCCCATAATGGAGTTTAGTTCATGACTAAACCAAAAGCCATTATGGGATCAAAGTTAAACATGATCAATAATCAACAATTGAAAGAGGAAAGATGAAACTATCAAACCCAATTGCTGAATACACATAAATATCCAATCCCCATAAGATTCCAGCAAAAACTAATATTAATAATCCGCTCTCGTAGAGAGATCCCAAGAAGGAGTAGAAAAGTAGCGTTATAGCCTCCTTCTACGTTGGAATCCTCTCTAGAGAGTAAAAACCCTAATTACGATGTAAAGTTACATGAAAACTAATAAAATGTCGAATCATCCCCCTGACACGAGTCGGGAATCGTTTTAAATCAATTACAACCTTTAAAATTCGGAAATAAAATAAAACACATCAGCAGCATCAGATATCGCGCGTGGCCGCGCGCTCTTCCAGCATAATAGTCTCACGGCCGCGAGACTTGCAGTAGGTTCATATGTTCGCCGCTTTCGCACGCGTGCTGCAGCGCCCATAGTTTTGTTCGTCTCGTGGGCCACGAGACTTGCGTAAAGAGCATCCAAGATCTGGTTGGTGATCGCGCATAGCGCTTTCTTGAAAGGTTATTTTTTGCATGTACGCCGCTTGAAAATCTGCAGTCCCGGTTTCTATTTTCCTCCATCGCCGCCGCTTGCTCATATGCTCTATTTCCTTGCACCAATGCACCTCCATGCCATGCATATCCCATCCTTTTACCTTGTTTCAAGCATCCATTTGCCTTATTCTCCAAAACACCACCAAAATAGGCCGATTCCTACACTTATTCACCAAAAGGAGTTTTAAGAAAGTACAATGCAAATTAACATGAAATGCAGCTAAACTAGACTAAAATGTACTTGAGATGGGCATAGTTCGCATGAATTGGTACTCCATAAGTAGGTAAAAATCTTACTTATCAAATACCCCCAAACTTGAACCATTGCTTGCCCTCAAGCAATGCATACTAATGAATAATGAAAGATGCAACTACATTACTATGCACTTAATTCTCACATTGTCCCAACCATTATAGGCATTCAGTCCAATTTGCCTCAACGACGTTTTTCTAGATTTGAGAATACAAATTCAACCCAAACTGCAGGCATAATGTCATATATGCAAATAATTCACCAATGCTATATGATGATGTCAGGTGTGTGTGTCAGGTTCACCAATACTTGATTTAGGTGTAGAATGCTCATGCCAACTTGCTCAAACCAGAAAAATTATAGCATAAATCAAGACTTATGTTTATATATGCGACATGAACTATTCCAACATCTTAAAATAAACTAAGGTTCAACAATGAGTTTATCTACTTTATTCTACTCACGAGGATGAATTTCGCTCTTTCTCGCGGTGTTTATTGCTATTTTTCTTTTCTTTCTTTTTCTACATAACTGTGCAATGTCTTACTCCATTACGCACACTGCTACCCCTTAGCGAGCTTTCGACCAACGACTCCCAAACCATGAAAGACCTTAGGGCGCTAGGTGTAGAGACAATCCCCAAGCATTTTACTCAAGTAGCTGTATTCTCAAATAAGACTAGCCATGCTATTTCTACTTTTCTTTTCTTTTCTTTTTTTTATACACAGATACCCATGTTTTCCCAAAGTTTAAAACTCGATGTTTTATACAGCCTCACAACCATTTATCATATATTTCTCTTTTTAACACTACATTTTTCCGTCGAGCAAAAGACATGTGTTTCTTATACCTACAAGTACTTGTGAACCCATTTGTGCAAACCGAGAGCATGTATATAGCATTATGAATTTCGTTGTATAAAACGTTATAACTTAGCTCAAGTTATCCAAAATATTCAGAATTCATTTAAAAACTTCACTTTCATCATTGTCTAGACAAATTTTTTCTAAGCGGAACTAACTGTGAGGTAAGCAACATGCAACTATGTGCTAAACTGTGAAACTAAACATGCACATAAAATTAAACTAATCATGAAACTATATGAGTTATATAAAACTAATCATGCAAAACTAAAAAAAAAAAACTAACTACTACCTAATACCCCCAAACTTAAAATATTCAATGTCCCAATTGAATGAAGGTAAAAGGTATGAAAACTCCCCTAATTATCGGTGGTGCCACCCTCCTTGGGTGGTGAGTCCGGTGGTAGATATGGTGCAGCGGTTCCAAACTGAGGCCATTCTTGTGTTGTTCCTTGTTGCGCAAACGCTTCGGCTAGAGCCCTTGTGAGTCCCGTCGCAAATGTGCCCAAATTGTTGTACATGGTATCGACCTTGCGCTCCAACCTTCTGGGCTTTCGATCGCCATAGGTGGCACACGTGTGCATGGACGGGCCCGCTTCATCTGTTTGCGGGGGTTGTTGTTCTGGAAAAATAGGATGAATGATGAATCCTAGTCTGAGTGGATGCGGTACACCACCTACCCAGTCTTCAAACTTTTCGATCGTGGCATGAGTAATGTCCTCCGGCTTTGGGTATCAGATCCGCCGTTTCCCAGCTTGCATCCCTCGATTAGCACAAAGCATGGCTACCACGGATGCGTGTGGAATGCTCCCAACCGTTGTTCCCCTCAGAATAGCAAAAGATATTCTCATGAATGAGATGACCAATGTTGATGTATTTTTCGGTGATTATGCCCCACAGAAGACGTGCCCTCTCCGCTGATATTTCGTGCTGATGGGCTGAAGGCAAGAGCATGGCACATATGAACAAGTTCCACGCTTTTGCATAGCGATTTAGTGCTGCAGCTGGGAATAATCGCGGCTGTGTTGTGCCAACTTTATAAGTCCATTTTGTACCCAGTACACATAACTCTACAATGATCAGCTCCATGTCGGTCTCCAAATGAGCGCTGGTTATCGAATTAGCAGCCCCCACTGGCGGTGCCTCCATAATTTTGAAAATTAAACGAATAGCACGGGGTCTGTAATTTACCTCGTTACCCCGAACCAGAGATATTCCGCTCATAGTGACCTTGGCATTGGCATAAAATTCACGGACTATTCTCATAGGACTGGGTATTGGAGTCGCCGTTAATCCACCCCAACCTCGCTCTCGAATCATGGCGCATAACCCGACCATCCCGATCACGGCTTGAATCTCTCTCTCTCGACGAAACGTTTTTCACCACAATGCGGTAGTATTCTTGTTGAGCTTCCAAATTAAGGAATTTTTTGTGATCCACAATGTCAGCCTCTTGACTGCCCACAGAGGATGAAGAAGACGACGCAATAGATCTTGCGCGCTTAGGCCCCATTTGTATTTGCTAGTAATTGCACAGATTATATGATTGAGAAAGAAGAAAAGCTTGAAATTGATAGCTCTTACACTTTCTTCTGCACTCCAACATAGAAACCCTAGCTTTATAGCACTCTTAGAAAAGTTGAGGAGATATGGACTTTGAATGAGGAAAGAATCGTGGCTGATTGATTGAGAGATGTGCGGCTCGAAATTATAACTGACGAAGAGATAGCGATGTGAGTTATGGAAAGGGAGAGAATTTCGCTTCTGTTGATATCTAAATGAGAGTCCAAATAGTCCCCAACTCTATTTTAAACCGGCCAGATCTGTCTTAACTTGGTGTCGTCATGAGGCCATGAAATGAAGCTTGTTGATTAAGTCGGGGCGCGCGCTAGACTTACAGTAAACATTGGGTGGGTTTTTTATCCGACGCTGTGGTCGCGTAGATTTTCTCCTTCCAGGGTTGCACGGCCGCGAGATTGAAGACTGTTAACTCTATCGACTTAGCGCGTGGGCGCGCGATTTTCATAGGCTTGTGCCCCGTGGCCGTGTGATGTTCATTTCCATTCTGTCAGTTAGTGATGTTATCCAGTGATGGTTCCTACATAGATATTAATGTACCATGTTAAGGCATGACTTACTGATTTCATATTACTAACAGCATGCAAGCATTCTCATATCCATTCTTGTGATAATCTTACGCATGAATAATGGTATCCAATTAAAAAGGAGTTTGATATAATTACTGAAATAACTCAAAATGAAAAGACTAAGCAAGGGAGAGAATAATAATGGGTTGCCTCCCAATCAGCGCTAAGTTATAGTCAATTAGCTTAACTGTCTCTGACTTCATTTCACCGTTGGAATTGTGGTGCTTCCCTTCGTATTCTCTGCACCCTGAAATTTCATGAACTCGTCTTTCGCTAATGGCTTTTCCTTCAAACCTGCATTTTTACCCGTTGCATATATCAATGGTCCATACTCCCTCAATTTTTGTACTTCATCTTGTAGGCACCAGGCCACCACGTCAACTAGAAAGCACTCTTCTTCATCCGTTGGTAAACTGATTGCTTTAAAGATGTTGAAAGTAATCTCTTGATCCTGGACGCGCATAGTAAGTTCACCTTTCTACACATCTATTGACGTTTCACTGTGGGCCAAAAAAAAAAGGGCCTTCCCAATATTATTGGTATGCTTTTGTCCTCCTCGTAGTCTAAAATGATGAAATCGGCTGGAAAAATAAACTTGTCCACCTTTACCAACACATCCTCAACAATTCCTCGTGGATATGTGATCGATCTGTCAGCTAGCTGTAATGATATGTTTATTAACACTGACAAGGGCATCAAATTTATGCTTGCCCCAAGATCACATAAACACTTACTGAAGTTCAACTTCCCTATGGTATATGGAATTGTGAAACTGCCTGGATCCTTCAGCTTTGGAGGTAATTTATGTTGAAGCACTGCACTGCATTCCTCTGTCAAGGCTACTATTTCAAACTCATCTAATCTCCTCTTCCTTGACAATATACCCTTCATAAACTTGGAGTAGCTGGGCATTTGTTCCAATGCCTCGACGAAGGGTATGTTGATCTGCAGCTTTTTGAACACCTCCAAGAATTCATTCGAACTATTTATCTTCCCTTTTCTTTATTAATCTCTCATGGATATGGAACCCGAATGTGCATTGGTGGTACTGGACTCTTAACTCGCCTCCTCCGAGCTCGCTTTGTTTTTCTTCCGCCGATCCTCGATTTCTCCAATTTTCCGCTTCATTATCGGTTCGGTTTCTCGCTTTCATGCACCAAGGCGCTTCTCAAGACATTCTCGGCGGCGCGATTTTATAAGAGTCGATAGTGTCTTTCCCAGATCTCAATGTAATCGCTTGGCATTGTTCCTTCCCTTCTCTTCTTGGATTCGTCTCCGTGTTACTTGGCAATGAACCCTGGGGCCTGTTAGTAAGCATGTTCGCCATCTGCCCCATTTGAGTTTCCAGATTCTTTATAGCCACTGCTTGGCTCTTGATCATAACTTCTGTGTTTGCCATGTATTTCATCATCATCTCCTCCACTTCTGATTTCTTTTCTTGCTGAGGTGCAGCTGGAGTGTGATGTTGCTGTTGTTGTTGAGAAAATTCTGGCGGAAAAGGTGGTCTAGGATTAAATTGCGGTTGTGCCTGAAATTGGTTGTTTGGTTGAAATTGAGCTTACTGATTTCCTTGATTATTCGACCAACTAAAATTTGGATGATTTCTGTTGTTGGGGTGGTATGTGTTCTGAAATTGGCCTTGGTCTTTCCTGTAGTTGCTCACATATATCAGACCGATTTCGAAATGATAGCACATTGGTCCGTCGAAAGTGACCTCGCACAAATCTCACATATGTAGGCAACCGCCTTTTACCTTTCCTTCACCAAAGTATCTATCTTCTTTGCCATAGTCGTCGCCATGTGGCCGATAATCGAGTAATGGCATCAACTTCCAACACACCCGCAACTTTGGTTTGTGGCATACGGGATGTAGGATTCTGAAAGTCATTAGATGTCATTGTCTCAATAAGATCATAGGCTTCCTCATAGTTCTTTTCCCATAATGCACCTCCTGCAGCTGCATCTACAATCGATCTCGACTGCCATCCTAATCCATTATAAAACGTGTTAATTACCATCCAACTGCATACCGTGATGTGGGCACTTTCTCAAAGATTTCTTTATATCTCTCCCATGCTTCATGTAACGATTCGCCTGTTGTTGCTCAAATTGAGAGATAGCTGTCCTCATCTTTGCAGTCTTAGCCATTGGGAAAAACTTAGCTAAGAATTTATGTGCTAAATCCTCCCATGTAGTTATAGATCCTGCTGGCAGAGAATGAAGCCAACTTTTTGCTTTATCCCTCAATGAAAATGGGAACAACCTTAGTCGAATAGCATCCTCCGTCACACCGCAGTATCTCGAATGTATCACAAATTTCAATGAAACTCAATAGATGTTCATTCGGATCATCCGTGAAAAAAGACCCTAAATCGAATCGTGTTCGCACCATTTGAATAGTGCCAGTCTTGATCTCGAAAGTATTGGCTGCTATCGCTGGTCTGATTATGCTGGACTGTAGTCCGTTGATATTGGGCATGGAATACTCTTTCAGAGCCCGATGCTCCTCTCTTTGATCTTCTCCTTGTGCTTCTACCGCCATGTTAGTTGTCGTGTTTTCCAATCGTTTTGTAATTTTTCACGACACCGCTTTCCAACCTCTCCCGCTTATATTATCCTAATGTGTATTAACTCTGGGGTTGGTTGACCGTAAAGCGCATAAAAATTTATCCAAATTCTGAAACAAAAACAAAAACTGAAATGAGATAAGACTAGAATTGTCTAAGTCATACAATATAGCTTAAAACTAATGATAATAATACTAAATTAAACGCCTTTCAAGAATGGCGCCTAAAAACTTGTTGCTTAAAACTAATGATAATAATACTAAAAAAACTTTGTCTTAAAAACTTATTGCCTCTTTTTTACTACTAACAAAAGAGCTCTAACTCATGCAAGCATACATGCGTCAACAAGTAATACAGAGCAAGTAAAGTATCGATCCCACGGAGAAAGTTGTTTAACTTAAATTACTATTCATTAATTAAATCACTATATTTGTATGCTCACACTAAAGATTAAACTTGGTTGATTCTTGAATTGCAAATAACAACTAAACTAATATAAACGATATAATAAATGATATTGGAACTAATGGGATTCTAACTTCATTTACTACTTCAGTCAATCGCCACTATCATGCCTGACTTGTTCACATATCATAGGAAAGTAGCCAAGAGCATTAAAAGAGTATTAGCCATTTTTCAATGCACTAAGACCTACTTACACAGCATCCACAAATGATAGACTCTATGTAATCATCAATATAACCAACATCACTATATGTCTATGTGAAATTGCAACTATATTGATTTTAAGTTCAAGCTCTTATCTTAACTTATACGGTGAAACAGTATATGTCTATCTCGTTCACGTAAAATACATAAGCCATATCACACAAACCCTATATACGTATACTATCATGATTATAAATTCATATTTGCATGTTCATTGTCAATTCCATACAAATACTGAAACGAATGGTGATCAAGCTTCATGCATGCAAAACAATCATGACAGGACATCCCATATAATATGCAAAAAAACCCAGCATTTAAGTATGCAATCAAACTACATAATAAAATCCGTTAGAATCCCATAATGGAGTTTAGTTCATGACTGAACCAAAAGCCATTATGGGATCAAAGTTAAACATGATCAATAAACAACAATTGAAAGAGGAAAGATGAAACTATCAAACCCAATTGCTGAATACACATCAATATCCAATCCCCATAAAATTCCAGCAAAAACTAATATTAATAATCCGCTCTCGTAGAGAGATCCCAAGAAGGAGTAGAAAAGTAGGGTTATAGCCTCCTTCTACGTTGGAATCCTCTCTAGAGAGTAAAAACCCTAATTACGATGTAAAGTTATGTGAAAACTAATAAAATATCGAATCATCCCCCTGACACCAGTCAGGAATCGTTTTAAATCAATTACAACCTTTAAAATTCAGAAATAAAATAAAACACATCAGCAGCATCAAACATCATAATAGTCTCAAGCTTCTTCCGAAGATGATAGACTCGCGATAGTTCAGATGTTCATATTTGGTCGCTTCGTCGCGCTACGCGCGCGGTCCATATAGTTTGTCTCGTCTCATGCGCCGCGAGACTTTCAGTAGCATCCAAGATCTGGCTGTGTGATCGCGCAGGCGGGCGTTCTTGAGGCTATTTTGCCGCGCGGCTTGAAATCTGCAGGTCCTAGTTTCTGTTTTCCTACTACTGCTGCTTGCTCCATTATGCTCTATTTCCTTGCACCAATGCACCTCCATGCCATGCATATCCCATCCTTTTACCTCGTTTCAAGCATCCATTTGCCTTATGCTCCAAATCACCACCAAAACAGGTCGATTCCTACACTTATTCACCAAAAGGAGTTTTAAGAACGTGCAATGCAAATTAACATGAAATGCAACTAAACTAGACTAAAATGTACTTGAGATGGGCATAGTTCGCATGAATTGGTACTCCATAAGTAGGTAAAATCCTACTTATCAGACTTCCCTTCGCGTTTGGTTTATCAGAGGCAGACCTATCTTAGGCTACTCTCGCGACTTTTTGGCATGACGGTTCCCATATCATCGCAATTTACTGGATAGGAAGTTAATCTGATCTTTCAACTAGAGTGAATATGGGTAGTGCCTTTCATGACCCTAGGGGGATTAGTCTCCCTTGAGTCCAGTAATCAAACACCGACTTGTTTTCCTCCTGGTGGAGGAATCACACAACATACATTCAAATACATCGTGACTAACCGAATAGAAATGATGACATGTGTGAAGCACTAATATCACATGCAGATATGGTGTGAAGCACTAAAGTGCAATAAATAAAGTATTAGTATACATCCATTCAATGTAAATGCAATATTCACACATAAGTAGATAAATTTTTTGAAAAGTTTGAATAGCGACTTAAGCCCTCTTACTGGAGTCCCCAGCAGAGTCGCCACATGTCGATGTCGGGATTTTTATTTGTCCCTTTCTGTGTTTGTCTTTTGGTGTTCTCATTTTAGGTGAGTTATGTATGAAAAGGTCCGACTTGTATATATCGATGATTTGACTTTAAGAGTCGCCAGTTGGTAGATTTTAAATGGTTGTACCAACTCAACCAAAAATTATTTGTACAAAGACCCAATGATTGGACATTGTTTAACTGGTCTTGGAAACCGAGAATCGTTAGAGTTCGGAGGCTTGATTAAGCGGAGGAAAGGTGTTAGGTACCCCCCGACTTCCGTGAAAACACAGTTACCACCACTTTTCAATTAACTTTTATCTGCGTATGTGTGTGTGTGTGAGTAGGGCCTATGTTCAATTATTTGGAAGTAGTGATATGCCTCGTTTGGACCTATATACAAAGGGTTTGACTTTTGTATAAAAGTTCAATTTTAACAAGATATAGCAGTGCAGTTATGGAAAACAGGTTTTCAAACCCTTATGCTCAATGGTAATTGAGGCCTTTGATACTTCCATTTTATTATGTGTTTGGCTTGATTATATTTATTTTTGAGATGCGAAACATCTTTGAGAAAATAAGATACATGGCAGTGCCGAACTCCTTGTGGGCATGAGAGCCATATAAGGATATCCAGACACCGTAGATAATTTACAAGCTGGTTGTAGCTTAGAAATGTCCATCGTGGGACCGAATCTAGATTCAGAAACTGAATCTGTGATCACATTATTGCTAGGCTCACATGAAAGATTAATATGTATAAAAGCTAGAAAAAGAACTAGATTAGAGTAAATCTAAACCATTCTAGCTTAAACGGTTCCAGTTTAGTCACTTTTAAACCAGTCAAAATTAGAAATAGCCAGAGTTAGGCAAATCTAGCCCGCAGGCTGGAAGATTAAATATCTACATTATGAAAGCAGTTAAAGCAGATATTTATATAAAAGCGGTAAATATAAATATATATATATATAAGCAGTACCACTACAAGAAAAAGCTTTATTTCCGACGGAAGTAATCTCGATTGAACACATTCAGTCAACGTTAAGCTAATATCAACTGAATATTTCGTCGAGCTTAAATCAGTCGACCTTAATGTATCCTCGACGGATATCCGTCGGAATTAAGCCCCCTCCTTGGCGCCATGCTTTCCCGCCAGCGCGAGTATAAACTCGACGGAATATGTGTTATCCTTGACGAAATAATGCATTGAAAGTATGTTAAAGTCGACTGAACTAACCTCGACGGAATTCCGTCGAGAATAAATTTTAAAACCTAATTAGCAGTGTCTTCTTCAGCGCCTCCCTCATTTCATTTCTCTCTTTCTCTCTCCTCATTCCCTCACTCTCTCACTGCACCTACTCCCTCTCTCATTATCTCTCTCTGCTCCGGCAACCACCTCTCCTCCCTCCTCTCTACTGTGACCACCTCTCCTCCCTAAGAATGACGACCCACATTTTCCTAAGCCCTTCTCCCTCCCCTCGTAATCTTTCTCCTCCTCTCCAAAGAATGGTTAGTTTCTCAAGTGAGGTAATTTTCAAACTTCAACTCAATTGTGTTAGGGTTAGGGTTTATATGCGAGCCACTGATTTTGTGTTTGGTTGTGTTAATGTTTAATTTATTTTGTTAGAGTTGAAACTAATGAACTTGGCTGAATTGTAGTTTAATTTGGGTTCGATATATAATTTAGGGGGTATTTTGTTATTTGGGATATATATATATATATATAAAAAACTGATGTTGAGGCTGATTATAATATTGTTCAAATTGGGTTTGGAATGCTGCAATTTGGGTTTCATATATATGTTGCAATTTCAGTTTGATATTTACTGCAATTTGGGTTTGATATGCTGCAATTTGGGTTTGATATTTATACTGCAATATCTGGTTTGATGATAATTATACTGCAATTTGGATTTGATAAAATTTGGATTATATTTAGGTATAGCTTAGTAGTAGGTATATTTGTTATTTTCGACGGAATTCTCGACCTAATTTCTGTCAGAATTAATCAATTACAAAATTTGGAGGCACTATACACGTGTATATAATCCTTATGTTTCCCAATATTAAAATAATATAAATAGAATTTACTTAGTTTCTTAATATTAAACTAGAATAAATTAAATAATTTAATTTAATAAAAAAATTTAAAAATTTAAAATTTTAATTTAATTAAATGTTACTTACTTCATTTTAATTAATTTAAATAATTAATATAATTAGTTTCTAATATTAAAATATACTAAGTAACATTTACTTATTTTAAAATAAAATAAAATAAAAAAAAATATGATATAATAAAATATAATACAAATTAAATTTAATTTTAAGAAGATAATAAAATTTAAATAAATTAAATATTATAATATAATATAATACAAATTAATTTAAATTAAAATAAAATAAATAATTTTATTTAAAATAAAATAAAATAAAAATATGATTTAATTTAAGATAATACAAATTCAATTCAATTCAATTCAATAAAAAATGGACTTAATTTAATTAAAAATAATATAATACAAAAAAATATAATTAAACTGAGTATATGATGACAATGTGTTGGTTGATGATGTCGTTGACGTACTCGATGTTGACGAAGTGGAGGAAGATGTGGTTGTCAGTCCGTATGTGATGGTAGAAGATGATATTGAGAAAAAAATTGATACATAAGAGGAAGAGACAGAATCTGAAGATGAAAATGAAAATAATTTTGATTCTGACGGGTTTGACGACGTACTACTTCACTAATTGGTGTTTTGTAAATATTATACAACGAAATTATATTTAATAATTACATTGAAATTTAATTAATGTCATCGTATCTATGTATGTTATTTCAGAAGACAAATTATGCCATACATGCGGTGGAGGTGGTCAGTGGTGGCGGACGCTCTGGATCGGGTGACCGCTCCCAGGGCAGGTCGTCTTCAGATGCTAGTGAGTTGATTTCTTTTTTTGGCTCAGTAACATTTTTTTCATAACTATATTATACATTCATTGACAATGTCATAACAATATTAAACATACAGATGCTAGATGTCGGCATCAACGAGGGCCTAACCTCGATCGATTAGGTCGTCGTAAGCGATGGCCGACGTCGTTCCGATTGATGTCGGCCGTCTCGTAGAAGTTTCAACTATCACTTATGTTCAATTGCGATGATATTATTATGTGATTAATAAATTAAAATATTCTTAAAAAATTTTATATTCTAGTATTATAGATCATGTCGCTAAGGCGATCAGACACGCCCATCCGCTCGACGATCTCCCTACTCGGGTGCATGCGATTTAGCGAAGATCAAGCATACGATGTCGGCTTCATGGAGAGGTGTTGTTATGAGTTTCACGTAAGTCGAATTACATATATTAAATCAAGGTCCATGTTATTTACATATTGTTCAAATAATTAATTATACATATGTTATGTGTGAGACCCCAGATTTTATGAATAAATATTTAATTTTCTCGAAATAAATTTTTTTTTGAATATTATGGTGTGGATTTGATATAATGTTATAGTTATGGATAATATTTATAAATTTTGCAAAGTACGCAAGTTGTTATATAATATTCGATTGGTTGAGGAATATTTTTTTTGTCGGAGAATATCAGTGTGACGGTACAATCAATGGTGGACCCCGAAACGGAATTATTGCCGGATTGAGAAAATGACAAAAATATTTTATGAAAATAACGGCGAAAGTTTTACCGTTAATACTGTTGAACTACTCGGTAGTAAAAATATAGTAATACGCGTGGTTGCATAGTAGCAAACGGTATTGATTATTGATGCTTACGTGATAAGTCACTCAGTTTTGTTTTATTGGTATTATTAATGTAATAAAACTGAATACTTTTATAAAGTTATTCTATAAATAGAATATATTATATTCTATTATGATAGTGTTATATAAAGGTCTGCATAGTGTTTTGCATAGTAAAATCTTTTTATATAAAATGTAATACTTTTATAAAGTTATTCTATAAATAGAATATATTATATTTTATTATGCATAGTGTTGTATAGTGCTGCGATAGTATTTTGCATAATAAAATCTTTTTTATATAAAAATGAATACTTTTATAAAGTTATCATTTTATTAGACAATAATTAGAATATATTATACTTTATTATGCATAGTGTTTGCATAGTGCTTGCATAATGTTTGCATAGTAAAATCTTTTATAAAGTTATTCGTTTTATTAGATTATAAATAGAATATATTATATTTTATTTAAAAGATTTTGCTTTAAATATGGACCGTCAGATTAAAGTAAATTAATCTGGACCGTTCATGAGTTAGTTACTATGCAGTCCATTTTTCTATAAATAGAAGCTCATTCCATCATTATTTCTTACTAATTCACTGAAACTCTAGAGAGATAAACTATAGAGAGAAAGAAGAAAAGTATTCTGCTACTTCACTACTCATATATCCAGTACTCTTCTTCTTAAGGTAAGGGATATTATTTGTTGTACTCGTAAGGGATATTATTTGTTGTACTCGTAGGGGATATTATTTGTTGTACTCATAAGGGGTATTCTTTCTTTCTTATTCGTGAAGAGAACTTCTGTTATTCCATTCTTTATTATTCTGTTGGAATAACCTGTATACGCGGGATACCCTATACTTGGTGAAATTCTTCTGTTATTCCATTCTTTTTTATTCTCATTGGAATAACTCTTTTATGCACAAGTACCGCATACATGGTGAAATTCTTCTAATATTCCGTTTTTTATTATTTTGTGGAATATCATGTCTCAGACGTTTACGTCGGACTGGTTCCATTATTTATTATTTCATTGGAATATCCATGCATGCGTTTATGTCGGACTGGTTCCATTATTTATTATTCTGTTGTTGAATAACTTCGTCTGCATGCGGTTTATCGCATGCATGGTGAATTCTTCTGTTATTCCATTCTTTATTATTCTATTGGAATAACCTGTCTATATGGATTGCCACATGCATGGTGAATGACCCTTCGTATTCATTTCTTATTAAATTGTTGAAATGAGTCGTTTACGTGATTACCGCATGGTATGTGAAAATCCATTGCAGTTTCATATTTCTATGATACTCTTTTGGTTAAAGTTTTGGCTTCTATACTCCATGAAATTAGTGGAATATCCTTGATATTTGCGCTTCATCCAGTATCTTTTCATAGAAATATTATTCTGAGCATTCTTGAATTTTACTCCACAAAGCGGTATCATGTTGACAATTTGGACGTTATTGGTTCCTGGATAAATTAATTCTTGAACTTGTTTTATTGAATTCTTATATCATTGTCAGCATCCTCATGTTTATATTATATTGAAAGTCATATGTGGCGTGTAGTGCATAGATGGACTTGTTATGATTATGACCAGGGATTATTCGGTATAATCATGACTGTAATGTTACAAATGATGTGGAAAAAGTCCTCATTGGCCCGTAATGCATTGATGGACAGTTTTTGGTATGATTATGGCTATGGATTCTCTTCGGCTAAGGGTGCAAAGATGAATTGTTTTATGGCATGATCAGGACCGTTGATGAAAAGACAATTATCTTTGGCCCGTAGTGCATGGATAATTGTGGTCGTGATACTAAAGAATATCCTTGGCCGTAGTGCAGGGGTGATTCGATGATGTGGATTATTTATTGTCGAGTGCCGCCGATAAAAGTGATGAAAACCTTTTAAATCATAAAAGATAGTAGATTTTATTCTCTACTTGACTCTTCTAATGGATTGCTTGTTCCGCTGCAATTAAACTTGATAGTTATTATATTTTATCAGTTTAACACTGTTGAAGGCTAACGATAATTTATTACGCATTATCTTAGTCATAATATTTCTTCTTGGGCTAGTTGAGCTCACCCTTTCTTTCTTTCTTCTCTTGAAATGAGAATATAGCTGGGACGAGTCGGGGAACGGAGTGATGGTCCTAGATGGTGCATTAGTAGTCCTCACTATTCTATGAAATAGTGTGATAATAATTATAATAAGGACTCCTTTTGAGTTTAAATACTCTCTAGTAGAAAATATTTGTATTCAAACTCATAGTTTATGTTTTGTTGTATTGTACACGACAGTTGTATTATCAAGTTGTATTTGAATTATGTACCATGTATCTGGCGACTCAAGATGGGTGATGTATACCTAATTTTGGGGGCATCACAGTTGGTATCAAAGCTTATGGATATGATCCCTGGCTGAGATGTGAGACAAGAACTAGGAGGGGAGAGACGGGGAATTCCTTCGCTAGTATGACCTACTTAAGTTTATTTGATATTTAATTGGTCGGTCAGAGTATATGGATAATGTGTTACATGTCAATTAACCTTTGTTTTGTGGCAGTATTTTCAAATGGCATCCAAAAATGTTGAGATAAGCAATGAAGAACATGAGACCGTTGAGACACCTTTAATCACTAACCAGGTTAATGTGATGTCAGACGAAGAAGAAATTAGAGATATCTACGTGGTGCGTGAAGAACTAATAGTTGCACCCGAGCTAGTTGCAGAGGTAGCAGCTGAGAGTGAGGAAGAAGAAGAACCTGAGGAGAATTTATTAGAAGAATTTTATGATCAAAATTTAGCATTACAAAATTGTATTCATGAGTTAGAAGAGCAGGCTGAAGAACGGCAGGCGGTCGTGGAGACAAAATAGATGAAACCATTCCAAATTTTGTTACCCGATGTGCGATGCTTGAACAGCACTCTTTGGCAGAGTATAAGATATTAGAGCTGGAATCTGAGAATGCTATGATCAAAGTTCTGATGAAAGTAGAAACAAATGAACGAAGGAGAATAGATGACGCATGGGTAAAAGCCGCACGACGTGTAGATATTGTAGAAAAAGACGTCCGATCCAATAAAGCCAAAATAGATGAAATGTATTTTTCTTTTTGGACAACAATTGGGAGAATCCAACATTGAATTCGGAATTATCCTGTGCATAGCGGTCAACCCCAATTCGATATGGATCGGAGAATAATGATTCAAATCATGGATCAGGAATGAGACGAAGCACTTAAGGGTGGAATGTACCCTATAGCAAAGTCAAATCCAGTAGTTTAAGTGAGAGCGTTTGTCGAGGAACTCGAACGAAGTTATTACGGGTGAGTTAATGATAAACTCTTGCGAAGTTTATACCTTATTAGATACCAGTTCTATTCACTCTTTTATTTCACCTAGTTGTGTTCAATGTTTGAATTTAACTCTGGAGAAGTTAGATTTTGATTTATCTGTTGAAACTCAGTTGAGAGAAACCTTCGTTACATCCACTATTTATAAATCTTGTTAATTCAAATTGTCACTTTCACGTTACCTGTCAATCTTATCTCTTTGAAAATACTTGCCTTTGATGCGATTTTAGGAATCGATTGATTAACTAGTCATCATGTTTTTCGTAAGGTTATTAGTTTTCATATTCCTAACCAACCTGTTATGCGAATTCAAGCAACCAAACCACTAAAATCAATCATTGTCATATCAAGCCATAAGTAAAGAGCCCCGATCCTTTCGTTGTTGACTTCCTTGTGTGGAATGAACCGAAGCCGAACTTTCCGTAGGGGACGTTGTGAATAACGGTGACAAGTTAATAGGTATCAATGTGACGTGTTATCCAAGTCTTGGACGAGAGTCACAGTTTTGAATGATATTTTTATTGTTAATAAATTTCCTGACGTATTCTTGAAGACTTCTTAGCCTTCCCCTAGAGCATGAAATCAAATTTTGTATTGACCCCAGTACAAAACCCATTTCTAAAACCCTCAAATATTTCTTTAACTAAAATGAACGTAACATGCGCCAAAGACGTTGGCTAGAGCTGTTGAAGATTATGATCGTACCATTCAATATCATCGTGGAAGTACGAACGTGGTAGCTGATGCGTTGAGTGGATGATCGTATGCGGTTACAAGTGCGAATATATGAACCCATGTGAAGATAACGAATATACGATTAGAATCGACTTTAATCGATAAAGTTAAAGCCGCTCAAGCTACATACTCATAGCTGATGAATGTGAAGAAGAAGGTTCAAGATGGCGTTATTCTAGAAGCAAGAATCGACGAAGAGATGAAATCTCAACCCTCGATTTAATTGGCCCATTTGAAATCCTCGATGAAGTAGGAACTGTGGCATAAAGACTCGTTTTACCGCCAAGTATGTTGCGTGTTCAGAACATTTTTTTAATGTATCGATGTTACGTAAATATATGGACGAACGAACCACATTATTTAGAACTGGACGAGATAGCAGAAGATTTAACGTATGAGGAGATACGTGTTAAAATCTTGGATAAAAAGAATCGTATTCAACACTCAAAGGTTATACCTCAAGAGTTGGAATTTGAAATGAAGTCGAGGTATCCTCACCTGTTCAGCATACCAAGTACGTACTTAAATTTCGAGGGCAAATTTCCATAAGAAGGGGAGATTGTGAGACCCCAGATTTTATGAATAAATATTTAATTTTCTCGAAATAATTTTTTTTTTTAATATTATGGTGTGGATTTGATATAATGTTATAGTTATGGGTAATATTTATAAATTTTGCAAAGTACGCAAGTTGTTATATAATATTCGATTGGTCGGAGAATATTCTTTTTGTCGGGGAATATCCGTATGACGGTACAATCATTGGTGGACCCCGCAACGGAATTATTGTCGGATTGAGAAAACAACAAAAATATTTTATGAAAAAAACGGCGGAAGTTTTTGAATTAATACTATTGAACTACTTTCGGTAGTAAAAAGTACGATGTCGCATGGTTGCATAGTAGCAGCACGGTATTGATTATTGATGCTTATATGATATGTCACTCGCTTTTGTTTTATTGGTATTATTAATGTAATAAAAGCAGAATACTTTTATAAAGTTATTCTATAAATAGAATATATTATATTCTATTATGCATAGTGTCGCATAGTATTTTGCATAGTAAAATCTTTTATATAAAATGAATACATTTATAAAGTTATTCTATAAATAGAATATATTATATTTTAATATGCATAGTGTTGCATAGTAATTTGCATAGTGTTTTTTGCATAATAAAATCTTTTTATATAAAATAGAATACTTTTATAAAGTTATCATTTTATTAGAGATAAAAATTAGAATATATTATACTTTTTATTATGCATAGTGTTTGCATAAGGTTTTGCATAATATTTGCATAGTAAAATCTTTTATAAAGTTATTCGTTTTATTAGATTATAAATAGAATATATTATATTTTATTTAAAAGATTTTTCTTTAAATATGGACCGTCAGATTAAAGTAAATCAATCTGGACCATTCATGAGTTAGTTACTATGCAGTCCATTTTTCTATAAATAGAAGCTCATTCCTTCATTATTTCTTACGAATTCACTGAAACTCTAGAGAGATAAACTATAAAGAGAAAGAAGAAAAGTATTCTCGCTACTTCACTACTCATATATCCAAAGACTTTTCTTCTTAAGGTAAGGGATATTATTTGTTGTACTCGTAAGGGATATTATTTGTTGTACTCGTAGGGGATATTATTTGTTGTACTCATAAGGGGTATTCTTTCTTTCTTATTCGTGAAGAGAACTTCTGTTATTCCATTATATATTATTCTGTTGGAATAACCTGTATACGCGGGATTCCCTATACTTGGTGAAATTCTTCTGTTATTCCATTCTTTTTATTCTATTGGAATAACCTGGTTATGCGAAGTACCGCATACATGGTGAAATTCTTCTAATATTCCGTTCTTTATTATTTTGTCGGAATATCCTGTCTGTGCATTTACACCGGACCTGGTTCCATTATTTATTATTCTCGTTGAATATCCACATGCATGCGTTACGCCTTGGGACTCGGTTCCATTATTTATTATTACATTGGAATATCACATGCATGCGTTTATCTTTGGACTGGTTCCATTATTTATTATTCTGTTAGAATAACTTGTCTGTGCGGTTTATCGCATGCATGGTGAATTCTTCTGTTATTCCATTCTTTATTATTCTATTGGAATAACATGTCTATGTGGATTGCCACATGCAAGGTGAATGACCCTTCGTATTCATTTCTTATTAAATTGTGGAAATGAGCTGTCTACATGGATTACCGCATTACGGGTGAAAATCCATTGCAGTTTCATATATTCTATGATACTCTTTTGGTTAAAGTTTTGGCTTCTATACTCCATGAAATTAGTGGAATATCCTTGATATTTGCGCTTCATCCAGTATCTTTTCATGGAAATATTCTTCTATGCATTCTTGAATTTTACTCCACAAAGCGATATCGTGTTGTGATTTGGACGTTATTGGTTCCTCGGATAAATTAATTCTTGAACTTGTTTTATTGAATTCTTATATCATTGTCAGCATCCTCATGTTTATATTATGTTGAAAGTCATATGTGGCCTGTAGTGCATAGATGGACTTGGTATGATTATGACCAGGGATTATTCGGTATAATCATGACTGTAATGTTACAAATGATGTGAAAAAAGTCCTCATTGGCCGATAATGCATTGATGGACAGTTTTTGGTATGATTATGGATTTGGATTCCCTTCGGCCAAGGGTGCAAAGATGAATTGTTTTATGGCATGATCAGGACCGTTGATGAAAACACAATTATCTTTGGCCCGTAGTGCATGGATAATTGTGGGTCCGATACTTAAAGAATATCCTTGGCAGTAGTGTGGGGTGATTCTATGATGTGGATTATTTATTAAAGCGAGTCCCAGCGATAAAAGTGATGAAAAACCTTTTAAATCATAAAAGATAGTAGATTTTATTCTCTACTTGACTCTTCTAATGGATTGCTTGTTCCGCTGCAGTTAAACTTGATAGTTATTATATTTTATCAGTTTAACACTATTGAAGGCTAATGATAATTTATTCTGCATTATCTTAGTCATAATATTTCTTACTGGGCTAGTTGAGATCACCCTTTCTTTCACTGTTCTCTTCAAGAAATGAGAATATAGCTGGGACGAGTCGGGGAACGGAGTGATGGTCCTAGATGGTGCATTAGTAGTCCTCACTATTCTGTGAAATAGTGTGATAATAATTGTAATAAGGACTCCTTTTGAGTTTGTATACTCTCTAGTAGAAAATATTTGTATTCAAACTCATAGTTTATGTTTTGTCGTATTGTACACGATAGTTGTATTATCAAGTTGTATTTGAATTCTGTACCATGTATCTGGCGACTCAAGATGGGTGATGTATACCTAATTTTGGGGGCGTCACATTATGTCTGTTTGATAGAGATACTATAGATATGAGACCGACATCACTGAGGCGGATGGTGACGCCGTTATCATTGCCCGCATCTCTAAGAATTATGCCAGCTGGTTGTACGAGATGCGATAGAGGCGATCCCGTGGTAGAAGAATCGCCCGGATTACTTTATGAGAGCTTGATTACCATGGCCGTGAAGATCGAGATCTGACATAGATTGCGATGCGTGTGCGTATTGGGATGATGTTGCGTTCAAGACCAAGTCGGAGCAGATGAAGAAGAATCGAGGCAAACTGCGAGTTGAACATACTTCTGGCTCGTAGTCGTTTCAGGAGGTTAAGTTGGTATGTATTTCCCTTTAGTTTAGTTTAATATTAAACTGCAACTATAGTAAATTAAGGTGATATTATTTAATGTATATGATTTAGGCCATGCGGAGTAGCTTGGGCCGACCTCCTACTATGATGGAGATCTAGGATAGAGTCCATATGCCGAAGGGCTCTACTTCGGGGTCGACGATGTCTTCAGCAGCACTAGCTATACGGGTAATACATTTACTATAATAAATATTATTTAGGGTAATATTACGTAATTTATATGATGATACAAAGATAACTCAAATGTACATATATCAAATTACAAGAGCGGTTTGAGAAGATCCGCAGCCAGCGTATAACGGAGTTGCAGGCTGCTAGGGGCGATGCTGAGACGTTAGATTCCACCGTCCCTCCGCCCGAGATTAGTTTATCTCAAGACGAGGAGACGGCTTGTGAGACCCCATATTTTATCAATAAAGATTTAAATTTTGTCGAAATAATTTTTAATATTATGGTGTGAATTTGAGATAATATTATAGTTGTGGGTAGTATTTATAAATTTTGCAAAGTATGCAAGTGGTTATATTATATTCGATTGGTCGGGGAATATTCGATTTAGCAGGGAATATTCGTACAACGGCTCAATAATTGGTGGACCCCACAATGTAATTATTGTCCGGATCGAGAAAATGACAAAAATATTTTATTGAAATAACGACGGAAGTTTTACCGTTGATCATTGTTGAACTACTCAAGAGTAAAAGTACGATGTCGTGTGGTTGCATAGTAAGCACCAGTATTGATTATTGATGCTTATGTGAGAAGTCACCGGTTTGATTCCATTATTGTCGATTAATAATATGAATTATTATAGCGATAATGACGTTTTGTTTTATTCATATTATTAACGTAATAAAAGCGAAACATCTTTTTATATAAAATGCGAATACTTTATTAAAGTTATTCTATAAATAGAATATATTATATTTTATTATGCATAGTGTTGCATAGTGTTTTTGCATAGTGTTGCATAGTGTTTGCATAGTAAAATGTTTTTATATAAATAGAATATATTATATTTTATTTAAAAGATTTTGCTTTAAATATGGACCGTCAGATTAAAGTAAATCAAACTGGACCGATTCATGGATTAATTACTATGCATTCTATTTTCCTATAAATAGAAGCTCATTCCTTCATTATTTTCTTACGAATTCACTTTGAAACTCTAGAGAAATTATAGAGAGAAGCTATAGAGAGAAAATCTATAGAGAGAAAGAAGAAGAGTATTTAGATAATAATCATGGCTTGTTATAAATGATGTGATAAAAGTCCTCGATGGCTGTAATGCGTTGATGGATAGTTTTGGTATGATTATGACCTGGGGTGATTCGGTATAGTCATGACCATTGATAATTTGATGAAAATCCTTGACCGTGTATGAGGGGATGATTAGATGTGGTGGTTTATTTATTGTCGAAGTCTCCGAAAAAAAAATTGATGAAAACCTTTAAAACCTAAAAGATAGTAGATTTTATTCTCTACTTGACTCTTTTAATGGATTGCAGATATTAACCGCAGCTTAAACCTGGTTGTCATTGTATTTTATCGGTTTAACATTGTTGAAGGCTAATGATAATTTATTCGCATTATCTTAGTCATAATATTTCTTCTTTGGGCTAGTTGAGCTCACCCTTTCTTTCACCGTTCTCTTCGTGAAATGAGAACATAGCATTTGGGGACGAAGTCGGGAAGCGGAGTAATGGTCGAGAGGATAGCATTAGTAGTCCTCACTATTACGTGAAATAGTGTGATAATAGTTGTAATGAGGACTCCTTTTGAGTTTGTATAATATCTAGTAGACAATATTTGTATTCAAACTCACGTTTATGTCGTATTGTACCACGACAGTTAGGTTAATAAGTTGTATTTGAATTTATGTACCATGTAAGTGGCGACCTAAGATGGGTGACGTATACCTAATTTTGGGGGCGCCACGGTTGGTATCGAGCTTAGGATATGATCCCGCTAAGATGAGATAAGAACTAGGAGGGAGAGGCGGGAATTCCTTCGCTAGTATGACCTACCTAAGTTTATTTGGTATTTGATTGGTCACGGAGTATAGTGATAATATTTTGCATGTCAATTAACCCTTATTTTGTGGTAGTGTTTGAAAATGGCATCCAAGAATGTTGAGAATAGCAATGGAGCATGTGAGACCTATTGATTCTCCATGGATCAATAATCGAGGACAATGTGCAGCAGGATGGCAATAATCCTCCCCGTAAACAACAACAACGATCAATTGATGAATGACGATGACGTTTAAAAGGTTTTAGAATTCATGCAACATCAAAGCGAAAGCGAATTCTCGCCCAAAACGTGGGGTGGAAACACGAGAAACTCTCGGCGGTCACCGCTAAACAATTCAAGGCTGGGACCACCAGAGTTTAAGGGAGAGCCAAAACCACTTGGCGGAAGCATGGATAAAGCAGATTACCAAGATATTTGATGTCTTGGGATGCTCGAGGAGCAAAAGGTTCCTTTTGCACGCCTTTTATGTTCTTGTGAGAGAGGCCGATTCATTGGTGGGAATCGGTCCAGAAACGTACTCAACTCAACAGATGAAGATATCTTGGGAGAAGTTCGAGAGAGTCGTTCAATGACAAATACTTTCCTGAAAGTATTCGCCACATGAAGGAGGTGGAGTTTATCAAGTTGGAACAAAACAATATGACCGTGTCGCAATACGAGGCAAAATTTGCGGAATTATCACGGTTTGCGTCCCACTTGGTGGATAATGAAGAGAGAATGGCGCGAATGTTTTTCAGAGGTTTGAAGCCGGAGATACGTCAACATCTTATTTCTCATAAACCGTGTTTTTATTCAGATGTTGTAAATAGGGCTCGATTAGTGGAGTAGCGATAACGAGTCAACGCTAACTAAAAAGAGAGCGGTAAGCAAAATTATAATACCAAATGAGAGTAGTCATCGTGAGCGGTGACAACAAGCGTGGAGGGAATCAACAAAGCGGATATGGTAACCACTTCGGTGGTAATCGGGGCCAATAAAATAATAAGAATGGACATTTCAAGAAAAGGAGATTCAACAATGATGGAAAGACGTCAAAGCAAAGGCTTTTGTTGTTAAGGAAGGAGAAGGACCACCTATTATATGCTTCAAATGCGGAGGAGAGGGACACATCGGTCGAAATGCGCCATAAAATCAAAGCATGTTATAATTATGGAAGAGAAGGTCACTTAGCTCGATTTTGTGCCATCAAGACAAATTCAACTAGGATGGAAGCACCAAAAGGTCATCCTGCATAAACCAAAGCCTAGTAGTTTAAGAGAGAGCGTTTTTTTTTCTCGTGACGAGGAACCTGAATAAAATTATCACGGGTAAGTTAATCATAAGCTCTTGCGAAGTCTATACCGTGTTAGATACCAGTTCTACCCACTCTTTTATTTCACCTAGTTGTGTTCAACATTTAAATTTGACTCCGAAGAAGTTAAACTTTGACTTATTGGTTGAAACTTCGTTAGTAGGAGCCTTCGTTACCGCTACTATTTTTAAATCTTGTTTGGTTCAAATAAACATTTTCACGTTACCTGTCGATCTTATCTTTTTGAAAATATTTGCCTTTGATGGGATTTTAGGAATCAATTGGTTAACTACTCATCATTCTTTTCGTAAGGTTGTTAGCTTTTTATATTCATAACCAACTTGTTGTGCGAATTCAAGTAACCAAACTACTAAAGTCAATTATTGTCATATCAAGCCATAAGTAAAGAGCCCCAAACCTTTCGTTGTTGACTTCTTTGTGTGGAATGCAAAATAGGGGACTTCAGTAGGCAACATCGTGAATGAAGATGGCAAGTTTATAGGTATCATTGTGAGGTGCTATCTAGGTTAAGGGATAGAAGTCACAGTTGGTATCAATGTGACGTACTATCCAAGTCTTGGATGAGAGTCACAGTTTTGAATGATATTTCTATTATTAATAAATTTCCTGGCGTATTCATGAAGACTTCTTAGCCTACTTAGAGCGTGAAATCGAATTTTGTATTGACCCCAAAGACAAAACCCATTTCTTAAACCCTCAAATATTTCGTCAACTAAAAGGATCGTTTACGAGGATTATGATGAAAGTCATAATAAAAGCATTGGACTAATGAAAATCATGGGTATATGAAGTATTAGTAAGTGTTATGATGAGTTATGTGGTTATTATGTGAAAACATGAAAGTTTCTTAGAAATCACAAAGGGTTGAAAAATTAGATTTTGGTAAAAACGTAACATGAAATTCAATTGACCATATCTCCTATTATATTTTAAATTTTTGAGTGTGGTCAAGTCCTAGAGTTAGATCTATGAGTTACCTAACTAATCCAAGTGGAATTACTGGAAAAGGTGTTGTAGATTTTTGTGTGGACTGATTTTAGCAAAGGAGTGCAAAGCTGTAAAAACCGAAAAAGCTTCTGCCATGATTTTAGAGAGGCTGTTTCGGCCACTTAAATTATGAGAAAAATTCTGGCCTTTTAAGACATGAAGGTATATGGTATAAAGTACCTCCTGTCCAAAAATGAGCTCATTCTGACTTAAAATGAGCAAGTTATGACTATTTCAATATTTAGGTTTTTAAATGAAAAAACGCTATAACCGGAGTTCTATAACTCCGATGACCATGAAATTTAAACTAGAAGCTCACGTTAACATGTGTAAGGTCCTGCCAAGATTTGGGAATTTTTGAGTTAAACTTGAGGTAGCTAATTTCTTAATAAATTAATTAGAAATTGATTTTTGAAAAATAGTAAATGAATTTTAAAAATTAGAAAAATATATTTTCATCATGGGACTATATTATGCTAAATCCCAGAAAAGAAATATTTTTGGGACTGATTTGGTATTTTCATGAAAATAGTTTAATTCTGAACATATGAGTTAAATATGTTATGTGAAGTAACAAAGTTGAAAATAGGATTATATGGCTAGAGAATCCTATATAGAGTATATGCATATTTTTGAGAGATTTGATAATTGGTGATGATATCTTATGAGTATGGCATTTTGAATGATTAAATGCATTATATGGTAAAGCGTAAACAATTAAGATAAATTGTTTATAAATTTAAGAAGTGATTAAATTATTGTTATAATATTAATGATATTAGATTATGAGATTATTAAGTGATTGATAACATGGGGATATTCTTGAATCTGGATAAATTATATTATAAATGTTTAATATTTATCCTTTATCTCATTTGATTGATTCTTTATATCATTATCCTCATGCTTATATTATGTTGAAAGTCATCTCGTGGTTTCTGTAGTGCATAGATGGACTTGGTATGATTATGACGAGAGATTGTTCGGTATAATCATAACCGTAATTGAAAAACACAATTATCTTTGGTAGTAGTGCATGGATAATTTGTGGTCGTGATACTAATGAATACACAATTATCTTTGGTAGTAGTGCATGGATAATTTGTGGTCGTGATCTTAATGAATACACAATTATCTTTGGCCGTAGTGCATGGATAATTTGTGGTCGTGATACTAATGAATACACAATTATCTTTGGTAGTAGTGCATGGATAATTTGTGGTCGTGATACTAATGAATACACGATTATCTTTGGTAGTAGTGCATGGATAATTTGTGGTCGTGATACTAATGAATACACGATTATCTTCGGTAGTAGTGCATGGATAATTTGTGGTCGTGATACTAATGAATACACGATTATCTTTGGTAGTAGTGCATGGATAATTTGTGGTCGTGATACTAATGAATACACGATTATCTTCGTAGTAGCATGGATAATTTATGGTCGGTGATCTTAATGAATACACGATTATCTTTGGTAGTAGTGCATGGATAATTCGTGGTCGTGATACTAATGAATATCCTTGGCACGTAGAAAGAGGGGATGATTCGATGATATAGATTAATTATTGAAATGAGTCTCAAGAATGAAATATTAATTCATGGATGTGGTAAAAGTCATCTTTGGTCGTAGTGCATTGATAGACTTGGTATGATTATGACCACGGATTATTCGGTATAATCATGATCAGTAATTGAAAACATGAATATCCTTAGCCGAGAAGTGCATAAATAATTCATGGTTGTGATACTATTAAGCTGAGTCTCAGTATTATTGGTTTTACAGTTGTATATCTTTGGCCTGTAGTGCAAAGATGAATTGTTAATGAATATCTTTGGCCGGATTGCAAAGATGAAATTAATGTTTTCAACGATAAAGGTATTCAAGGTATCCTCACCTCTTTATCATACCAGTATCGCACTCTAATTTCGAGGGCGAAATTCCATAAGGAGGGAGATTGTGAGACCCATATTTTTTCAATAAAGATTTAAATTTTGTCGAAATAATTTTTAATATTATGGTGTGAATTTGAGATAATATTATAGTTGTGGGTAGTATTTATAAATTTTGCAAAGTATGCAAGTGGTTATATTATATTCGATTGGTCTGGGAATATTCGCATACAACTACTCAATCATTGGTGGACCCATAATGTAATTATCATCGGATTGAGAAAACGACAAAAATATTTTATTGAAATAACGACGGTAGTTTTACCGTTGATACTGTTGAACTACTCAATAGTAAAAGTACAGGAATACGTGTGGTTGCATAGTAGCACACGGTATTGATTATTGATGCTTATGTGAGAAGTCACTCAGTTTGATTCCATTATTGTCGATTAATAATATGAATTATTATAAGCGATAATGACGTTTTGTTTTATTCATATTATTAACGTAATAAAAATGTAAACATCTTTTTATATAAAATAGAATACTTTATTAAAGTTATTCTATAAATAGAATATATTATATTTTATTATGCATAGTGTTGCATAGTGTTTTGCATAGTGTTGCATAGTGTTTGCATAGTAAAATGTTTTTATATAAATAGAATATATTATATTTTATTTAAAAGATTTTGCTTTAAATATGGACCGTCGATTAAAGTAAATCAATACGGACCGTTCATGGATTAATTACTATGCATTCTATTTTCCTATAAATAGAAGCTCATTCCTTCATTATTTTCTTACTTAATTCAATTGAAACTAGAGAGAGAAATTATAGAGAGAAGCTATATAGAGAAAATCTATGAGAGAAAGAAGAAAGTGAGTATTCGGTACTTCACTACTTTGATATCCGAAGTGTCTTTTTATGATAAGGGGTATTATTTGTTGTATTCGTAAGGGATATTATTCGTTTGTATTCATGAAGAGAACCTCTGTTATTCCATTCATTATTATTACATTGGAATAACTTTCGTAAAAGTGGTATACCCTATACATAACTTGTATGTATATCGCCATACCCTATACTTGGTGAAATCCTTATGTTATTCCATCCTTATTTATTCTGTTGGAATAACTCGTATAATGCTGAATCCCCTATACTTGGTGATCTTCTTACGTTATTCCATTCTTTATTATTCATTTGAATATATCACATGCGTGTGTTTTACAGGACTCGGTTCCATTGTTTATTATTCCGCATTTATTATTCTCGTTGGAATATCCACATGCGGTGTTTTACAGGACCTAGTTCCATTGTTTATTATTCAAAGCATTTATTATTACGTTGGATCATCTGTCGATTGTGAATTTCACGACTGGTTCATTATTATTATTCATTGGAATAACTGCATATGCCAATACCACATACATGGTGATTTCTTTTGTTATTCCATTCTTTATTATACCCAATTGGTTAAAACTTTGACTTCTATACTCCATGAAATTAGTAGAATATCCTTGATATTTGCGTTTCATCCAAAGATATCTTTTCATGGAAATATTCTTCCGATCATTCTTGAATTTTACTCTACAAAACAAAGATCTTGTTGACAATTTGGACGTTACTAATTCACGGATAAAATAATTCTTGAACTTGTTTTATTGAATTATTATGTCATTGTCATCATCCTCATGATATATTATGTTATCTTCGCTTACGTGCATAGATGAACTTAGTATGATTATGACCGAGGATCATTCGGTATAATCACGGCTTGTTATAAATGATGTGATAAAAGTCCTCGATTGGCTCGTAATGCAAATGATGGATAGTTTTGGTATGATTATGACCAGGGGTGATTCGGTATAGTCATGACCATTGATAATTTGATGAAAATCCTTGGACCGTGTATGCTGTGGATGATTAGATGTGGTGGTTTATTTATTGTCGAGTATCGCCGATAAAAAAATTGATGAAAACCTTTTAAAACCTAAAAGATAGTAGATTTTATTCTCTACTTGACTCTTTTAATGGATTGCATATTCCGCTATGATTAAACCGGTTGTCTATTGTATTTTATCGGTTTAACATCGTTGAAGGCTAATGATAATTTATTCGCATTATCTTAGTCATAATATTTCTTCTTTGGGCTAGTTGAGCTCACCCTTTCTTTCACCGTTCTCTTCGAAGAAAATGAGAACATATTTGGGACGAGTCTGGGAAAGCGGAGTAATGGTCGAGAGGATAGCATTAGTAGTCCTCACTATTCGTGAAATAGTGTGATAATAGTTATAATGAGGACTCCTTTTGAGTTTGTATAATATCTAGTAGACAATATTTGTATTCAAACTCACAGTTTATGTCGTATTGTACACGACAGTTAGGTTAGTAAGTTGTATTTGAATTTATGTACCATGTAAGTGGCGACCTAAGATGGGTGACGTATACCTAATTTTGGGGGCGTCACACAGCTCTTTGGGTCGCATCTTAGGATACTCGCAATAGTATTAGCTATTAGATTGTCGAGTCTTTGAAGTTACCAAGATACCAAACTATATAACCGCTGGGAGGTATAATATTTTTAGTTTATTTCTTGTTTATGAATAAAGTAAATTTATAATATTATTTATGTTATATTTATTTTTGTAGGCTCTAGCCAGCGTCTGCGTCTGAGAGCCCCCGTGGGACCATCACATACGGGCGCTGGCTTAGACGATGCTTTGTTCCAGCGTGTTATGGTTGCGGTGTCGGAGAGGTTTGAGACCGATCCGTTGTTCCATCGTCAGGACCTGCCCAGCCGTTCTCGCCTCCATCAGCTTTAGCAGGACGTTGCAGTTGGTGCCACCACTGAGAGTACGGGTATCCCTCCGGAGCACTGGGCCACAATACGCGACTAGATTGTTCAGATGATGGTTACCTTAGTCGAGGACGCGTTTGGGCCGATGTTGAGTCAGCGCTTGACTGCTCAGGTATACTATTCGTTTTAAATTCAAATATATATTATGCATGTACTTTAATTTTCATTTAGTTATCTTTAACTGAATCATATATATGGACTAATGAGTTACACTATATTGTATCAATGGGGTGACGAGCGGACTAACGAGAGGGATGACAATGATGGCGATTTTCATACTCCAGAGCAGCGTCGACGCCCGCCCGATGATCCTCCTCATACCGGGGGCTATACTAGTTTTACTTAGTTTACATTGTTTGTAGTTTACATTATTTGGGACTTAATTTACATTCTGAGTTACATTATTTTGTAGTTTAGATTATTTTTGATGTATTGTAGTTTAAACCTTGTTATTACTTTGGTTTTGTTGCAGTTTGACATTTAGTTTAATTTAGCTTAATGAGATGTTTGATATAGTTTAGTTTAGATTAATGGGATGTTTTTGACCTTTTTACTGCTCATTTAGTTGGTTTTTGACATATTGTCGGCCTTGGTAATTGTAATTCATGTTATTGGTCATATTGTTAGCTTGTGTATGTGTTTGTGCTGTTGGGAATACAGGTACATGCACAAGATGTGGGTTAAATCCCTGGATATTGCCAAAACAAATAAAATATAAAAAATACTATTCTCGATGGAATAATACTATTCTCAAAGGATTTCCATCAGAAATAAGTCCTTCCCATCTTGGTTATGTGCCACGTGCCACATCTATTCTCGACATAATAGTGATACGATCGATGAAATTCCGTCGAGTTTAAGGAATCTGCCATTTTTGTCACGCTGCCACATGTCATGCTTAGTATCGATCGAATAGCCTCGATAGAAGGTTTTCATTCGGAAATATATTAACCCCGACTGAATATTAAGTCGAGGATAAGTCCGTCGATGTTAAGTATCCCTGACCAAAAGATCGACGGACTTAATTTCAACCTGCTTATATACGACTGAATTTTCGACCAAATATTCCGTCGAAAATTAGGTTAACCTCGACGGAATATGCTTATTATCGACGGAATATTCCTTCGGAAATAACCCTTTTTGTTGTAGTGAGTAAAAGGCCACGAAGTAAACTCCAGGCCAAACATGAATGTAATATATATATATATATATAGAAGTAGTAAAAAGCTTAAAAATCTGAAATATGTTACAGTGGACTGCCAAGAAGACTTCATATAGCTTTTGACGCCTAAAAACTCGATTTCCACCAGTTAAACTTCAGTATGTTACAAAACACGAGCTTATAAGTGTTTAGAAAGAAGAATCACTCAGTTTAGAGCACTCTGGCAGGGGTTACAAGCTGAAATGGACAGAGTTTTCTTATTTTCTTCTTTTTCTTTTCAAATGAGCTACAAAGAGCTTATATTTAAAGACCAGATGGCCGCGGGTCAACCCGCGGCAGTCCCGAGTCTACCTAAGCTCTCCTGAGCCATGCGGGTCTAGTTGTCTTGAAATACGTGCACTTGGGCTACGCGCTATCCGCTTGAACCTTCATAATTTCAATCTGGGCATCCGATAAAGGAGTGTTGTACCTTTTTGGAATGCTGTTATCGAGAGCTACACAATTCCATGGGATTAGAGGTTGTACGAAGCCGGGAAGATTGGTCCATGACCAGATCTCCAAGTCTTCAAAGTCTATTCGTTGTACTGTCTTGTGCAGTTGTCACTCGGGATTTGAGGTCTGGTTCTTGTGGGACATGTTGGTACGCAGTGTGATTTGAATTCTGTTGAGACGACATGAATGTGATGTTGAAGTGGCAAAATGATAATTTTACCCCCACCGGGGTTATCTCCGGCTTTGGCATAGATGTAGCAGTCATTTCTCGGGGTTATCTCCGAGATTGGGCAATTGTGGATGCTGAATGTCCTCAGGGTTATCTCTGAGGTTGGCTTAACCTCCCAGGGTTATCTCTGGGGTTTAAATTGACTTTTTCGGGGTTATCTCGGGAACTTGAATTGGATCCCTCGAGGTTTTCTCCGAGGTTGAAACTGGATCTCCCGGGGTTATCTCCAGGATTGAAACTGAATCTCTCGGGGTTATCTACGAGATTGAAAACTGGACTTCCCGGGGTTGTCTCCGGGATTGAAACTAATATGACTTCCAGGGTTATCTCTGGAAGACGATTTTGCCCTCCTGCAAGGTTAGTAATAGGAACGCAAAATTTCGAGTGTCTACAATTATTATTATTATTATTATTATTATTATTATTATTATTATTATTATTATTATTATTATTATTATTATTATTATTATTATTATTATTATTATTATAAGGTGTTTGGGAATTATTATCATCATTATAATAATTATTGTTATTATTATTATTATTATTATTATTATTATTATTATTATTATTATTATTATTATCATTATCATTATCATTATTATTAAGTTAATTCCTAAATGTGTTTGAGAATTAATTAATAATATTAGTACTCTCATATTTTTCTAATAAGATTAGGAAGTCTAATTAATTAAAGGAGTTTAATTAATTAAATAAATAAAACTCAATTCTTAAATAGTTTAGTAGAGTTCCCCACATCTATAAAAGAAAGTCATTTTATAGAGAGAGTGTGACGCCCCCAAAATTAGGTATATACATCACCCATCTTGAGTCGCCAAATACATGGTACAAAATTCAAATACAACTTAATTATACAACAGTCGTGTAAAATACGATAAAACATAGGCTGTGAGTTTGAATACAAATATTTTCTACTAGAAAGTATACAAACTCAAAAGGAGTCCTCATTACAATTATTATCACACTATTTCACAGAATAGTGAGGACTACTAATGCACCATCTAGGACCATCACTCTGTTCCCGACTAGTCCCCAGCCACGTTCTCATTTTTCAAGAGAACGGTTGAAAGAAAAAGTGAGCTCAACTAGCCCAGTAAGAAATATTATGACTAAGATAATGCAGAATAATTTATCGTTAGCCTTCAACAGTGTTAAACTGATAAAATATAATAACTATCAAGTTTAACTGCAACGGAACAAGCAATCCATTAGAAGAGTCAAGTAGAGAATAAAATCTACTATATTTTATAATTTAAAAGGTTTTTCATCACTTTTATCGTTGGGACTTAGCTTAATAAATAATCCACATCATCGAATCACCCCTGCACTACGGCCAAGGATATTCTTTAGTATCACGACAACGAATTATCCATGCACTACAACTAAAGATAATCATGTTTTCATCAACGGTCCTGATCATGCCATAAAACAATTCATCTTTTCACCCTTGGCCGAAGAGAATCAATAGCCATAATCATACCAAAAAGCTGTTTCATCAATGCACTCACACGCCAACGAGGACTTTTTTCACATCATTTATAACATTACGACGGCCATGATTACAAGAATAATCCTCGGGTCATAATCATACCAAGTCCATCTATGCACTACAAAGGCTGAGATGACTTTCAACAAAATATAAGCATGAGGATGATGACAATGATATAAGAATTCAATAAAACAAGTTCAAGAATTATTTTATCCAGAACTAATAACGTCCAAATTGTCAACATGATAACGCTTTTGTAGAGTAAAATTCAAGAATGCTCGTAAGAAGAATATTTCCATGAAAAGATACTGGATAAAGCTCAAATATCAAGGATATTCCACTAATTTCATGGAGTATGAAAGTCAAAGTTTTAACCAACTGAGTATAATAAAGAATAAAATAACAAAAGAAATCATCATGCATGCGGATTAGATAGGCAAAGTTATTCCAATGAATAATAATAACGGAACCAGTCAAAGCGTAAAACGCATGCATGTGATATTCCAACAAAATAATAATAAAGAGGCGGAACCAGTGTCCCAGAAACGCACATGATGAGGATATTTCAATGTAATAATAAAGAATGAAATAATGTAAGAATTTCACCAAGTATAGGGTATCCGCATATACATGTTATTCCAATGTAATAATAAATAATGGAATAATGAAGTTCTCTTCATGAATAAGAAAGAAAGAATACCCCCTTATGAGTACAACAAATAATATTCCCTACCTTAGAAAGAAGAGTCTTGGATATAGAAGTAGTGAAGTAGCAGTAACACTTTTCTTCTTTTCTCTATAGTTTCTCTCCACAGAGTTTCGGTGAATTCGTAAGAAATAATAAAGGAATGAGCTTCTATTTAAAGAAAAATGGATTGCATAATAACTAACTCATGAGCGGTCAGTATTGATTTACTTTAATCGACGGTCCATATTTAAAGCAAAATTTTTAAATAAAATATAATATATTCTATTTATAATCTAATAAAACTAATAACTTTATAAAAGATTTTACTATGCAAATACTATGCGAGACACTATGCAAAACACTATGCATAATAAAATATAATATATTCTAATTATTGTCTAATAAAGCAGATAACTTTATAAAAGTATTCATTTTATATAAAAAAGATTTTTACTATGCAAAATACTATGCAGTGCACTATGCAACACTATGCATAATAAAATATAATATATTCTATTTATAGAATAATTTTATAAAAGTATTCTCGCATTTTATATAAAAAGATTTTACTATGCAAAAAACACTATGCGCAGACACTATGCATAATAATAGAATAGAATATATTCTATTTATAGAATAACTTTATAAAAGTATTCTGTTTTATTACATTAATAATATCAATAAAACAAAATTGAGTGACTTATCACGTAAGCATCAATAATCAATACCATGTGCTACTATGCAACTACATGTATTACTGTACTTTTAACAACCGGGTGTTTCAACAGTATTAATGGTAAAACTTCCGCCGTTATTTTCAATAAAATATTTTTGTCGTTTTCTCCATCCAAAAATAATTCCGTTGTGGGGTCCACCAATGATTGTACCGTCGTACGGATATTCTCCGACAAAAAGAATATTCCCCGACCAATCGAATATTATACAACAACTTGCATACTTTTCAAAATTTATAAATACTACCCACAACTATAACATTATATCAAATCCACACCATAATATTAAAAAAAATATTTCAAGAAAAAAAAATATTTATTCATAAATTCTGGTGTCTCACAGAGAGGGCGTGACAAGTGATAAGATATACACATTTTATTCCAAGAGTTGGGAGAGTACACATTTTCTATCAGAGATAGGAAAAACTAGGGTTTAGCCAAACACCATTCTTCTTGAGTTTTGTTCTTCCTTGGTGGATCACCTCTAGAGGCAAAACACTTGGTTGGCTAACGTTGATCAAAGGAGGGAATAAATCCTGCATATTCAAGGAGAGCACAGAGGAATAGGTGTGACACCCCCAAAATAGGTATACATCACCCATCTTGAGTCGCCAAATACATGGTACAAAATTCAAATACAACTTAATTATACAACAGTCGTGTAAAATACGACAAAACATAATCTAAGAGTTTTAATAAGAATATTGTCATCTAAACAATATCCACACTCAATGGAGTCCTCATTACATTTATTGTCACACTATTTAATGTAATAGGAGGACTACTAATCTTTATCATCCGGATCATCACTCCGCTTCCCGACTAGTCCGGCTATGTTCTCATTTCTGAAGAAAACGAAAGAAAGGGTGAGCTCAACTAGCCTAGTAAGAAATATTATGACTAAGATAATACAGAATAAATTATCATTAGCCTTCAACAGTGTTAAACTGATAAAATATAATAAACATCAAGTTTAACTGTAGCGGAACAAGAAATCCATTAGAAGAGTCAAGTAGAGAATAAAATCTACTATCTTCTATGATTTAAAAGGTTTTTCATCACTTTTATCGCTGAGACTCAGCTTAATAAATAAACCACATCATCCCTGCACTACGGCCAAGGATATTCATTAGTATCACGACCACAAATTATCCACGCACTACGGGCCTAGGATATTCGTGTATTTATCAATGGTCATGATCATGCCAACAACTGTCCATCAATGCACTACAGCTAATGAGGACTTTTACCACATCATTTGTAACTTTACGGTCATGATTATACCGAATAATCCCTAGTCATAATCATACCAAGTCCATCTATGCACTACAGGCCACAGATGACTTTCAACATATTATAAACATGAGGATGATGACAATGATATAAGAATTCAATAAAAAAAAGTTCAAGGATAAATTTGTAAAGATTTATAATTTAATTTATCCAGAAATCAATAACGTCCAAATTGTCAACATGATACTGCTTTGTGGAGTAAAATTCAAGAATGCTCAGAAGAATATGTCCATGAAAAGATACTGGATGAAGCGCAAATATCAAGGATATTCCACTAATTTCATAGAGTATAGAAGCCAAAACTTTAATCAACTGAGTATAATAGAATATATGAAATCGCAAATGGATTTTTCCCGCCATGCAGTAATCCACATAGATAGATTATTCCAACAGAATAATAAAGAATGGAGTTACAGAAGAATTCACCAAGCGTGCGTAATCCGCACAGACAGGTTATTCAAACAGAATAATAAAGAATGGAACCAGGTCATGCGTAATCCGCATGCATGAGGATGTTCCAATGAGAAAAATAAAGAATGGAATAACAACAAAATTCACCCGGCTGTGTATGCGATAGATCCATGCAGAAAGTTATTCCAATGTAATAATAAAGAATGGAATAATGAGAAGAATTTCACCATGTATGCGGTACTTGACAGATAAAAGTTATTCCAACATAATAATAAAGAATGGAATAACAACCCTTACGAGTATTGAAAGAAAATAACTCTCTTCATGAATACGAAAGAATAATACCCCTTACCTTAGAAAAACCGGATACTGGAATAGTGAGGTAGCAAACTTCTCTTCTTCTTTCTCTCTATAATTTCTCTCTATAATAATTGCTCTAAAGCTTTTGTGAATTGGTGAGAAATGAAGGAAGAATGAGCTTCTATTTATAGGAAAATATAGTTTCAATAATTGCACGTATTGGGGCTCGAAATATTACAGTATAATATCTTCCTCTTTTTCTTCATTTTTAATTTTGTCCTGCAAGTATTATCAAACTTGCACCACCTCCCCTAATAGTCTTCAACTATACCTTCATTTTTAATTTAGTCATGCAAGTATTATCAATCTTGCACCACCTCCCCTAATAGTACATGAATAAGAATCAATAGTACACACATGTGAACAAATAGTTATAAGCATGTGAAATAATAGCATTTAATTGCTCATTTATCGGATTAATTACCCGATTGGTCAATATAACCTCAAGACATCAATTATTATCAAAATAAATGTCGATTTCCACTAACACTAATAATCCCAACACAATGGAACTATTAATTTCATCTTTAATCAACACAACTTATTCATCATTAATATTATAACTCACAATATTTAACAACCAGGTCGTTCGCAGGAAAGAGGGGGCTTTCCGATAAGGATTTCTCCTTATTGGCGCGCAATTAGGTGACCAAACCTCTCCTTGACAGAACTTCTAGACATTGTTAATATTGCAAATAATAATATGAATAACTTTGTCGTCTCAATTATTAATTTAATAATAAATAATATTATGCAGATGATACTGTGACAATAATTGAATCAATAATATGAGAGATGTGATGCAGCAATTACTGTAACAATAATTGAGTATAACTGAGTGACTTCTCATGTAAGCATCAATAATCAATACCGTGTGTTACTATGCAACCACGCGTATTACTGTACTTTTACTTCCAAGTAGTTCAACAGTTTTAATGGAAACACTTTCGTCGTTAGTTTTATAAAAAGATAATTATATCGTTTTCTATCTACGACAATACTTCCGTTGTGGGGTCCACCAATGATTGTGCCGTCGTACGCATATTCCTTGTTAAAATGAATATTCTCCGACCAATCGAATATTATATAACCACTTGCTTACTTTGCAAAATTTTTAAATATTACCCACAACTATAATATTATATCAAATCCACACCATAATATTCAAAAAATATATTTCGAGAAAATTATTCTTTATTCATAAAAGTTGGGGTCTTACAACCTCCCCTTCTTATGAAATTTCGTCCTCAAAATTAGGGTACGTACCTGGTATATCGAAGAAGTGAGGATACCTTGATTTCATTTCAGATTCTAACTCCCAGGTCATTTCCTCAACATCGTGGTTTCTCCACAAAACTTTGACTTGAGGTATAACTTTAGAGCGTAGAATATGATCCTTCTTATCCAAGATTTTAACAGGTAACTCTTCATACGTTAAATCTTCCTCTATCTCGTTTGGTTCTAATTCAATAATGTGGTTCGGGTCTTTCACATATTTACGTAACATGGATATGTGAAAAACGTTATGAACACGAGACATACTTGGCGGTAAAGCGAGTCTATAGGCCACAGTTCCTATTCGATCGAGGATTAAAAATGGGCTGATGAATCGAGGATTGAGTTTTCCTCTCTTTCCAAATCTCGTAACTCCTTTCCATGGAGCAACACGCAACAACACATGATCTCCTATATCAAATTCCACGTCCTTTCGATGAAGATCAGCATAACTCTTTTGTCGATCTTGTGAGGTTTTTATACATTGTCAGATCATTTGAATCTTTTCCGTAGTCATACGTTCCAACTCCGGTCCCAACAACGTTGCTTCACCCACCTCATCCCAGCATACTGGAGAACGACACTTTCTTCCATACAACGCCTCAAATGGAGCCATGCCAATACTTGTTTGATAACTGTTGTTGTAGGAAAACTCCACCAATGGTAAGAACTTGTCCCAATTTCCTTTGAAGTCAAGGACACAGAGTCTTAATAAATCTTCAAGAGTTTGAATAGTCCTCCGATCGTTTCGTCCGTCGAGGATGATATCTTCGAAGCTAAATCGTAAATCCGTGCCCATAGCTTTTTGTAAACTAACCCAAAATCTTGAAGTGAATCTTGGGTCTCAATCAGAAACTATGGATATCGGCATACCATGCAGTCTTACAATCTCTAAGTGTTCATTGAAAGAATTTTCCCGAACCAAATTGTTTTGGTGCGGAATCCTATGATAAGACTGAGGTGGGTAGATTACCTTTTTCTTAATGGAAATAGGTAGTAGGTAGTAACACCTATAAACCTCAGTAGTTCATGGTCTATATGACTCCTCAGCACGATTTCAGAATTTTAAATCCTGTAAGAGATGTTGTGGGTAGCATGTGATGATGTGTATGAATTGGTGAAAGCAGTATGGTGTATGGTGTAAGGTGCACGGTGTAAGGTGTAAGGTGAATTTCGGGGACGAAATTCTTATAAGGAGGGGTGAATGTGACAACCCAAGAATTTAGACAATTTTACAAAATCTTAAATGATTGATTTAAGGTCAAATATTAGACCTAGATAGAAAATAAGTGTATGTGTTTGATGTTATTGGGAAGGAATTTTGAGGATTTCAAAATTCTGTGAAGGATTTAGGTGAATTATTCAGAATTAAGTTTATATGTGTTTATGTTCTGTGTATATGGTTTTATATGTGTTCAGAATGTGGTTAAGGGTCATGGGTTGACCAGATAGATTATATCTGTGACAAACCCTAAGTTATATTAAGAACGACAACGTTCAGTTAGAAAACCCTAACGTCTGATAAGAAAACCTAGAAATCGGTTCTGGAAACCCTAGTTTCAGTTTCGGGAGTGCGTAACCCTAATTCGGGATATTAAAACCCTAATTGGGAAGTTTGAAAATAAGTATAAGGTTCTTATTTTATATTTAATTAGGGATAACCCTAATTGATTTATTTAGAAAGCCCTAATTTCTAATGTAGGAAACCCTAACATGCAATTAGAGAAACCTAATTATTAGCTTATAGAGTGTAATGTTAGTTAGGAAGCTTTAACCCTAATTAGCAAGCTTGAATGAGATTAGTAAGCTTTACTGTAAATTAGGAAACCCTAATCTAAATTAGGAAACCTAATTTCTAAATTTAAAAGATTATTTTCTATGTAAAATCCTAATTAGTGGGTTATAAACTCTAGTGACCAATTATGATCCTAATTGCTAAATTAGCAAATTTAATTAGGAAGTAATAAATCCTAATTGGCAAGCTTGATTTATGATTAGGAAATTATAATATAATTATCAAACCCTAATTATAATTAAGAAATATTAATTTTCTATTTTGAAAACTTAAATTGGAAATCCTAGAAAGTTATTTTTTAAAATCCTAAGGGTTCAAACCCTAAACCCTAAAGGCTCAAACCCTAAACCCTAAGGGTTGGAGCATTGGACAATTTAGCCACTAAAAGTACAAACCTAATGATTATGGAAAATTACCAAGTTGCCTTGCACTTTATGAGCCAAAAGACCAAACTACCCTTTCTAATATTATATTGAGATGGAGTGTAGATCTAGCCCTAGTAAATGGTTGGTAACCAACCCCAAGCTAGCCATGTGCCTATATCTCTCAAAAATCAGATCTCATTGCCACTTAGCATCAATTGTGACCATAGATTAAAAATCTAAGAGCTTTAAAATTAGGACAAAGCTTACTTTATTTTTCATTTGAGCCAAGTCCATTTTCTCTCTTCCATCCGAATTTTGAGAGTGAAAGTGAGTGAGAAACAAAACCAAAGTCACCTTTTTAGCTTGCCAAGATCAAACACCAAAGATCGATTCAAAATTGAGAATTTATGAGGTATAAACCCTAATTCTAGAAATCCTTAGATCTGTTGTTAGATGTTATGATTTTATGTTTAAATGTGTAGTATGTTGTATATATTAGTGATCTGGGTTGTAATATCACAGATCCATAACACTTAAGTGCTCAAAATTAAAGTTTTTCAAAATCTAGAAAATGTCATTTTTTGTGCTCTGACAACGAATGTCAGAGGCTGTAGATCTCAGCTTGTTAAGTGTTTTTGATGTTTAAAGATTGTAACATGTAGTCTGTTATGGTCTTTACACTGGAATTGGAATCAAGCCTAGTTGATCTCTAGATCAAAAGATATGAACGGTCAAACATCGTTGACCGATCACACTTTCATTTACGGCAAGCCAGAGATTTTTCCAAATCGCTCGATGTGTTTTTAAAGGCTCTTGATCTTGCTGTTATTTGCTCATTTGGTTAAGTTGTTGTTTGTTTATTGTAGTCTGGTATGTAGACTACATGTTTAAGTTACCAGATCACTTAGATCATACCTGTAATGGCCGGAAATTAAGGTCAAACTAGAGTTGACTGTCTACATTTTGAAGAATGCAGGAAAACCTGAATTGACAAGAATGATCTGGCATGCCCTTCGAATGAAGCTTTTAAATATTTAGCTGGTGATGTTGTTAGACTGATCTGATGTTACGAGGTTATACTCTGACATCATTACTACAAGTGTGAACCTTTATATCACAAGAAAAATACATAGACTGCAAACTATAGGGACCCAAAGTATGTACCTCGATTCTGGTAAACCCAGAAAAAACGAAGAACATGCCTGACAAGGAATTCAATAGCTTATAATTTTTTGTTGAATGATAGGATTGTTAGAACACAAGTTGGAAATTGTAGTATTGCATGTCAGCTTCATAATACATGTCTTATATTACCCAGAAACATGAAGATCATAAATTTACAAGTGGTCAAACATAAGACCTTTAAGGTTAAGCGACATGGTGTTCTCAGGCGATTTCGAAACGGGACCAAGAACACCTATAGCGACGGTTGCCTGTCGCTATAGGACCCTTTAGCGACGCTTATTTTCGGAAAATAGATTATTTTAATAAATAAATAGAAATAAATGGTTTTAAATTATTAAAAATACATATTAAATTTCGAAAAATTATTTTAAAGCACGAAAATTAGTTTTAATTATTTGGAGTATATTTCAAAATATTTAATATTTTTGGAATATAAATGGTATTTATTTATTTAATTATAATATTAGATAAATTATTTAAAAATAGTTTTAATTCATGAAAAATCATGAAAAATTATATTATGGTGTTAGAAAATATTTTAAGTTATTTTTGATGACTTTTGATATTTTGTGATGAAATTCATTAATATTTATTATTAATGGTAGTTAATATATTTAATGAATATATTAAATAAATTATGGAAAAATAGAATTAATGATTTAAAAATCATATAAAATGATTTAAGTGTTATAAAAAATATTTTAAGTTATAATATATAACTTTTGATATTTTGTCATCAAAATATTAATATTTTAATATTTATAACAATTATCGGATAATGGATTTGATTGTTTAAAGATCATAGAAATATGATTTTAAGGTATTAAAATATACTTTGATATATTATAAATATATTATGATATTATGTTATGATTTTCATTAATATTTGGTATTAAATTATTATTAATGATTAAGAAATTATGTGGTATTTAATTCATTTAAATACTTGTTTTAATGATCGAAAAATGTTGATAAATGATATTAATTATCTGAAAATTTTTGCAAGTTTATGAAAAATGTTTTGACTGATACTATGATTATCTAAGATATTGTTTAGTGTTTAGGCAGAGTTTAATGGAACTTAAACTCGATAATTGTCTGATTAGACTGTCGGGATGATTGAATTGTGTTGGTTTCAACTCAGACTTAAATATTCTGATTTGATGCTAAGTCTTATGTGTTGTATAGACTGATAGGATTATGTGATAATGTGTTTAGGTTATTTTATACTGTGATGATATTATTCTAATATTTGGAGATTGGTATTATCTGTATTAGGTCTTCGGATAAAGCTAAGTTATTTTTCGTATCGGTAATCAACGGAACAGGTAAGTTTATTTTTCTTAACTCTACTAAGAGTGTTTCATTCAGATATACTTATGGTTAATCGTTACTGATTACCATGTAGAATTGTACTCTGTACATCTTGTATGTATAAGTCAGGTATGAAAGGCTGATCACCTTCATTACCAGTTGGTCCAGATATATATTGTTCATGTTTAATACTTGTTCAGTCAAAGGTTTGTTCATGCTAATTTACAACTACATTGTGAATTGCCTTGAATTTTATTATTCAGACTCTTTCAATCATGATATATCCTTAAATTGTATTTAAACTTTTGGCAACTTTCATGCTCACCCTTGTTATATCATGATAAAACATTGCAGATAAAGACGAATGCTTCGGATACAAGGAAAGTTAAAGACAGTTCAACTTAGAGTTTATATTCCGGAAATTAGATTTATAATAGTCTTGTATGATGATAATATCATGTGTCAGATAAGTTATGAAATGTGTATAAGTTATGGTTACTCGACCTTGGGGATAGTGTATAATGTTTAATGTATAAATAATTTATGTTTATATCTTCCGCAACAGTTATAGAAATAGCGAATCGGATCCGCGGCGATTCGGGGGCGCTACAGTTTCAAAATAAGGGTTAATTGACATGCCATATATTATCCCTATATTTTGACCGACCAATTAAATAACAAGTAACTTAGGTAGGTCATACTAGCGAAGAAATTACCCGTCTCTCCCCTTCTAGTTCTACTCTCACATCTCAGCCAGGGATCATATCCCTAAGCTTTGATACAAACTGTGATGCCCCCAAAATAGGTATACATCACCCATCTTGAGTCGCCAGATACATGGTACAAAATACAAATACAACTTAATTATACAACAGTCGTGTAATATACGACAAAACATAAACTGAGAGTTTTAATAAGAATATTGTCTTCTAGACAATATTCAACTCAAATGGAGTCCTCAATACAATAATTATCACACTGTTTCATAGAATAGTGAGGACTACTAATGCTATCATCTGGACCGTCACTCCGTTCCCCGACTAGTCCCAGCTACGTTCTCATTTCCTGAAGAGAACAGTGAAAGCAAAAGGGTGAGCTCAACTAGCCCATTAAGAAATATTATAACTAAGATAATGCAGAATAATTTATCGTTAGCCTTCAACAGTGTTAAACTGATAGAATACAACAAACATCAAGTTTAACTGCAGCGGAACAAGCAATCCATTAGAAGAGTCAAGTAGAGCATAATGCCTACTATCTCCTCTAGATAAAAAGTCCATCTTTAATATTTCATTCCTGTAATACTCATCAACAGTTCTTTGTTATACCCAAGACAAAAAAACTCTCATCACATGTCTTCACCTCAGAAGAAACTGGATACTGGAATAGTGAGTTAGCAAACTTCTCTTTCTCTTTCTCTCTATAATTTCTCTCTATAATAATTGATTTATAGCTTTAGTGAATTGGTGAGAAATGAAGGAATAATGAACTTCTATTTATAGGAAAATATAGTTTCGATAATTGCACGTTTTGGGGCTCAAAATATTACAGTATAATATCTTCCTCTTTTTCTTCATTTTTAATTTAGTCCTGCAAGTATTATCAAACTTTCACCACCTCCCCTAATAGTACATCTTGTGAATCAATAGTATAATCATGTGAATCAATAGTACAATCATGTGAAAAAAATAATTACAGTATAGTACCTTCATCTATACCTCCATTTTTAACTTATTCATGCAAGTATTATCAATCTTGCACCACCTCCCCTAATAGTACATGAATGTGAATCAATAGTACACACATGTGAACAAATAGTTATAAGCATATGAAATAATAGCAATTAATTGCTCATTTATCCGATTAATTACCCGATTAGTCAATATAACTTCCGGACATCAATTATCTTCGAAATAATTGTCGATTTTCACTAACACCAATAATCCCAACACAATGGAACTATCAATTTCATCTTTAATCAACATGGACTTATTTCATCATTAATATTATAACTCACAATATTTAACAACCAGGTCGTTTCCGGAAAGAGGGGCTTTCGATAAGGATTTCTCCTTATGGTAGCGCAATTAGGTGACCAAACCTCTCCTTGACAGAACTTCTAGACATTGTCAATATTGCAAATAATAACATGAATAACTTTGTCATCTCAATTATTGATTTAAAAATATATATTATGCAGATGATAATGTGACAATAATTGAATCAATAATATGAGACATATGATGCAGCAATTACTGTAACAATAATTGAGTATAACTAAGTGACTTCTTACGTAAGCATCAATAATCAATATCGTGTGCTACTATGCAACCACGCGTATTACTGTACTTTTACTACCGGGCATTTTAACAGTTTTAACGGTAACACTTTCGCCGTTATTTTTATAAAAAGATAATTCTGCCGCTTTCTAACTACGATAATACTTCCGTTGTGGGGTCCACCAATGATTGTGCCGTCGTACGGATATTTTCGACAAAAAGAATATTCCCCGACCAAACGAATATTTTATAACAACTTGCATACTTTGAAAAAATTTCACATATCACCCTTAACTTTAACCTTTTCTCAATTTAACTATTTACTAAATAAAATAATAATTATAAGAAAATTGAATACTTTCATTTTATAAAATTCGGGGTCTCACATTATGCAGATGATACTATGAAAATAATTAAATCAATAATATGAGATATATTATGCAGCAATTACTGTAGCAATAATTGAGTATAACTGAGTGTCATCTCACGTAAGCATCAATAATCAATATCGTGTGCTACTATGCAACCACGCGTATTACTGTACTTTTACCACTGGGTAGTTCAACAGTTTAACGGTAAAACTTTCACCGTTATTTTTATTAAAAGACATTTTCGTCGTTTTCTAACTCTGACAATACTTTCGTTGTGGGGTCCACCAATGATCGTGCCATCGTACGAATATTCCCTGTTAAAACAAATATTCCCCGACCAATCGAATATTTTATAAAACTTGCTTACTTTGCAAAATTTATAAATATTACACATAACTATAACATTATATCAAATCCACACCATAATATTCAAAAATATATTTTGAGAAAAATTAATCTTTATTCATAAAAGTTGGGGTCTTACAACAAATCAGTCCGTTTAAGTTTCATTCTTTTCGTTTTTATATGTATAAACGTAAGCATTCTTCAATTTACCGATTAATATGCAATTTAAACATAAATTTTTGTACTTACAAGCCTTATTCATATATTTTTCTCTATAAACTATAAAACTCCAATTTGAACATGATTTCATGGATTAATTACTCTAAAACACATATAGATCGTATATAATTAAATTATAAAGGTTAATAAACATATACAACATCATAGATTTAACAATTAGCCATGAAAATTCAATTATGGAAACTAAAAGGTAATTTTCATTCAAAGTTTCTAAGTACGTAATATAAAAGTTTGGGTTAGGAAATTACCCTTAATTCTCTGTTAAAATTGCTAGAGAGTGGAAGAAACTTCTTAAATTTCCAATTCCTTCTTCAATTTCCTTAATCTCCCTCTTTTCTCTCTGTAGTTCACTGACTTAGGTTTTTAGGAAATGAGAAAGCGTAAAAAGAAAAGGGCTGATATAAGTTCGCATACCGGCGTAGTCATGGTCGGTTAATCCCGTAGTGGGTTAACTGGCTAACTTCCTTTAGGGCCATGTTTGGCTATCTTATTAATACTCTTCCCCCATTAATTTAATTAAACTCTTATTATATAGTTTAATAATGTCACACTCATTTAAGTAATTAATTAAATATCTAATTTAATTTAATTAAATAAAATAGAATAATTCCACATAAAATCACATAGTCACAAAATTAATTTCTCATTCATCAATTATGTCAAATCATTAAATCTCCAATTAATTAGTAAATTAATTAGAATAACATTATGCTTATTAAATAATTCATTTAATCAATTAAGCTCAATTAAGTACATACTTTGAATAATAAATTCTCCATATTAATTTAATCAATGTAACACATATAATTAAATTAATCTACCACACATTCATCAATTAATTATTTAACCCAATAATTAAATCATCGAAAAATATTTATTTAATTTAATAAATATTTAAATTACAAGAATCTTGTTTGTCACAGTTCCTTTAAGCGAATCACGGTCATTAAACTTATTCTCCAATAAGCACCTACACACTTGTTTTAGTGTCTCCACACAAATGATTATGAGATCAATCGTCCTCTTCAACATAGCAAGTATAGTATGTACTAATATATCCGGAATCATTAACCCACATTAGTGATCCAACGATTAGGAACATTTTAGTTTTTAAGCTATCATAGAATTTAAATCTCATTAACATGATCATCATCATGATTCTAAAAGCATTGCTCAATAACTATGGGTTTATCTCATTTATTAATTCTACTAATTAACATGGATAAAGAAGCCTTATATAAAATAAATTCTCTTATTAATAAATGAACAAGATTACAAAGTAAATGCTTATGACATCTAATGTGATTGGCTTGAGTGCATATTACTTTCATCATATTCTCAATAGTTTGATTATAAATGGATAACTCAAGAAGAGATCTACATCTAAATTAATTTGGTTGGTCATTATCATAAGGGTAATTTGGTTATTAACTTATATTAATTGTATTTAAAAAGGTCTTTCATTCAAAACATATAATCTACCCATAACAACTTGTCAGGAATAAACATGTGAATGATATTCCTATTTACATTTGATTTGATTGTGATATATATATATATATATATATATATATATATATATATGAATGAATATTCAAGTATGCTTGCATTAAGAAAAGTTGTAAAGTCCTTTAATAGATAATAGAAAAATATGTACAAGGACTTAGAATGAATTGATCAAATGTGTTAGATTAATCCTACATAAGCAAAACAACTTTGTAAAGTCCTTAAAAAGAAATGATGTACAAGGACTATAAATATAGAAATATCAAACATGTTAGGTCGATCTTATAATGTAATAGATAGGCTTGTCTGATCGTCGAGCACTGCACCAGAAATCGTAGTCTGTCAGGAGAGTCAAGGAAAACCCCAGAGCTATTGAGGCAGAATCGTAGTCTGCAAGATAGTAGATCTCGGAGTTCGTAAACTGCCAGGGGAGACAAGGAAGGATCGTAGTGTGTCGAGGAGAACTTCCTCAAGGCCATAGTCTGCTGAGGAAGTCATGTTCAGAATTGTAGAGACAGTCTGCCTGCGAGCCGACTGAGCATCTGCCGAAGCCCAACTCAAGAATCGAAGACTACACTCTGAGTCGTAGAGTCTACTGATCATATCAGAGGCAGAGATCGTAGTCGAGCAAGATCAGATGAAGACAACAAGCACAACGACAGAAATTGAAGAGTGTCAAGATCTGATCTCGGAGTCGTAGTATCTGCACAGCCGAAGCTAAATCGTAGAGTACAGAACTAAAACCTCAAAAGATATGCTCACAATGCCAAGGCAGAATCGTAGAGCAAATACGATTCTCAACAAATGAGCACTCACAGAATATATAAAGGAATGAAGCCTCTGGTTGGCACTGCAAAGATACATCCCACCTGAAGGAAACCAGAGAACACTCAACGAATGGCATGCAAGCTAACAGAACATCTAAGCATCAACACAATCAGCATTTAGATTGAGTTGTAAAGTCTTTCGAGATGAAGTCTTCCATAAGATGATCATAAGAAGACTTCAGTAGCTGACTAAGGAGAGTCATCAGGTGCAGTAGCTGTCATGTGATAGGATGACAATGATCTTGTAAGTAACCAGGATCGTAGCGATTACCAAATAAAGAAAGAACTGATGGAGTGTACACAGAGATACTGGTCAGCTTCTTAAGAACAAGGCTAAAGTGATTAATCATTGGGCCAGTCCATTGATGATAAGTGAACGGGAAATCATAAGGAGAAAGTGAGCTGGACACGCCAAAAATCTAAAGTGTCTTGCTATTCAGAAGGGACTAGAACAAGGAGTCAAGCCATCAGTATCCAAAAATAGTCGAGGCAAATAAAAGTGTTGAAGCACTGCACAGCAAGAAGGAAGAAGTGTTCTACATTGATGATTTAATGAACACTCTTCAGGATCGTAGTGTTGACTCTACCAGTCAATGGGAAACAGTCAACAAGACACTACGATCAGGTCCAAGAATCCATGCATCAGAATCATAGAGTTCGATCATTCAAAGATTGAAGCATTGGCAACGGTTCAATCTGAAGGTTGGTATTCAGACAAGAGCTTATTGAGAGCATCGGTGCAAAAGGACAACCTCTGATCGAGAAATCAGAGAGAGGAAATAAAGTCGTCGACCTGCCCAAGACATAAAAGTAACATATCTAACGGGGTAGGTGAAATAGTAGACTGCAGTATCAAAAAGTCAGAAAAGGAGATATCATGTCACATCTGCAATCTACACCAAATAACTCGAAATCTGCGAAGCACTTCAAAGAGCTTTTAACGACTACTTCTCAATGGGAAGATTGGGAAGGAGTATAAATAAGCCACAGCTTCAATGATCTAAAAGTGCTGATGATTATGATGTTGCAGAATCGTTGAGTTGGTAGAATTCTAACGTTGACTCTACGAGTTCCACCTGAGCTTAACAGAACAAGTCTCAGTGACAATGAGACTACGAAGGTGGAAGTGAAGCAGTTTTGAAGAAGGACTTAAATAGACCAAAGCTTCACTCAATAAAGATGAGAATGCCTCTTGAATTGGCATCTAAGCTAAGAGCCGAGAAGGACAAGAAGATAGCATTCAGAAGAGTGGCAAAGCACAAGGCAGATCCTGAGAGCCACTCTATGATTCACCATGAACCCAAAGCTGAAGTAGAGCAAGTGCAGAACCATGTTTGCCAACATGTTAAGAAGGGTTCAAGAAATGATGATGGTGCACAGCTGATACTACATGAAGATGAGCAGAACAGAAGAAGATCAGCTGCACCAAAGATGATGTGGTCCAGTCTCGAAGTAGTATGCAAAGAGGACCACACTAAGCTGCTAAGTACAAAAGATGATCAAGCCTAAAGACATCTTAGCAACTCAGCACCAACACCAACAACAACAACAAACAACAACAAAAAGAATCCAGGGATTTAGGGGTCCTTATCCGGAGGGACTAAATGAAGTTTCAAACCTGTTGGGCTTGAAGAGTTCCTAGAGAACTAAAGAAGTTCCGAGGCTGTTGGCCTTGAAGAGGTCTTAGTGAACTAAAGTCCCAAGGCTGCTGGCCGTGAAGGAATCTTAGTGATTCAGGGTACTGCCCTTCCTTAGTGGAAATCCTGCTAGTTGAAAGCAGAAGAGTGGATTAGAAGCTTGTGTCTCTAAACCACTTAAAACACCTTGTGTCTTTTACTTTATGTCATTTACATTATGTACGTTAACTGCTATAACTGATATGTATATTTTAACTGCTTATAACCAAACTAACTCTAAGAAGAATGTATGTATGATTATGAATATATCAATGAAGGGGATCTTTTACTTATTCCGTTGTGCTTGAAAAGATTCTTATGTTTGTCATATGTTAAATCATTAGCTATACAAAATAAAATGAGAAAAGTATTTGAACTTAAAAAGGATCTATTCAACCCCCCCTTCTAGGTCTATATTGTGCCTACTGGGAACTAACAATTGGTATAAGAGCAGGTTCTCATGCTATTCAAAAGCTAATCGCTTTGAGTCTGATCCTAGGCACAAACATTGTTCTAAACTTAGTTTAGTAGTAAGTCACTTGTTATATGCAGATGAACTCACACGTTGGAAATATTGTGAACAGGTAAATGTGTATATACACCTGAAGCTGCTCAGATTGGTTCATGTTCTTGATTGCCATATCAACAAGACCTATCCATGTCCATAGTCAATCTTGTAGTCTAAAGACCAGGCTAGAAAGCTCAAAAGACATCAACAGAAAAGAGTCAAACATCCACCAGACTGAAAAGATGAAAAGGCCACACATGCTAAGAAATGTTTATCCAGAGAAGAAAGAAGAACTTCTCAACCAAGTGTCTGGCCAACCAGCAGCAGGATGTAAACCTTATGAACTCAAGGATGTCAAATAACTAAAGATGCTGAGATTTTCTTAGCTTGCATCTTCAAGACCATGACTGATTGATTGATGGTCAACTGGAGCAACAATCTGTCAGGAGCAAATGAGAAACTATGCACATCAATGCCTAACCTTAGTATGTCTAAGTTAAATGATTGACAAGAAACTAACAGTAAAAAGGTACGGCTCCTCACTAATATAATTGTATACATCATGATTACACCTCCTTATGCACTATAACAGTATCCTGTCAAGAAATCATAATCTATCTAGAAAGGTGAAGAGAGAAAGTACATTGAGGTTGGAAACTCAAATGCTTACAAAACTTTCTCTCCATCCAAGTTTTAGGTTGAAGATGACATCTTGAAAGAAATCTGAAATAGGTCATAAGCATATCAAAGGCTAAAACAATGTTATATGGAGTAATCTTTGCTAATGGGTTAGTATGTATGAACAAACCTATGTTCTAAGTGTTTGATAACATTCAAAGTATGATCAGTCCTACAAGAGTATCTTGAAAATTCGCTGAAACTGATCACCTCTATGAATCAACCAGATTCGCATAAGTAATAGTGTTGATTTTCACTCTGTGAACATTTAAACTCTGTAAACATAACCAAGAAAATGATGAAACCATCAAATGAAAAGAGTGATTTATTAAAATGGCAAATCTTACACACACTCATCATCATACATCTCAAAATGTAATATCCAAATTAGTTGCATGCATGAATTTTGTTAATTCTAATATATGAGGAATAGGGTTTTTGAAACTAACCTGCAGGACCCATTTAACTATGAGTACCAAAATAGAAACATATCTAACCTACGGGTACTTGGTCTATTTGACCACACTAAGGAATGATGAAGCAGAAGACTTCAGTCAAAGAAAGATTCAACCAGCAGAAGACTTAAGACTGTTCAAAAATGATTCTGATAACTCTTATATGTCAAAGTCTGTCTTTAAAGACCTGCTGAGTTGATCTAAATAAAGCTCACATGGCTGCTGATCTTTATAAGGATGCAGGCCATTCAACCAAAAATGAAAAAGGGTCTTAGATGCTCAATCATGCAAAGCATCTCATCATAGTAGAATCCTCAAGGAAGCTCACCACAGAGGATCATCTAGCATCAAACATGAAGAACTCATTACAGGAGAAGATCTCCACGAGTACAAACTATAAAAGAAGACTACGTTCGTAGTGCTGTCAAATGATCGTAGAATGATCAGTTCTGGAGATATCCATGTCTACGATGAAAACAGATTTGACTGTCAGTGGTGATTCTAGCCAAAAAGAAGCATGCAAGGATACCTCCTAACTCACATGAAGAAAAGGAAATCACGCCTCACTGAGAAGATAGTATAAACATGGGGAAGCAGTGATCTGTTAAGAAACAACAGCACTGAGATATTCTATGAAGCAATATACCAGCTACAGAGTCCCAAAAATTTGTGGCTGATGAACCAAATGAAAATCCATAGTCAGAAGGAACGTCTCAAAATATACTACTGATAACCCATCAACCATCCAACTCAAAATCGTGGAGTGCCTACGATCAAACATCTGATCGTAGTGTAAGAGCAGGAGGACACCACGATTATAGTAAATGCAAATGTCTAAAGATGCAAATGTCTAAAGATGGTAGAGGACACTCCCCACCAGAAAAAGTCAAATGAGATATAAGTGCAAATCATCGCTAAAGTATTTCATCTGGAAAGCGCCTCAGGGACAAGCCTAACCCTTAGTTCACTCTAAGAGGTTGGCCCTTCCTGAGCTACCTTGACCTAGAAGGGATGCTAAATAAAATTCATCTCAAGGACCAAGTCAGTCAACGATCGTAGAGTAGAGGTCGAAGAGAACTCCACGATCGTAGGGCAACCTTAGTGATCGTAGAAGCAGACTCGACGATCGCAGTCCTACCAGAGAATACTCTAGCTCATGAGGAGCTCGAAAGAACTAGACAATTGCCCAACCATTCAGATTATGAGGAGATAAGTTCGAATGTTGGCTGGAAAGATGTCCTGCTGTAGAAAAGTGCTCAAGCCTTCATAAAGTACATCAGTGGTTGAGCTGTGCAGTTTCAACATGAGGAGAAATGTCAAAACCATCCACTGCAGCGTCTCTCAAAAGTTGATCGTTGAATCAACAAAGGAAAATGTAGAGTCCATAGCTTCCTTACCATGCTACTCTACGAACCTAAAAGGTCAACGGTCAATCCACATCAATTAAACGTCTACCCTCTTAAAAGATATATCTAACTGAAAAGTTTATGGGGAGTTACAACTCATTACTAGGCATTGTGCAACCAATGGCTGGTTGACACATAACTGCTTATGCAGAGTCAGAGGAAACTACCATAAAGACAAATTCAAAATCTGCAAACAGTTATCAGAAACTATCGAACCTCTCTCCCTCCCATTTTCTAACCCAAGAATCCTCTTCGAAGCTTAAATCAAGTAAACCTCCAGAACCCAAATCGCAATCAGCTATCTCTCATAAATCTCTCTGAATCACATATCCATATACTTTAAACTCTTTAAATGGCAGAATGGCGAGTTATAACAGGAATCCAACTCGGCTTCAAAAAGTTCGAAGAATCAGAAATGAAGTTCAAGGACATACTTGAGCTCGTAAAGAAGGTTGAGTTCTCTTAGTGCTTGAAGGCCGACACTCTAGTGTATACAGAGCTAGTAAAGCATTTCTACTCAAATACATCAACGAATTATGGGCTTCTGACCACCAAGGTGAAAGGATCAAGTCTTAAGATAAGAGCATCAGACATTAATCAATGTCTAGGGTTTCCCAATCAAGGTCTAATAAAACTGGATGAAGTCGACATTGAAGAAGGCAAGAGGCTAATGCGGTACCAAAGAACCCTAATCTAAAGGACATGAAGAAAAAGGAGTTTCTGGAGGAATTCGAGTTCCTTGCTAAGATAGTGGGCATATGTATAATATGCAAGGATACTTCACATGACACTGTGCTTGATCAGCAGTTGAAAATCATGTCTGCTATAGTTTTGAAGAAGCGAATCAACTTTAGAGTTATCCTGTTTGATCAGATCTCCAAATGGGTAGAAAAGGCTGAGTTGAAGAAGTATACAGAAAACCCCCTAACAAAGGTGTTTCATGGAAGAATGTTGAGTATAGTGCTAAAGAAGAAACTGGGAAGCAAAATCAAGAATGATGAAGGAGAGCCTTTAAATGTTCACAAAATAATGTAACCACAACTGTTTATGAACTAGAAGAAGAATCCAAAGGAAAACGGGAGGTTGACAACAACAGGGAGTAGCAGAAAGAACTCTGCCAAAAAGAGGAAGGTAAAAGAGGTGGAAAGCTCTGAGTCTGGTAACTCTGCACCAGCAGCAACCACACCAGCAAAGAAGATATCCAAGGGCGTAAAGAAAATTGATTCATGTTGGGTAAAATCTAATTACGCACAACACACAAGTATACGTGGTCAACAAGTAATATAGTAGTGAATAAAGTATCGTTCCCACAAAGACAAATTAGCAAGAAATTTAACTTCACAATTATCAATTTTCTATTAATCCTAATTCTATTAAACTACTCAATTCAATGGTTTTTAAATTATAGAAACTAAATTAATAAATAAGTAAACTATCACGAAACAATCACAAATTTCAAAAGTCGAAATTTCAAACAATTAATGGAGAATTAGACTTATGATTTCACCCTAAGCTTCACTCTGATTTTCAAACATTTATTCTAACTCAATTTAATATCCCAGTTTATTAATCAAGAACACGAATGTAGTGCTAGTCACCTCTCGATGCACTAGTACCATATTAACTTAAATCCACAATTAAGATAGAAACAAGTTAAACACCTAAATCAACCAACTCACTATATCTCTATGTGAACTAATATTAAAGAAGGTTTAAGCTCAAGTTCTCTATCCGATTACATGCGATGTCAAGCATATCTCTACCTTAACAATAATCAAGAATCTGCTATTCGCAAAATTCATAACACATGCCATATTAAATAAGTCTATATTTGAATATCCTCTCTCGATTCCATTCAAATCCACACGGAATTGTTGATCAAGCAATTCATAAATTCACGCTCAAATTAACATAGATAAACTGAAAATATTTTATTGAACTAGAAATCAAAGTTAAGAAATCATCGTTTCACCCAAGGATCCATCACAAGCCTAATAAGTAAATTAGTTCATAATGAATGTAGTAAAAACTGAATAATCTAACGAAAACATCTTTGTAATTACAAATAAAAGACTAAAGAGAAGAATAATGATGAACACCCTTCACGTAGCCTAGAATTGCAATCATCACGAAAATCTCTTCAAATTACTCCTTCAAAGCTTGCACTCAAATCCTGGAATTAATCTCTATATTATGCTTTGTGTGATCATTGATTTGTTGTTTTCAATGCATATATATATATATATATATATATATATATATATATATATATCCCTCTTTGTTCTGGCCGAAGTCCCTCCTTATTAGAGTCCATGCGCCTCACAAAAGTCTCAAAATCCTTGTCCCAGCAGTCTTCAAAGCTAATTAGGAGACTCGCAATTGACACCCCAAATTTCAAAAGTACAAGGCAAATATGGCACTTCAACAAGCATGTCCACTCCTAAAGAAATTTTGCCACCTCATTCATTTTTCTAACTTTGCTCCAAAAGACCGCATTTCTTCACCACTTGCCTCCATGACCACCCTACACATAAAAGAATATGAAACGAGTGAAAACGAACACAAAACAAGAAGATAACTACGAATTTAAACTTGAAATGAACATCGATTCGTGTATATTAAATCCACTTATCAAAATCCCCCAAACTTAAACCGTGCTAGTCCTTTAGCACAAAATAAACTACATGTTATGCAATACAATGAGATGAAATAAATAAAATCTAAATTCCTTAGAATCCAACAATATTGCAGAAACAAAATTATCCCATCGGCCTCAAAGAAAACAAGCAACTCTACAATATGAATTACCAAAACCAATCCGTGGTTTTATATTAATTCTCAAATCTTGAACAATTATCACTGATATAGTGTGCGTGTGTGTTCAACATCAATTAAAACTGATACGGACTCCAATTCAACGCATAAGTAATTTTTTAGAAGGAATCATACAGTGCAAACTTAAAAATGTCAAAAATAGGCATATACCAACTAAATTTAAAACTACGCAATACCAAATTCAAGGGTTCATGCCTAATTTTAGCATTTACTGCCTATCCTTGTCATTTTCTCATTTACCCTAGCATTATCCTTTAGAAATAATTTATGTATCAATTGGAACTGACCGGTCGACAAAGATGTTATTAACGTGCTAACCTTTTTATAACAGTTTCAAAAAAGTGCAAGATTCGATTCATAACAAAAATTATATCACAGTTCTAATAATCAATGTTGTATTTGTTAACTTGTTCACAATCTCATCATTGGCCCACACATAACATAAACTGCAGTACTATTGGACATATGCAACCACAATATTTAACTAATTTTTTTTATGCTTTTTTGTTTTTTTTAGATTGAATATGATAATAACATAAATGAAAACAATGCAATATCAAAAATAACCTAGACTACTATGCAAAAACCTAAGCTACTATACAAACTAGAATGGAAACAAAATTAACATAAGAATTTTAATCCCCCAAACTTAAGTAACACAATGCCCTCATTGGATAAAAATCAAAATTAAGTGCAAGAGGACTTCCCTGCAATCGCCTAAGTTTGGGGAGGTGGTTGTTGCTCTTCTTCATCAGAATCACTTAGTGGAAATGTCGGCGGTGTTCCGGGTTGTTGATATGGATATTGAGCCGCCGAGTTGAAACTTTGAAGGGTTGTGTTGAGTGAGGCGAAAGATGCGTTCATCGCATCAAACATGTGATCTTGTTGCATTGCCAATCGTCGCATTTTCGACGTCTTTGCTTTGTTGTCTTGTGATCATTTGATTTTGGAACTCAAGGAACTGAGGACTGGATAGTGCCTCGGTCTGCGATACCTTCTCGGTTCCTTGATCTCCCATAGCCTCATCCTCATCCTCCGAGGTATCATCTACGTCAACTTCGTCTTCCAAAGCCGACGAAAAAATAAAGCCCAGACCTCGTGGATGTGACTCTCCTCCTGCCCATACAGAATATCGCGTTATCATTCTAGAATCAAGCAAAGCGAGCGACATTTGTGTGGGCTCATCGTCGGACCATCTCACCCCTCAAGATTGCAAGCAGTAACCACATATGGGTGATGGGTGTGTGCAAGCGCTGAAAAAATTCCCATGTAAACACTGCCGCGGATGGAGAAAGCAGATAATAGCCCGAAGCGTCAATAATGAAATCTTGCACAATTACGCATAACAATGAACGCGCCTTCTCTTTGGTGACGTCCGAGGTGTGTTGGGACGGAAGCAATTTAGCGCATAAGAATGTGTACCATATTTTTCCATACCGACTAAGGTCCTTGCTATGGAACACTGTGCCTCCCTTCCAACCTTTTATCCAAGATGTTCCCGGCTTTGTCATCCCTGTGATTACTTCATCAAAGTCCGGATCAAAATCACGTAGATGAGCATATTGGCATTGGTTAGGTACCTGTAGCTGATAATAATTATTTATTACATCGGCACTAAACGGAACCAAGCGTCCCCGCACATACGCGTTTAATGGGGCTTTGTCCTGAGCGTTGGCGTAAAATTCCTTGCCAATGTTAACCACAACAGGTTCGGGATTTTTGGTGAATTTGATCCACCCCTTTTGATAGATTTGAGGCATAATCTCCCCATCATTTTCCTCGGGGGCCAATCTCCACTCTGATGTAAGGTCTTTGGTTAGCATGTACTCATACCGGTCGGCGGCGGCGGCACTCACAAATTTCAAGCGATAATAGGTTCGTGTCGGTTATGCAGATCTAGAACTCTCTCCCCTTTGGAGTTTCGGTGTCGGTTGAGAAGCCATTGATTTCCGGATGTTTGAACTCGCTATCACACACTACCTTCCCCTTACACTTGGTTCACTCAATTTCTCAAACACTTGGTGTGCAGTTGGTGTAGGCTCCCCAAATTGAAACCCTGAACCTGCAAATTGGTGTACTTGGAATGGATGAGTTGGAGCACCAAGTAATCACTCGAACTTGCTCTCAAATAGCCTCTATGAATGCCCTAATTCGAAAATAGTTACAGATTGTGTGAAGAAATTGAGATGAGATGGAGCAATATATAGAGGTGGTGTGATTGGGTGTATTGTTTGATTGAGAAGGCAAAGTAGTGGAAATCGTGGGTATTAGTAGTGGGGATGAGGGTTTTGATGGTGGCAAAATAGTGGCCGAGAGATAGGGTGTAATGGTATCAGTTGGTGTTGTCGTGTAAGAGAAAGAGTGGGGCTCGTGTGAGGCAACTGCCGAATAAGTAGGCGTCCAGGATCCAGGACCCTCGCCCCGATGGGGGGTACTAGGCTTATGGAGCCCGCCCAGGTGGGCATGCCCCCTGACTCTGGATTTGTGGCTTCAAAATGTGCAGATCCAAATTAGCCTTTTTTTTCTTCTTTTCTAGCCTGTTGTTACTATTATGCACTTTTGACTCCTCCTGCAACCATAAACATGCAAGATGTTAGATTATTGATGACCTGGAGTATGATTGAGAGATTCAACAAAATGTTTACTCTATAATACCTACCTAATACTTAATAAAAACTACATTCCAACAATTATAAATGAAATTATGAAAAATAACGAAATATTGGGTTGCCTCCCAATTAGCGCTTGATTTTAAGTCGTTCAGCCTGACTACTCCCTGTTTCACTGTGTATCGGTGAGGGTGATGTTGACGACATCCCAGTTTGAATCGCCACCCCAGTAATGCTTTATCCGTTGACCATTGACCTTGAACGTCTCTAATGGATTACGACTGTAGAGTTCAACGGCGCCATGAGGAAATACCCGCTTTATAGTGAATGGTCCCGACCATCTCGACGTAAGCTTTCCTGGGAACAATCGCAGCCGTGAGTTGAACAAGAGGACTGATTGACCCGGCTCGAATGTTCGATGCACAATTTTCTAGTCGTGCCATCTTTTTACCTTTTCTTTGTATAATTTGGCGTTCACGTATGCATGAAGTCGAAATTCATCGAGCTCATTTAGTTGAAGTAGCCTCTTTTCTCCTACAGCAGCTTGATCAAAGTTCAATTTCTGAATTGCCCAGTAGGCCTTGTGTTGTAGCTCCACCGGTAAGTGACATGCTTTCCCGTACAGGAGTTGATATGGTGACATCCCGATTAGTGTTTTGTATGCAGTCTGGTATGCCCATATGGCATCATCCAACCGAAGTGACCAATCTTTCCGATTCGGATTTATGACTTTTTCCAATATCTTCATTACTTCTCTGTTTGATACCTCAGCCTATCCGTGAGTTGAACAAGAGGACTGATTGACCCAGCTCGAATGTTTGATGCAAAATTTTCCAGTCGTGCCATCTTTTTACCTTTTCTTTGTATAATTTGGCGTTCTCGTATGCATGAAGTTAGAATTCATCAAGCTCATTTATTTGGAGTAGCCTCTTTTCTCCTACGGCAGCTTGATCAAAGTTCAATTTTTGAATTGCCCAGTAGGCCTTGTGCTGTAGCTCCACCGATAAGTGACATGTTTTCCCGTACAGGAGTTGATATAGTGACATCCCGATTGGTGTTTTGTATGCAGTTCGGTATGCCCATAATGCATCATCCAACCGAAGTGACCAATCTTTCCGACTCGGATTTATGACTTTTTCCAATATCTTCTTAACTTCTCTGTTTGATACCTCAGCCTGTCCACTTGTTTGAGGGTGATACGATGTAGCCACCTTATGGTTAACCCCATACCGTGTCAAAAGAGTTGTGAATGCCTTATTGCAGAAGTGACTACCTTCGTCACTGATTATTTCTCTTAGCGTGCCAAACCTCGTGAAAATATTTTTCTGTAGGAATTTGAGGACCACCTTGGCATTGTTGGATGGTAGTTCTGCAGCTTCAACCCACTTCGAAACGTAATCCACCGCGAGTAGATTATACTGATTGTTCAAAGACGAAGGGAATGGCCCCATGAAATCGATGCCCCATACATCAAAGATTTCCACTTCAAGAATTGTTTGTAGGGGCATCTCATTCCGTTTAGAGATGTTCCCCACCCTTTGACATCTATCACATGTTTTCACAAATTGGTGGGCGTCTTTGAACAATGTCGACCCGATAAAACCGACTTGAAGCACTTTTGCCACCGCGTACTCACTCCCATAATGTCCCCATATCTTGGATGAGTGGCATTCCGCAATATGTTGTGCACTTCACTGTAGGGGATACACCTTCTTATCATCTTGTCGGCGCACTGTTTTAATAAAGAAGGCTCATCCCACATGTACCACTTGACGTCATGAAGAAACTTCTTTTTCTGTTGTCGTGTAAGATCAGGGGGAAGCATTTTACTCACCAGATAATTCGCGAAATCCGCATACCATGGAAATTCTGCATTTAACCTAAATAGTTGCTCATCCGGGAATGACTCGTTGATTGCACATCTATCTTCTTCCTTTTTATCCTGATTTTCCAGCCTTGATAAATGGTCGACAACTTGATTCTTCGTACCCTTCCTATCTTTTATTTCCAAATCGAATTCTTGAAGAAGGAGAATCCATCGGATAAGGCGTGGCTTAGCATCTTTTTTTGCTATTAGGTGTTGAATCGCCGAATGGTCCGTGTACACTATCACCTTAGTCCCGATCAAGTATGCCCGGAATTTGTCAAACGCATACACCACTGCAAGCAATTCCTTTTCCGTGGTTGTATAATTTAATTGAGTCTCTGTGAGTGTTTTGCTTGCATATTATATGGCGTGAAACACCTTGTCTCTGCATTGGCCCAAAATAGACCCAACCGCATAGTCGCTCGCATCACACATTAGCTCAAATGGCATATTCCAATCCGGTGCGACTATCACTGGGGCTGTAGTTAATTTCTTCTTCAATAATTCAAACGCTGACTTACATTCCACAGTAAAACTGAAAGTAGCATCCTTCTCTAAAACACTGCATAGAGGTTTTGCAATTTTAGAGAAGTCCTTTATGAACCTCCTGTAGAACCCAGCATGCCCCAGAAAACTTCTAATACCCTTAACTGAGCTCGGTGGAGGTAGTTTCTCGATTGTTTCCAGCTTTGCTTTATCCACCTCCAATCCTTGCGCCGACACCTTATGGCCCAAAATTATGCCTTCTTCAACCATGAAGTGGCATTTTTTCCAATTGAGTATGAGGTTTGTATCCTTACATCGCTGCAATACCATGACCAGATTCCCTAGGCAAGTATCAAAGTTGTTTCCATAGACCAAAAAATCGTCAATGAAGACTTCAACATTTTTCTCCACCATATCTGAAAAAATGGCCATCATACACCGTTGGAAAGTTGCAGGTGCATTGCATAACCCAAATGACATTCTCCTGGATGTAAATGTGTCGTAAGGGCGTGTAAATGTTGTCTTTTCTTGATCCTCAATAGCGATGGCAATCTGGTTATAGCCCGAGTATCCATCCAATAAATAGTAGTACTCATGTCCCGCTAATCTGTATAACATTTGATCGATAAAGGTTAGCGGGAAGTGATCTTTTTGAGTTGCCTTATTCAACCTCCTATAATCGATGCACACCCTCCAACCTATCACTGTTCTTGTTGGAATTAACTCATTATCCTCATTCTGTACCACAGTCATTCCCCCCTTTTTCGGCACACAATGAACCGGACTAACCCACTTACTGTTGGAAATTAGATATATGATACCGGCATCCAATAATTTCAGAATTTCCTTCTTTACCACTTCCTTCATAATAGGGTTAAGTCGACGTTGATGCTCCACCGACTGTCTTGCATCATCTTCCATCAGAATCTTGTGCATGCAAAATGACGGGCTAATTCCCTTTATATCTGCAATCGTCCAACCAATGGCTGATTTGTGTTCCCTAAGCACCCTCAACAACATTTCTTCTTGCAATTCGTTAAGTGCAGCAGAAATAATTATAGGTAAAGAATTTGAATTGCCTAAGTACGCATACCTGAGATGTTTAGGGAGTGGTTTAAGTTCCAATGTTGGTGGCTCCTCCAATAACGGTTTAAGTTTTTCTGCAGCTATCTCCTCAGTGTGCAAAGGTTCAAACAGTGCTCTGAAACGGCTAACTCGTGGCAATGAGTCTAACATCTATAAGTAATCCACAAATTCCGGGTCGTCAATTTCTTCATCCCCCAATAAGGTTGTTTCTAACGGATTGTTGACCAAACTCTTGCTCATATATTCACTGATGATTTGCTCAATTAAATCCATCCAAAAACATTCTTCCTCATCCGTAGGGAATTTCATAGCCTTGAACACATTAAATTTGATTTCTTGATCTTGGACTCTCATAGTAAGTTCTCCTTTTTGCACGTCTATGAGTGTCCTTCCCGTGGCCAAAAAAGGTCCCCCTAGGATAATCGGGATGTTCTTATCCTCCTCGAAGTTCAGAATGATAAAGTCTGCAGGGAATATAAACTTATCCACTTTGACCAGAATGTCCTCTACTATGCCTCTCAGATATGTGACTGACCTATCCGCCAACTGCAGTGAAATATTCGTAGGCTTTGGTGCGTGCAAACCCAATTCTGTGTATACTGACAATGGCATAAGGTTCACACTCGCCCCCAAATCATATAAACATTTGTTAAACGACATTTTCCCGATTGTGCATGGGATAGTAAAGCTCCCCGGGTCTTTAAGTTTCGGTGGTAGCTTCTGCTGTAACACCGCACTACACTCCTCTGTTAGTGCCAATATTTCAAATTCTTCCCATTTCTTTTTCCTCGACAGAATTCCTTAACTTCGCATAACTCGACATTTGCTCTAGAGCCTCTGCGAATGGGATGTTAATCAAGAGTTTCTTGAACACTTCTAAAAACTTTGCGAACTGCTTATCTGATTTCTGTTTTTGAACCCTCTGCTGAAACGGTGGTGGAGGATAAAAAATGTGCTTATTGTTTACTTTTATGTCCTCACATTGCTTATCATCACCCTTGTTGCCTTCAACCACATTATTGTCATCAACTTTTTCCTCTAGTATCGCTAAATTTTCTGCATTATTACCCCCGAGATGTTTTACACTTCTCAACATAACTGCTTGACATTGCTCATGACTACCCTTCGAATTTTTCTCAATGTCGCTTGGTAACGTTCCTTGTGGTCTATTATTCAATGCTAACGCCATCTGTCCTATCTGATTTTCTAAATTCTTGATAGCCATCTCTTGATTTTTCATTATCATTGCTTGATTTTTCATTGTTGCCACATTTCCAGTTATGTACTTCGACACCATTTCCTCGAAATCTGATTTCCTTTCCTGATGTTGAACCGGTTGTTGGTGACTCTGAAAACCTGGGGGATATGATGGTCATGGAGCTTGATTTTGCTGGTTATTGCTCCACGAGAAATTTGGGTGGTACCTATTCCTTTAGTTGTATGTGTTTTGGTATGTATTCTGCGGAATTCTGTTATAGCTACCTATGAACTGGACGGATGTTGGATTAATTGCGCACTGATCTGTAGGATGATCACCCGCACACAATTCACATACTACCGAAACCTGCTGTACTTGAGCCCCTGTCATAGCATCCAACTTCTTGGACAGCGTAGAAATCTGTGTTTGTAAAGCTGTGACCCCATCTACTTCTAAAATCCCAGCCGCCTTTGCCTGTGTCATTCTTGTTGTGGGCCACTGGTAGTTATTGGCCACCATAGTTTTAATCAAATTGTATGCTTCCTCGTAACTCTTAACCATGAATGCTCCGCCCGACGCTGCGTCAATACTGGTTCTGACATTCCCATGTAGTTCGTTATAAAAGGTGTTCATTTGCAGCCACTTGGGCAATCCATGATGTGGGCACTTTCTAAGTAACTCCTTGTACCTCTCACATGCCTCATATAGTGACTCCCCATTTTGCTACTCAAACATCATTATGTCATTCCTCATTTTAGAAGTTTTCGCCGGTGGAAAAAATTTGGCAAGGAATTTCTGAGCCAAGTCTTCCCACGTAGTTATCGACCCCGGCGGCAGAGAATGTAACCAACTCTTTGTTAGGTTTGTAATATTCATAACGCAATCAAATTGCATAAAATAGGGGAAGCGTGTTAAAATCAGAGTTTAAATTTTTTACAAACCATATACCCGGATCACCCTTTATGCACAATTATTAATTAAACGAAAAGATAAAGAATAAATCATACCCTTGAAGATCGAGCTTCCTCAGGTACAAGTTCACCTCCAAATCCTTTCGCGTTCAATCTTGAATCCACCGGGTTTGGTTCCTTCCTTTGATCAACGTTAGCCACCCAAATGTTTGGCCTCTAGAGGTGATCCACCAAGGAAGAAGAAAATTCAAGAAGAAGGGTGGTTGGCTAAACCCTAGTTTTTCTATCTCTATAGAAAGGGTGTACTCTCCCAACAATTGGAATTATTACGTATGTTGAAAAGTCAACAACCCATATCACCCATAATAAGACTCCTCTTATTTATAGATGTGGGCAACCCATCTTAACAATTAAGGAATTGGGTTTATTTAATTAATTAAATTCTTTTAATTAATTAAGCTCCCTAATCTTATTAGGGATAATTAATTAAACTCTTTTAATTAATTTACCTTCCTAATCCAATTAGGAATAAATGAGAGTACTTATATTAAATTAATTCCTAAACTCTTTTAGAAATTAAAATAATAATAATTGTAATAATATTAATAAGACTCCTCTTATTAATTTATATTTAATATTTCTAAAATATTAAATAATAAATATTAAGCTATTTAATTTATTCTATCACCATAGATTAAATTAAATATACTTAACATATTATTACGATTATGCCATTAACTTCTTAAATAATTATTCTTCCTTTTATGGTGTGACCCTTTAGGTTCTCCATATTAAATAGGTTGTGAATAAATCAATTAGAACAATTCTAATCTTATTTAAATAAATAAATTAAACAATTAATTTATTTAAATAATATTTATTCTCAATAGGGATAAGCCTCCTAGCGATCAACGACTTTCCGGATAATATAGATTTCAACATTAATCATTAAAGAACCTTTGAGTAAATAGTTACTAGTATAATTCAATCCTTCCACCATACAATGTCCCAATTAAATATTAGACATGGAATTCTTGTCAAGTCTTATTTTATTTAATTATATGTATTTCGACTCTTAAATGCATTAACTCAAATAATGCAAATTAGAAACTCCTTTCTAATTTCATTCATCTTCGCCAAGGACTCTTTGGGTTATCATTTATCGAATCACATAGGACATTTCTCTTCTTTTATTAGAAGTGGTAGATTCTTTATTGATCATACATTATCTCCGTATACAACTTATTATACCCAAGCATACCCTTTGATATACCCTAAGGGTCTTAAAGAATAAGTCAAAGTATAACTCATCATACACAAAGATACTATGATGATCTTAAGTCCAAGGATTACTTGTACTACTATCACTGAGAATTCCTATTGACAGCAAATAAAACTCCATTAGGTATTCCTTAGCGAGCCACGTTCAATTGAACTTATTCTCTAATAAGCACCTACATACTTGCTTTAGTGTCTCCACAAATGATCATGAGATCAATCATCCTCATCCAATGAGCAAGCAACGTATGTACCAATCTATCCGGATTCACTAATCCCCAATTTAGTAATCCAATGATTGGGAACTATTTTAGTTTTAAGCTTTCTAAGAATTTAGATCTCATTAGAATGATCATCATCATTATTCTAAAAGCATTGCTTAAAACTATGGGTTTATCACATATTATAAAACAAACATCATGTAGATAATTAAAAGCCTTTAATAAATTAATACTTTTTATTAATAAATGAATAAGATTGTTACAAAGTATATGCTTTATCATCAAACATGATTGGCTTGTGTGCATACTACTTTCAATCTCCCACTTGCACTAAAGCCAATCGTCATGGTATCTTATACTCTTCTTCTCTAAGTGACGATTATCCCTTTGTTGGATAAGCTTTAGTTAATGGATATGTAATGTTGTTCATGAGAGTCCACTATCTCTATAGTGATTTCCCATCTTTCAATGATTCTAATAATCAAATGAAAGTGCCACAACACATGTTTAGATCCAAGATGAGACTTGGGAACTATTCCTAGTTACGTAATGAACTTTTAATCCAAACAATCAACTTTAAACTTCATTTATAGCTATATACTTTGTCTTTATCACTAAACCCAAGAACTCTTTGTTGTTTGGAACCTTTCAATTCACTACACCACTATTCAAGGTAACACTTTACCTTAAAGTGGATTTTGATCGTCTTGGTGCATCGAAAAACTTGAGTGTCGTAAAGCCCTCTAGTTTTAATTCGGACCCACCATGTATGCTCACATCCTTAGTCTTTGGTTATGAACTTTAAGATGTTTTTCCTTTGTCTTACGGTGATCTTCTCCGAATATGACCGATCAACATCGGGTCTCGTATATTTCATTGCATACATGATTGTCACTCATGCGATCTCTCTTCTTTGGAGTCTATGGGGAATATTAAGAGAGATACACTCCATGGCTCATCAACATGAGAGACATCTCTTGGAGTTTGCCATGCTAAACGACTTTAGCATCAAATGAATATCGTTCCTTGGGTTAAGTCGAGCATCCTCTTAAATCTATCTATATAGATTTATATCCCCAATTAAGATACTCTTCCCAAATCATTCATGGAGGAATGTTTAGACAACTTTATCTTTCTTGATTGTAGCATTGGTATGTCATTCCTTATCCGTAGTATATCAACATATAATACTAGGAATGTCACGACGCTCCCACTGACCCTTTTGTACACACTAGAACTCTTACCTCATCGTATGTAACTCTGGATCATCATCTTCTATGATGCGTACCTCATCATCATCATCATCCATGATGAACCCATACCTCCTAGGTATCTTGATTGACTATTCCGATTTACGATTCTATTGTGGTACAATAGGTCTATCTATAGGTTCCTCTTATTTGACTTATAGTGTTTTTGTGGTTCTTGAACTCTTCAAGATCTATTATCCTCCCACTAGTCCTTCAATGATAAACACCTTTATCTTAGAAGGAAGCGTGTTTCGTAACAAACACCTTTTTCTAAGTAGGATTATAGAACATATAGCCTAAACTTACTTTAGGATGTCCCACAAATCTGTACTTGTCAAATCTTGTCCCAAGCTTATCCTTTTGAAACCTTTTCACATAAGCTGGACAACCCCTTATCTTAACATACTTAAGATTAGGAATCCTCCCTGTCCATAACTTTTATGGAGTCTTGGGATCGGATTTTGAGGTTACCTTTTAAAAGTAGATATCTGACCATTTCTAGGACATGACCACAGAAGAATAATTGGAATGTCCAGTAAAATCATTATGGGCCGCATCATGTCCAACAAGGTACGATTTTCATTCGGATACATCAATCAATTATTGCGTATCGGGATGTGTCCATTATGAGAAAACCATTTGAGATGATCTAAAACTTATTGCACAAGTATTTATCCTTGATCTAATCAAAAATCTTAATACTTTGCTAATTTGTTTCTCTTACGAATTCTTTGAACCTTTCAAATAATTCATACTTGTATTCAGAAAATACACACATTCAACTCTTTGAATGATCATCTCATTTTCTTATTCTAATTTGTTCAATATGCAAAATTATTTTCATGTAAGTCAAGTATACAAAATTTATTAAGTAATATTCGATTCTATACAAAACATTATTATTATAAATAGAACAACAATTGTTCTTAATTATAATACCAAAATTTCATTGTCAACAATAAAATGGAAATAATATTTTTAACAAGAGGCGGGATACAATAACAACTTATTGACTTAATAGATTTTCCGTAGGCATTGCTAAACTATAAGTTTCTATGGCTAATCGTGACAACCTTTGCTTTATTTTCCACACATAGGATTACTTATATTTGTTTAGCTTTCTACCGCTTGGTCCCTTCATAAATCTATATTTATGATAACCAAAATTGGTATCCAATACCCAAGTAGAACCTTGACTTAAAGAAAAATTTATTTCAATCATGAACAAAAAATGTATTGTACCTGAAACTTCACTAAGCTTCTTTGGTTAGCCTCTGCAAGATGCTTCTCGCAGTTTCTTTCCAGTGTCCAGGCTTATTGCAGTGGAAGCAAACTCCTTTGCTATCTGTATCAGTTTTGTTCTTATTATCCTTTGTTTTTGCCTTTCTATTTACCTTCTTTGAATCGTTCTTCTTTTCAGAAGATCCTTTGGCCCCTACCAGTAAGACTTGATCTTTCTTGGTTGGAAAGTGACTCTCAACAATTTTTTAATATGTTAAGCAAATCGGTTGAGACCGATATCTAGCTTGTTCATATATAAAAATTCACAACAATTGTGAAAGGATCCCGGAGTGAGTGCAAGATCAAATCTGGGCTCAACTCTCCATCCATGACAAAACCGGTTGTCCTAATTGATCAATCAAATTGATTATGTTAAGAACTTTTTTTATGCATACTATAGTGCCATTGGCCATTCTAGATCGGAAGAGCTCCTTAGATATCTCGATATCTATCGATCCTACTTTCCTCACCATCAACTACTTAATGTGCGGGAATATAGTAGGAGCATCCATAGTTTCATCTCGACGCTGAAGCTCGTTTACTCATGGATGCGAGCATGATGCATCGAACTAATCATGTGCATCATCTTGCCACTTTCTAAAAGTAGCAATCTCTTCCTCGGAGGCATTATGCGCAACCATTGCGTAATTAAGAGTATTAAGGACATAAGATAGTTTTTCAAAACCATGAGAACTATTCTCAAATTCCTTAACCAATCCGTTTAATTGATGCGGTTAATTTAGCATCTAATATGCTTCAGCGATGATAGTAATTTTAGACATTGTAAAATTCTATAAATGAATTTGTAATTAACAACATTTTAACATACATTCTTTTATTAATTACCAAAATAATTTAGGTCTTGTTTTAAATTGGTATCTCCACTATTTTCTTCAAACTATATTACCCTCACTTATATAGTTCTATAAAAATCTAATTAAAGATTTGCTAGTGAGAATAAGGATCCCATTTCAAATGTATATATAGCCTTGTGGTGACACAACAAACTATATATAAATAAATAGGTAGACAACTTTTGTCAATTACATCAACTATGCAACTCCTTGTATTTTGCCTCTTAGATTATTTTGATCAAGTGGTGGCACATCCGAATCAAAATTATCCAAGTTAAGTCAACCTAGCACTCCATATATTCAAAAAGAAAAATATCATCCTTGTGGTGACACAACAAAACAATATTGTTCAATTTTTTTATAAGCATCAAATGTGATAAATTAACATCTTAAATACTTAATACTTGCCTTGTGGTGACACAACAAACTCATATTAAATATTTAATACTCTATTAATTTTATCATGCTAGAAGGCGAAGTTCGATATTCCAAATATCTTTGAACGCTTAGGACTTAATATATAAAAATTGAGGGGTTTGTTATTAATTTGTCTCATCTTGTTTAAGTAGCATTTGCACATATATATATAAAATCGCGTCATATTAATGAACATGCGAAGCATGTTTGCATAATATATAATATATATAATATAAGCATGCATATAGAATACTATATTCTACCCGGATTGATTATGGACTTTATTCTAGTTTGGTTCACTAGAGCCACCAAGTGAACCAAAAGGTCAAACCTAGGGGTGCAAGAATTAATATTTAAATATAACTATTACATTTAAACCCGGGCTCCATTACAAACGGGTCTTCAAGCGCTCCTTGATCCTTTGATCTCCAATTTTTCAAAATTAATTCTAAATATTCCTATTACAAAACTATTTAAAATAAATAGAAACCTCGATCGTGATCGAGGGAAGTACATAGGAGAGAGATAGAATTTACATTAAGAAAAATTAGAGAAGGCAATCTGTAGACCCCATTTAATAAAACCCATACATTCATGCATCCAACTAAAATAAAATCCAATCACATTTAATTGATAGTCCTTAATCAATCCCATTTATTATCATACACATCACCATATGCATCGATAAATAACATTCATCTCATAAATAATAAACATTTAATATATATATTGATATCATTTAATGGGCAAAATTTAGTTAGTATAAAATCTATTTTTGAATCAAAATAAACTCCTTCATTTTAATCCAAATTTAAATCAAAATAAAACTATTTTATTTTAATTTATCCAATTTTGAATAAAATAAACTATTTTATTTTAATCAAAATTTTAATCAAAATAAACTCCTTTATTTTAATTAATTATGGAATCCAATTCCATATATATATATAAAAAAAATTAATTAAAATAAACTCTTTTATTTTAATTAATTATAGAATCCAATTCTATGTAAAAAAAAAATATTAAAATAAACACGGATATTCTTTCCTATTCACAAATAAACTCCTTTATTTTGAATAATATGAAATCTTATTTCATATTTAAATAAACTCTTTTATTTAAGGAAAGCATGGATTCTCTCTTCCTATTCACAAATAAACTCTTTTATTTTGAATAATATGAAATCTTATTTCATATCTAAACAAACTCCTTTATTTAAGGAAAGATGGATTACTTACTATTCACAAATAAACTCCTTTATTTTAGGAAAATAAAATCCAATTTCAACTCCAATTAGTTATTATGGAATACAATTCCAACTCTAATTAATTAGCATGAAATTTAATTTTAAAATTAAAATAAATCCTTTTATTTTAAGATTAAAATAAACCTTTTATTTTAAAATTAAAATAAACTTTTATTTTAATTATAAAATAATTAAAATAATATATATATATATATATATATAACTATTATATATATATATACACCGAATATATATATATAGTTAATATATTATACTATATATATATATATATATATAATATCCACGTGCTCCCTTAATAAATGATTACCGAACCAGCAGTAGTTTCCCTGCTTCCTGTTAACATATATATATATATATATATATATATATATATATATATATATATATATATATATATATTTATATGCTACCTTTTAACATATATATCATGCATTCCTTTCCGTGTACTGCTAACTTATGTGGCCGGAACCAACAGCTTAAAACCAGCAGCTTAAAAAAAACGGAACATATCATTTTTGTTCCTCTCGATTTCCGTGCGTTATCTGTTCTGCCGAAATCCTTGAATTCTTGTTTTTCAAAAAAAAATTTCAAGTTGCTTTTTAAAATCATTACATGATAAACAGCTGCTGGAAATTTTCGTGCTTCACGTGGTTGTTTCAAAGCTGCTGATTCGTGGTCCTTATTCACGATTTTTTTTTTTTATTATTATTATTATTTTAAATTTTATACAATAAAAATTGTGCCCAATTAAATTGTTCTAAACACATATCAATATACATATCAAATTAAAACAATTAATAATTCGCATAAAGGTTTTGGCTACACGCCATCATTAGGTTTGTAATATTCATAACGCAATCAAATTGCATAAAATAAGCAAGCGTGTTAAAATCGAGTTTAAATTTTTACAAACCATATATCAGGATCACCCTTTACGCATAATTATTAATTAAACGAAAAAGATAAAGAATAAATCATACCCTGAAGATCGAAACACTTCGCAGACAAGTTCACCTCCAAATCCTTTTCGCTCAATCTGAATCCACACCGGGTTTGGTTCCTTCCTTCGATCAACGTTAGCCACCCAAATGTTTGGCCTTCAGAGGTGATCCACCAAGGAAGAAGAAAATTGAAGAAGAAGGGTGGTTTGTTAAACCCTAGCTTTTTCTATCTCTATAGAAAGAATGTGCGATTCCAACAATTGGAATTATTACGATGTTGAAAAGTCAACAACCCATATCACCCATAATAAGCATTCTCTCTTATTTATAGATGTGGCAACCCATCTTAACAATTAAGGAATTGGGTTTATTTAATTAATTAAATTCTTTTAATTAATTAAGCTCTCCTAATCTTATTAGGGATAATTAATTAAACTCTTTTAATTAATTTACCTTCCTAATCCAATTAGGAATAAATGAGAAAGTACTTATATTAAATTAATTCCTAAACTCTTTTAGAAATTAAAATAATAATAATTGTAATAATATTAATAAGACTCCTCTTATTAATTTATATTTAATATTTCTAAAATATTAAATAATAAATATTAAGCTATTTAATTTATTCTATCACCATAGATTAAATTAAATATACTTAACATATTATTACGATTATGCCATTAACTTCTTAAATAATTATTCTTCCTTTTTTATGGTGTGACCTTTAGGTTCTCCATATTAAATAGGTTGTGAATAAATCAATTAGAACAATTCTAATCTTATTTAAATAAATAAATTAAACAATTAATTTATTTAAATAATATTTATTCTACAATAGGGATAAGTTCTCCTAATGATCAACGACTTTCAGAGATAATATAGATTTCAACATTAATCATTAAAGAACCTTTGAGTAAATAGTTACAGACAATTCAATCCTTCCACCATACTGATGTCCCAATTAAATATAAGACATGGAATTCATGTCAAGTCTTATTTTATTTAATTATATGTATTTCGACTCTTAAATGCACAACTCCAAATAATGCAAATTAGAAACTCCTTTCTAATTTCATTCTCGCTTCGCCAAGGACTCTTGGGGTTATCATTTATCGAATCACATAGGACATTTTCTTCTTTTATTAGAAGTGGTAGATTCTTTATTGATCATACATTATCTCCATGTATAACTTATTATACCCAAGCATACCCTTTGATATACCCTAAGGGTCTTAAGGAATAAGTCAAAGTATAACTCATCATACACAAGATACTATGATGATCTCAAGTCCAAGGATCACTCAGACTACTATCACTACTGAGAATTCCTATTGATGGCAAATAAAACTCCATTAGGTATTCCTTAGCGAGCCAACGTTCAAATGAACTTATTCTCTAATAAGCACCTACATACTTGCTTTAGTGTCTCCACACAAATGATCATGAGATCAATCATCCTCATCCAATGAAAGCAAGAACGTATGTACCAATCTATCCGGATTCACTAATCCCCAATTTAGTAATCCAATGATTGGGAACTATTTTAGTTTTAAGCTTTCTAAGAATTTAGATCTCATTAGAATGATCATCATCATTATTCTAAAAGCATTGCTTAAAACTATGGGTTTATCACATATTATAAAACAAAGATCGTGTAGATAATTAAAAGCCTTTAATAAATTAATTCTTTTTATTAATAAATGAATAAGATTGTTACAAAGTATATGCTTTATCATCAAACATGATTGGCTTGTGTGCATACTACTTTCACTCTTCGCCTTGTCCCATAAAGTGAACAGGAACAAGCGAAGTCTCACTGCCTCATCCGACACCCCATTGTACTTGAACGTGTCGCACATTTCCAGAAAACTGATTAAATGCTCGTTCGGATCGTCATTTACCATTCCCCTAAACTGAAGTGAATTCTGCATCATTTGAATGGTCCCAGGCTTGATTTCAAAAGTATTCACAGCTATTGCAGGCCTAGTGATGCTCGACTGCAGATCAGTCACCTTAGGTGTTGCAAAATCCCTCAACGCTTTCTGGTCTTCGGCAGCCATTGCTTCTTCCTTATCAGAGTTTTCGAATTCGTTCCTTGTTTCCTTGATCCACTTACTAAACCTCTGAAATTTTCTTTCAATGTCGTCCTCAAAAGGAAGCAAGTCTGGATTTTTGGATCTTGTTTGCATAAACCAATGTCAAAAATCTGAAATAAGGAGAACAAAAACAAAAACAAAAATGTTTAAGTAAAACTGGACTAATTAAACTGATATTGTAAAAATATTAAAATCTAGGATAAATTATCCCTGGCAACGGTGCCAAAAACTTGTTGGGTAAAATCTAATTATGCACAACACACAATTATACGTGGTCAACAAGTAATATAGTAGTGAATAAAGTATCGTTCCCACGAAGACAAATTAGCAAGAAATTTAACTTCACAATTATCAATTTTCTATTAATCCTAATTCTATTAAACTACTCAATTCAATGGTTTTTAAATTATAGAAACTAAATTAATAAATAAGTAAACTATCACGAAACAATCACAAATTTCAAAAGCCGGAATTTCAAACAATTAATGGAGAATTAGACTTAAGATTTCACCCTAAGCTTCACTCTGATTTTCAAACCTTTATTCCAACTCAATTTAATATCCCAGTTTATTAATCAAGAACACGAATGTAGTACTAGCCACCTCTTGATGCACTAGTACCATTTTAACTTAAATCCACAATTAAGATAGAAACAAGTTAAACACCTAAATCAACCAACTCACAATATCTCTATGTAAACTGAAATTAAAGAAGGTTTAAGCTCAAGTTCTCTATCCGATTACATGTGATGTCAAGCATATCTCTACCTTAACAATAATCAAGAATCTGTTATTCACAAAATTCATGACACATGTCATATTAACTAAGTCTAGATTTGGATATCCTCTCTCGATTCCATTCAAATCCACAAGGAATTGTTGATCAAGCAATTCATAAATTCACGCTCAAATTAACATAGATAAACTGAAAATATTTTATTGAACTGGAAATCAAAGTTAAGAAATCATCGTTTCACCCAAGGATCCATCACAAGCCTAATAAGTAAATTAGTTCATAACGAATGTAGTAAAAACTAAATAATTTAACGAAAACATCCTTGCAATTACAAATAAAATACTAAAGAGAAGAATAATGATGAACACCCTTCACATAGCCTAGAATTGCAATCGTCACGAAAATCTCTTCAAATTACTCCTCCAAAGCTTGCACTCAAATCCTGGAATTAATCTCTATATTATGCTTTACGTGATCATTGATTTGTTGTTTTCAATGCAATATATATATATATATCCCTCTTTGTTCTGGCCGAAGTCACTCCTTATTAGAGTCCATGCGCCTCACAAAAGTCTAAAAATCCTTGTCCTAGCAGTCTTCAAATCTAATTAGGTGACTCCAGAATTCGACACCTCATTTCAAATGGGTAAAACAAATATATCGCTCAAGCGGCATGTCCCATCGCTAAAGAAATTTTGCCACCTCATGCATTTTTCCAACTTTGCTCCAAAAGACCGCCTTTCTTCACCACTTGCCTCCATGACCACCCTACACATAAAAGAACATGAAACGAGTGAAAATGAACACAAAACAAGAAGATAACTACGAATTTAAACTTGAAATGAACATCGATTCGTGTATATTAAATCCACGTATCAAGTTCTTGCCAAGAAGTCTCTCCACAGAAGACAAGGATGAAGATGAAAAGGTCTCAACTGCAGAGACCACAAAGAGGAGAAGTAATAGATTACTTCAAGGGCCATCCAGAAAGAAAGCTAAGGTGGTAAACAGACCAGTCCTAGTTTCCCAAGAAAGTACATCTGACGAAGAAGATGACGTAGAGTCAGAAGAAGAAAAAGGAACTGATAATGTCAAGACTGAGTCCCCAAAGAACAAATTCAGCAATGAAGGTGGAATCGGATTCATAGAAGATAATGCAGATTCTAATGATGAAGAAGAATGCATAAGTCATGTGACTAACTCTCAGAGTATTCACTCTGAAAATGAAGAAAGGCTGCAAGATGACAAAGCTGCATCTCCCACTGCAACTACTCCTGCAAGCCCACATGTTGGCTCAAAAGATGATGAGTCCGAAGAAGAAGGATCTGCCCTTGACAAGGCTCAACCTCATGGAAGTTCGTCTGAACCAAAGGCCTCAGAGTCTGAAGAAGAAGAAGAGTATGACTCTCCCATTGTTAAACCCCCAAGGAGAAGGAAGAGCTATAGATTAATTGCTCAATTTGCCTCCAAGAAGAGAAGTGATCACTCCACTGCAGTCATTGAAGTAAGTGATGATGAATCCAAGGAAGACATTGCTGAAGAAGAGTCTAGTAATGAAGATCAACAAGAAGGATTCACTGATGAATCTGATCAGAATGCTTCAGGCTCCGAAAGAGAAGAAATGGAAAAAGATTCTGACTCTGCACATCAGGAATCAGAGGAACCAGAAGACTATCATGTCCTCCTCCAGCAAGAATCAGTAGAAAAATAGTGGTAGAAGTTTTTGATGAACCAGAAGCACTCCCAACATAAAGATGGATAAAATATGGCAATGAGTAGCTCAAGGTTGTAAGGATGACTGCACATGATGTGTTAAAAAATTGGAACAACATGCAGTTAGACTGCATGACTATCCTCTACAATCTTGATGATCTATTGATGAGATGGTTCTTCCAATGGATGCCTTGGTTAAAGGAACATACTAAAAGAGATGGAAGTTACTTCAGTTGGTGCTACTCTCAGTTTCCAAGCATGGAGCTGGTGGCACAGAACTTCCCAAGGGTGAAGAGTTTTGCAACAATGATGATCAAAGACCAGCATCACTACAAAGTCTACAGACATGCTGGCAACCACTATATTCCTTATGATTGTAGAGTGGACTCTGAAGGCAGAAGGATCATGACCAAGGAGATAATCGTAGATTCTATTCACTCTACCACTGATGGTGCTCAAGTCCAAAATAAGAAGCATCCATCTGCTCAAACATTGTTGCCCGACATTCCTTCATCCTCCAATAGCAATCGGTACTCAACTATTTTTCAGATTCTCAACACTTTCGAAAATCTGTCCAAGGATGAAAATCATAGAGTCCAATCTGGAGTTCAACAAGAGGCTGCCCAACCAGATGACCAAATTCCTATGGAGCAGGAGCTAATAAAAAATTTTGATGAGCTGATTGAGAAGATATCTCTAATCAATGAAGAGTCAAAGAGGTTGACAGCAACATAATATAACTCAGTTCAAAACAGACTCCAAGCTACCATGGCTGATGTATCTCTCAAAATCAAAGAGAGAGATGACATCTATCTGAAGGACATACATGATCAGAAGGAAGCAGCTCTACGAGCACAGAAGAAAAATGAAGAACAACTCCAAGTCCTCTCTGACAAGATTGACAACATGAATCAGTCTTTCTCCGTGCAACTTGAGCTGAGCCAACAAGAAGTCAAGTTTGAGTTTGTTAACTTCTCTTAAATGATGGAGCAACTTATGTCCAACATGGAGCAACTCTCCCAACTGATTAATGACAAAAAGGGGGAGAAAAAGAGTCATAGAAAGAGGCAGAGTAAGAGGCACTCAAGAAATGCCAAAGAAAGCAAAAGGAAACAATAGAAAAAGTCAAAGAAGAAGATAGAAAAAGAATAAGTTGGGTCATCATCTGTGGGGGAGCCAAAGGATGATGACCCTGTGTTTGCAAAGGCTGAGGGGAAGCCAGAAGGAGAAGAAGAGGAACATACATAAAGATGAGCTGACAAAAGAGATGAAGTCCACATCCCAGGGGGAGCAGGAGCAAACAGGTCAAACAGATGAATAGCTGATCAACAGACATCTTAGAAACATACGTGGAGCCAAAGAGGTACATCTCTAACTAGTTAGGTATGTTCTGGATCCAGGATGTAAAATGTCATAGTGTATTAAATTCCATATTCCTATAAATGACATTCATGATTATCTATTTTAGAAATACAGTTGCTCACTGTATATAAGATTCATTCATAACATGCATATGCACTTATTATTTTTGTCATAATCAAATAGGGGGAGAATGTCAGGAATAAACATGTGAATGATATTCCTATTTATATTTGATTTGATTATGATATATATATATATATATATGAATGAATATGCAAGTATGCTTGCATTAAGAAAAGTTGTAAAGTCCTTTAATAGATAATAGAAACATATGTACAAGGACTTAGAATGAATTGATCAAATGTGTTAGGATGATTCTTAATAAGCAAAACAACTTTGTAAAGTCCTTAAAAAGAAATGATGTACAAGGAATATAAATATAGAAAAATCAAACATGTTAGGTCGATCTTATAATGTAATAGATAGGCTTGTCTGATCAACGAGCACTGCACCAAAATTCGTAGTCTGCCATGAGAGTCAAGGAAAACTCGAGAGCTATCGAGGCAGAATCGTAGTCTGCAAGATAGTAGATCTCGAAGTTTGTAGACTTCCAGGGGAGACAAGGAAGGATCGTAGTGTGTCAAGGAGAACTTCCTCAGGGCCATAGTCTGCAGAGGAAGTCATGTTCAGAATCATAAAGACAGCCTGCATGCGAACCGACCGAGCATCTGCCGAAGCCCAAGTCAAGAATCGAAGACTACACTCTGAGTCGTAGAGTCTACTGATCATATCAGAGGCAAAGATCGTAGTCAAGCAAGATCAGATGTAGACAACAAGCACAACGACAGAAATCGTAGAGTGTCAAGATCTGATCTCGGAGTCGTAGTGTCTGCATAGCCGAAGCTGAATCTTAGAATGCAGAACTAAGACCTCAACAGATGCGCTCACAATGCCAAGGCAAAATCGTAGAGCAAATACGATTCTCAATAAATGAGCACTCACAGAATATCCAAAGGAATGAAGCCTTTTGTTGGCACTACAAAGATACATCTCACCTGAAGGAAACCAATGAACACTCAACGAATGGCATGCAAGCTAACAGAAGATCTAAGCATCAACCCAATCAGCATTCAGATTGAGTTGTAAAGTCATTCGAGATGAAGTCTTCCATAAGATGATCATAAGAAGACTTCAGTAGCTGACTAAGGAGAGTCATCAGGTGTAGTAGTTGTCATGTGATAGGATGACAATGATCTTGTAAGTAACCAGGATCACAGCAATTGCCAAACAAAGAAAGAACTGATGGAGTGTACACAGAGATACTGATCAGCTTCTTAAGAACAAGGCTAAAGTGATTAAGCATTGGTCCAGTCCATGGATGATAAGTGAATGGGAGATCACAAGGAGAAAGTGAGCTGGACACGCCACAAATCTGAAGTGTCTTGCTATTCAGAAAGGACCAGAACAAGGAGTTAAGCCATCAATATCCAAGAATTTTCGAGGCAAATAGAAGTGTTGAAGCACTGCACAGCAAGAAGGAAGAAGTGTTCTACATTGATGATTTAATGAACACTCTTCAGGATCGTAGTGTTGACTCTACCAGTCAATGGGCAACAGTCAACAAGACACTACGATCATGTCTAAGAATGCATGCATCAGAATCATAGAGTTCGATCATCCGAAGATTGAAGCATTGGCAACGGTTCAATCTGAAGGTTGGTATTCGGACAAGAGCTTATTGAGAGCATCGATGCAAAAGGAAAACCTCTGATCGAGAAATCAGAGGGAGGAAATAAAGTCGTTGACTTGCCCAAGACATAAAAGTAATATATCTGACGGGGTAGGTGAAACAGTAGACTGCAGTGTTAGAAAGTCAGAAAAGGAGATATCATGTCACATCTGCAGTCTACACTAAATAACTCGAAATCTGCGAAGCACTTCAAAGAGCTTTTAACGGCTACTTCTCAACAGGAAGATTGGGAAGGAGTATAAATAAGCCATAGCTTCAACGATCTAAAAGTG